>OZ023314.1:34778323-34928836 GCA_964007375.1 Ophion obscuratus
AGTCACTTATAGAAAGAAGGAAGTATATTTATAGAAAGGACATTTCTGGGACCATCCAGTCACCAGAACCAAAGATCTGCTTAGCAAATATTCTGATGTAGACTCAATACAGCCACATGGACGGATAGTCAACATTACATAGATGTAATCAGTCCAAAATGAGCATTCCGTATAAATATTTATGTGTAATAAGTAGGTGACGCACATAAAGTGTTACAGAGCAATAGCACTCAAACTATTGATCATATCCAAAAATGTTTTAAACAAAATTTTCAGTATTCGAGAAGGCCGTCATACTGGATCACCCTATTTTTTTATCGGTGGAAGTGCTGAAACTACGTCAAGGTCAACTCCACTTTTTTAAATGGAATGGTACATTTTTTTCAATCATCTTGTGGAGCACCTCAACCCGCATAAAAACCATCAGGGGGTCAAAGTCGTTCAAGGTCTTTCAAGGTCAGTATCGATGATACCAATCTAAATATCTCGGATCACTACCAAATATTTTGTAGTTGCCCGAGATATTTAGATTTGTATTTCATTTTAATAGGTGACCTTGAATGACCTTGAACGACCGACCGCCTAATATTTTTTATGCGGCTTGAGGTGCTCCACAAGAGGGTTGAAAAAAAATGTACCATTCCATTTTAAAAAGTGAAGTTGACTTTGACGTAGCTTCAGCGCCTCCACCGATAAAAAAATTGGGTGGTTAAGTATGACGGCCTTCTCGAATACTGAAACTTTTGTCTGAAACATTTTTGGATATGATTAATAGTTTGAGTGCTATTGGTCTGTAACACTTTATGTGCCTCACCATATACATATATATGGTGTATATATATGTATATGGCACACCGTATATATATATATATATATATATATATATATATATATATATATATATATATTAGGGTGTGCGGAAAAAAAATCGATACTTTTTTTTCGGTTGCATCCACCAAAAAAAGGTGAATTAAGGTAAAAAATGAAGAATCCTCGAAGGAGAGCTCACAAAAAAATTATTTCGAATGGCGCATTGCATTTGAATATTTTCCATAAGAATAACCCAGGAAAATATTGGGATTTCTGAATGTGGTAGTGCAACTCGTCAGGAAAAAATCACACAAACATGTCATTAACATATTCTCATGGAGAAACGAATTTCCAACAAAAAAGTTTTTACGAAAAATTAGCTCAGAACAACCGTTCAAGTGGAATCGCTGTCTGAAATTGAATTAATAGAAAACAAATAATTCGAAAGGCTGTAAAAATCGAATTTTTCGCTTTACGAAAAAACTTTTTGGGGTTTTTTTGTAGAGAATGTTCTGCTCTAACATACAATTTGCATGGAATCGTTCTCAAAATATTTCTCTGATACAAAAAAGAATCAAGTACAACAAGAAATATAAAAGAAACAACGTCCATCATTGATCGTGTTTCCAAAAGTTTTATTCAATTAATTTGGTTTAATAAGATAAAATAATTTGTTTTTACATTATAATGCTTGATAATCATCGTTCCTTTTCTTAAGAGTCTGTTTGTTGCAATTAGGGTATTTCTGTCGATGATTTTGCATTACGCCCAATAAATATTGTAGCTGCTCTTCGTGTTTTGTTAATGAACCGTTATATGCTTCTATCAAAGTGACACGACGTCCCGTGTAGGGTTTAACAATCGGCGCAGAGCTGGTCCATGACCGGCTACAATGCTGCCAACGTAGGCGGTATATCATGTTTTATGTCGGCCCTGTCATGGACTATAGTTGGACTGTTAACATGGGACCATGATCGTTACCCAATACTGGTCTATGATTGCAAGCCAAGTATGTCAATGTCATTGGCCCAATCACGGCCCAATGTTAGTATCCAATTTTCGATTGCCATCAGCTAGCCAACTTTGGTCAATAGTATTGGCCCCAAATGGATTATACGTAGCTGCCTTTATTGGGCCCCATATGGCTGTCGAAATCCGCGGCTATAATAATACATGAAATTGGCCTTTATTTTACAAAAAAAAACCTTTATTATCAAAGACATATTTTGTTTTTGCATCCCTAGGGTGTGGTAATACAGAATACATTTTGGGTGTGGTAATACAAAATAGATTGGGTGTGGTAATACAAAATAGGTATACAAGTCTTACATTTATTTTCAGAAGTTCGCACATTGTTTATATTTTATGGCATACTTTTTGGTTTGTAGAACAATTTATGCGTATATTTTGGTTCATACTAGTCGTAATTAATAAACAGTCTTTTGACTTTAAAATACTTTGAACAAATTAAAAACTCAAAAGCAATGTCTTTTTCTTGTCTATAAGGAACTATTATTTGTAAGTCCTTCTTCATTCCTTTTGTTCACGTTGAATTATGTTTATTCTTTAACATAATTCATATATTTATTTCATATACAGGGTGTCCCAGTAGTAACGTACGCCGTTCTAGCATCTGGTAGGAAAAAAATTCTGAGACGAAAAGTCTTCAGTCATTTTTTTATCAGACGCATAGATAATTAATTATGAATTAAAATAAATAGCCAATCAGGTGCGCGCTACAGCGGAAAGGCAGCATAGAGGGCAGGGATAGGGGAATGCGTTGTAATTGCGTGCGCCTGAAAATGTGTGCGGAGGGAAAACTCCGAAAGCATATGTGCAAGTGTGTGTGTGTGTGTGTGTGTGTGCGTGTGCGTATGCGCGCGCGCGCGCGTGTGTGTGTGTGTGTGTGTGCGTGTGCGTATGCGCGCGCGCGCGCGTGTGTGTGTGTGTGTGTGTGTCCTAGTGTGAGTGTATGTGCGTACACGTGTGTGTGTGTGTGTGCACTTGCACACATGCTTTCGAAATTTTCCCTCCGCACACATTTTCAGGCGCACGCAATTACAACGCATTCCCCTATCCCTGCCCTCTACGCTGTTTTTCCGCTGTAGCGCGCACCTGATTGGCTATTTATTTTAATTCATAATTAATTAGCCATGCGTCTGATCAAAAAGTGACTGAGGACTTCTCGTTTCAGATTTTTTTCCTTACCAGATGCTAGAAGGGCGTACGTTACTTCTAGGACACTCTGTAGATATATTCTTTATATATATTCTTTATATTTTTGAGCGTTTCTCTTCATATTTGAAGTCTTTTGATTTTTAATCTCTGAAAAAAAAACATTTCCTCGACATGAGTCATTCTTTTAACAATATAACTAAACAACATAAACTTTTTTCAACGTTCCTTCCTTTTTATATGTTTCTTCTTTTTTAAACGTTTCTTTCAACAACTTTTTTAAACAACATAAACTCTTTTTAACGTTTCTATAATGGAAAAATATTGTGTCTTAGCACAAAAAATCAAAAGGTAAAACCACGTTTTGGTTTGTAAGGAACTTTTCTTCTGTTCATATATTTCGTCAAATAAAAGTACCCAAATATAGAAATCATATTTGAGTCTCGTTATGTGCACCGTGGCCAGCAATGCCTCGATTCTTGCGGCCGCCGTCTCTATCTGGAGCACAGGAAAGCCACCGTCCAACTTGGCCAGGTAGACCTTTGATGTCGTTGCAATCCCCAAATCGTTCCATTAAGACCGCTGAAAAATCAAAACTGAGTTGAGATCGAATACTAGCATGTACATAACAAAATTTCGCGAAACCATAAGATACTTACAGCTCAAGCACTCATAGGTTTTGGTCTTGCTGAAGTCACGTTTGGCAACGTGATTCTTGATTATCTTACCGGTTCCAGAATATTTCAACGAGACCGCTTTGGATAGAGTAGCGCCCATTATTTTGGAAATGGAATGCTTAACCGTCGTCTCCCCATAAATGGTAACACGAAACAAAGTCATCTGTAATGAGTATTAGATTATTTTTATTTTGTAATGGGTATTAGATTATTCTTATTCTTCATTCGTCGTAAAAGTATTTTACCAGTGAATTATATTTCTCCTCTGATTGAGACAGTGATTCATCAAATTGAATGAATACATCCAGCGATTGGATTGGAAATGTGACGCTCAATGTTGTCCTCGCAGCGTCGGCGTCGTTTCTTTTAGAGATGTCGGCAACATTCAACAAGATCGTGTTTTTTACACCGCTCAATCCCTCGCGCAGCTCATATTGTGTGCTTCGCTTTAGAGAGCTTATTGCCGTATGAAATTCCGCAATCATGCGCTCTACTTGAACGTCGATATAATCCTTCAGGAATGCTAAAAAGTATGTCGAATTAATTCACATAGAATTCGAACAATTTATATTGTTTCATAGTTCCGAATCATTGTTGTCGCTTACTCAAGGCCGGGTCAAGCTGATGGTGATTCTTCTGCTCGAGTTCCTGGATCGTTTTTTCTAATATCGTAAAAAATGATATTGAAAAAAGTTAAAATCTATCATTGACACGTAAGCATGTATACATACACGCAGATTGGTGGAGAGTAAAAAATTACCTAATTGTATTTTATCTTCTCTCGAATACGTTTTCCATTGACGCTTTGTACGTTGATGGCAGGATTCTGCTTCATCCAGTGATGGAGCCGTCAATGCATTTAAATCACGCGTAAAGCGAACAGATTCAGCCTCGGCCTCATCAATTGTTGGCATTCTCCCGACACTCTGTAGCGCTTCCTTCAATGATGATCCTTCTGCCGAAGATGTTCGTTCGGCCTCACTTTCGGTCAATGCGATATCGAAATCAATATATGATTTACGTAGTCGCTTCTGTCCTTTCTTGAGGCTTTCTGAAAAACATTTATCCCTAAATAAGATGTCAATCAAATTAAATTCATTAATATGCAGTTGATATGAAACGAGTCATACTTGCATAGCACAGTATCCTCACAGGATATTTTTTCCATTGTTCGTCGGGTGCCCGCTGTTGGGCAACCATGTTTGGCAAGTATTTGTACTGCTGAAAATTGGGGTATGCACAGACACAACGTTTATCTTCTTGTTGTTCAATCCACGAGGATGGCACCAGGTCTGTTTGATCGGTACCGTCATCTTTCTGGGGGAGAAACAAAACAACTGCGAAGGGGCCCGAGCTTTCTTTCTGGCCGAATGGCATTATCTGAAAATTGCGAAAGGATTGTTTGAACATAGCACACACTCGCATGATACATCATTTACTATAATCATCTCATCGCTATCAATTTTACTTACCTATTAACAGAAAGTTGAACCAAATACACACAGGGACATGTTTGTCGATGAAAGGCGGCTAAATCTGTGGCAGAAGAAAGAGCTACAGCTATATTCATATAGTTCATCACCAAAATAATTCTTATGTATATTCAGAAGTAGCGATGCAAAATCGTTCCTGATCCCTCTGTCTCTTACTGTAACAAAGGATGACGCGGTGCGAAGACGTTTGCGTCATGTTAGCAAGCATATCCCCCCGTTCTTTTTTCCTTCCTTAACACATACACTACCGACGAAAAGTTTCCGGAGAAAAATTCAAAACAGTTCTGGAACAATTTTGAATACCATTTCGCCGATAGTTGACATAAATGAATTTAATAAACATCATTTTAAAGGAAGGAATCCACCTTTATTTCGTTTTAAAAATTTTCTTTACTATTTTTATTACGACTTTTATTCTTTTCTGGTGGACCCCGTTTACAGACAAAACATTTTTATCCATTTCTTTGACCGGAATTGACGGTTTTTTTTCTAAAGATACTGCGATTTTTCAAAGTGACGATTTAAAAAATAACGTATAACCTCAAAACGACGTGGTTTCGACGAAAACATCAAGATAGTAAAAAAATTGAGTCGTTTTTCGTTGAGTTCGCCAGAATTTTTTCAAATTTTTTCGAAATCTTTTTTCGTCTATTTTCAGTAAAAAAAAAAAAAAAAAAATTTAATTACCGTAAATCGAGAACTAAGGTGTTTGTGATAAAATTTCAAGAAAATACAAATATTTATTTTTCTATTTTCAACGCAATACAAATATTTCAGATGTTTTTTCGATATTTTTTCGCTTTCGACAAGTTTTAACGGGCAAAGAAAAGTCGAAAAAATCTGAAATAATTCTGTAGCATTGAAAATAGAGAATAACAAATTTTCCTCTCTTGAAATTTCACAACAAAATTCCCGATTTAGGGCAATTAATCCGTCTGATTTTTTACCGGAAACAGGTGAAAAAAAATTCTATAAAAATATCTAAAAATGTTCTCGCGAACTCGACTATTTTTTAAATTGTCTCTTAAAAAAAATCAAAACATCCTTAGAAAAAAAATCGGACGCAGCTTTTAAAAAACCAAGATTGAAGTTTGAACTTCCCCCTTTATGATTCCAATCAAAGTAATGGATAAAAAAATGTTTGTCTGTACACAGGGTCCACCAGAAAAGGAACCAAAAAAGGCGAAAAATGGTCGTTTTCGAAAGACCGGGGTACTAGTCGTAAAAAAAAATAATAAAAATTTTTATTTTTCCATTTTCAACGCAATACAAATATTTCAGATGTTTTTTCGACATTTTTTTCCCCGTTAAAACTTGTCGAAAGGGGAAAAATGTCGAAAAAACTTCTGAAATATTTGTATTGCGTTGAAAATAGAAAAATTTTTTTTTTGTTTTCTTGCAATTTTACCACAAACCCCTGAGTTCTCGATTTACGGTAATTAAATCATCCGATTTTTTACCGGAAACAGAACAAAATTTCGAAAAAAAAATCTAAAAATTTTCTAGCGAACTCAACGAAAACCGATTCAACTTTTCACTATCTCGAGGTAAAAAGAGATAGTAAAAATTGCTTTTTTCAAAGTTGTTTATTTAAAGCTGAGAGTTTATTTGGAAAGCTTTTTCAAAGTTTTCAAAATCAAGATTCAACTTTATTCAACTTGAAAGTTGATTCAAGTTGAATCCACTTTCTTAATTCACCTTGAATCCTTGTCGTTTTCGCGTTACACGTTATTTTTCAAATTGTCTTTTTAAAAAGAAAAACAAAAAATCCTTAGAAAAAAAATCGGACGAAGCGTAAAAAAACAAAATTAAAGTTTGACCTTCCCCCTTTATGATTCCGGTCAAAGAAATGGATTTAAAAAAATTGTCTGTATATGGGGTCCACCAGAAAAAGAACAAAAAGGGCGAAAAAAGGGTGCTAGTCGTAAAAAAAAATAGTGACAAATTTTCGACAAAAAAGCGGAATGAAGGTGAATTTCTCCTCTTTAAAATGCCGTTTATTGAATTTATTTATATTAACTATCGGCGAAAAGCATAACAAATCGTTCCGGAACTCTTTTGAATTTTTGTCCGAAAACGTTCGGCCGGTAGTGTATATATTGAATGTTACCACAATATCAGTACACGAATGAGATCAATAGACTGCGTCGCTAATTTTTTACCGTGGATTCAACCCAAATTCTGTACACATTCCCGTAATCAAAAAGAAACGAGTTTGGAATATTAATCATGATTTGTTGAGATCATGTGCGGTACGATAAACCGAAAAAAAAAAACGAATTCTCGACCGCTATTAAACTTGTTCTTATAAGTTTATGACTGGCTAATACAAAGAACACGGGGTTCTCTCGAATCTGTTCGCACGTTACGAGAATACATTGATGCCGAGTAATTTGCTTGGGAAGGATACCACTTATTTACACGTACAACGTCTCGAAATAATTTAATAATTTATCTCACGTTCGTTTATTTCAGTTTTCTCATCCACTTTTCTCTTCCTGAGACTTTTTACTTTCTTTTTTCGTATTTCGTACTACGGGGACATAAACACATGCGCGGGCGTTACAATGTCACCAAATCGTTGTGTACACGCCAACGATAACTTTATTATTCGACGCAAAACGACAGCTAAATTTTTGCACTACGTGTCATATTAAGCATAGCAAAAGCGTAAGAATAGTCATCGTGAATCGGTTTTATACTTACAATTAATCACTGTGTTTTTTTCCGCGCGTTTTTTTTCTGCGCGCTTTTTTTCACGCGATTTTTGCGCACGTCTTTTTCGCACGTTTTCCTGTGTTTTTACCGAGATTTTCACATGCAACAAATGGCGAAGAATCGTATATTAACGACAGGTATACAATAACTATAAAAAAACAAATGTTTTGTTTTTCATAGATATACGACGACGATATTAATTCACTAATCCCGCACTTTTTTTTATAGATTCCCGTGTCACACCCGTCCTAACTCAGACAAAACGCTGCTTTGCACGGCGTTCCGCTGGACATGTAACCCAGCGCGTACGAATCTGTTGTGTGTCAACGGACGATTCCGGCGATACTAAGCGCGGTTGGCCGCTACACTGATTTGCGTATATAAGGAAGCGATGTTGCGCGATCGTTCTTCATTTTTGGGAGGCTAAACACAAAGGCGGTCGCGCGTTGAAAGAATTGCCGTTGCGGGCTACCGGCTGCTATCTTCCGTCCTCTTTTTCTTTTAGACCAGTCAATAAAAGTCTCCACTTTCGACATTTTTCCTGGCCATTTCTCCGTCTCTTTCTCTCCTTCTAAACAGCACATGCACTAGCGCCAGAGGATTTACCCATACGGGTTCAGAATGTATGAGACTCTAGTATTTAACGTATATTTTATAACGTCCGTTCACGCACACGATGACATTAGCCACGATCCGTAGCGCCCCTATGTGTATCCCTTTATATGCCGCTTCGCGCAAACTATTCGCATACACAAACATATATGTGAGGATTTTTTTCGATCGTTCTGAAAATAACATTTACGCGCACACTCTATTAATGCAGTAACGTTATTACATAGTAGCACTCAGTATTAAAATTTAAAAGAACACACTTGGATCGAATATGTTTTATATAAATCACTTGATCATCTTCGGAAAACCCAGTGCCTTGAAAAACGCCGACATCCATTGAGGAGCTTGGTTCATCAAACACTTTATCCCGATTCAATAATTCGCGGCCTACAATGTACAATGAGCTGCTGTTTGGATCGTCAGAATGTTTTTTTTTCAAAATTTTTCTAATTGCATATATCTTATTATTATTTAAACTCACTACATTGTCTGGATGGGTTGTTTTAAGTCTTCCACTATTCACGTTTATGCTCTCGACATTTATGAATATGCACTCGTTATCATTTTCTGTCAGGTATTCGTGGCTGACCTTATCTGTTATAAATAATCTTCTTTGTATTCTTGACCGCCGATCCTTCTGAAGTTCCGATAGCCGATTTACGATTTGGGTCAACGTTTTTTTTGGCGATTTCACTATTTTTTTAAACACACCGATATAATTTTCGCCCCAAAAGGCCGACAGATCGCTTAATGGAAGTTTAAAATTCATCACATCGTCACTTATATGAAGCAAATTATGCATACTCAAAACTTGGCATTCGCTACCGTAAATAGATGGAGCAAATTGGAAATACACTTTTAATAGTTTTTTAGCATAATTTGTGTATCTTGGGATAAGCTTTTTGTCATGTAATATACGACATGCGACAAATAGCAGCGAAAAATGCTGATATGTTTCGGTTGGTAAAACATCTTTGAGAACTATTGGTCCACAGTATAGTAAAAAAAATCGAAACTGTGTCGCCTTCCACTGTGATAAAAGATTCACATTTAAATCTTTTCTTTGGAACTCACATGGAACGTCTTTCTTCATGAGCGTCAGACGGCGTTCCAGGATTCGAACGTGGCTTTTTTTTAGTCGTGCTGAATTTGGTTTTTTAACCCAATATTCCAACATCGTTTTCATAATGCCGACAAATAGTATATGCATAGAGTCTAGTACAATGGAGTTAATCGGGTCGAAGTCTGGCAATCTTAGTAGCGGTGTACGTAAAGTACCTTTATGATGCTCTGGTTGATCGAAATTTTTGAATGATTCTTTGGAACGCATAGGACAATTCATTTCCGGGTATATCCGTCGAAGTTTTCGGTGCTTCCCAACTGAAATTCCCTTTGTTATACACCGCTCGCAAGCATAAAAACTACCTGGATACTTTATGCATTTAATGAACGATCTAGCGGGTGAATCAGCGATGAAGGCGATGATCCTGAAGGCGTATTTTTTTTCTTTTACAGTTACACCATTTTCAATAAGAATCATTGCTTCTTCGATAAAGTCCTCCAAAAATTCATGAACACTTTTTGGTTTTGCATCACCGCAATAAATTGCTGCAACGAATGGCCTACATATATAATTTTCGTGAAAAATTTTAACGCTTATCGGCCAGACTTGCGTAGATGAACTTTTAAAAATCTGCATACCATCGATGTGAATAAAAACTGCGACTTCGTTTTCTTGGTAAATATGTGGCAAAATCGTGTTTTTTATCCCTTCTTCTATCCCGATGTAGGCATATTGTCCCTCGGTATCTTTCGCGGATGTCATTACTCGCAAAATGCGCCGATGTTGCGTGCCTAACAGAGCTTGTGCAGTTTTTGGCAATGATGGATCCGGAATAACTTCTCTCAATGATTTAAGGAGCTCTGTAATCACATTCAAGCGCAGTGTGTCCAAGTTGTTCAAAGCCCAATGATGGAGTGTTTTTCTCAGCGCAGAATGACCCTCATTTTCCCCTGATGATAGGCAACTGTCGTCGACATCCGATGTTTCATTTTCAGCAATCAAAAAATTTTGATCTGACCCAGAAGCAATATCGAGATTCTCAGAATTCGGTGAGCTGTCTCCGGTAGGCCGATTCACGATTTGATTGTTAGAAACACTTTGATCGCCTGGGGTATTTATGAATTGCCTTCCAGAACTATGGTCTCGTTCCGAACTCAGAGCTAACCGACGAAGGATGCGATGTTTTTTCACGCGGTCAGACATTTTTACTCGTCCATTGAATTTCATATGAAATTCATTTTTCCTTCACTCTTTATCATTTTTTTATCTATTGTTATGGAATTAACACGTGAATTATTATTTTATGATTCGCAATATAATTTTTAATAAACTTTTCAAAATTCAGCTTAATACAAAATGGGACAAGCACGTCCGTCGCGAACTCTACGCGTGTCGTAAATATCGTCGGTTCACGCACATGACCTCGCGAAGCTACGGTCTCTCCAATCTGTTGTCGTGCGTCTACGTTCGGCGATTCCATATTATGGAAACGCCGTGACACTCTCGGGACACACAGCCACATACAACTTTGCTCTTGGCTAAGCCTGGATAAGGGCAAGCAAAAAATAATCGGTCGGATAACGGCGAAATAGAGTGATGTACAAAATAAGCCACCGATGAACAATTAACGTTTAAGTATTGGCTCGGTATTGGTCGCCATACAAATTAATTACCTGCAAGATGACGATATTTTCGAGTGACGATGTCTGATAGGCTATCAGACACGGATATATATGACGGCACGAACATTGATGTATATATATTTTCATTCGTAAAACTGGTGAACTATTGGCGCGGGACGATTGGCCAATTAATGCTAAACGGGAGTAAAATCATTATTGGAGACACGATAATGGGCGAAGATCGGCCAATCCCCGACAGCCATGTTATTCAGTAGTTATCGGCACAACAGCATTCACTTTGTAATGGCCCAATATCGACTGCCGAACGATATGAATATAAATGGCGAGCGATTCACTGCCAATACTGAGCCAGCATCGGGCAACTCATTACTGGCCAACTATCGTCAAGCCGTTTAATGGCTGAGTAGTGGCATTTTTGTCACGACTGGCGACCCTACACGGGGTTCGGTTACGTTGTTAACGACTTTTGAGTTAAAAAAATCTAAGCAACTTAAATAAATGGTATTTTCCGGCCATAATTTAATATTTGCTCTTAAAAAATCATGAGGTAAATTGAATTGCTGGAAAAGAAATAAGGATTTTGGAGTGACGAAATCGCTTATGTCTTTTTTCAGCACCATTTCCCAATCATTTTTTTAAAGAATTACTCACTCGGAAGGATTTTTGGATTTTTCTCGAGATTGCAGAGCTTGTACCATTTTTGCCTTCACATTTATCGGCACAACATTATCAAAAAACGACAAAGCAACAATTTTCTCGTTAAAGTACCACAAGTGTCTAGATAATTTTTTCGAGGCAGCCTCCCCTACTACAGGATTCACTTTGCAATAACGAATGAAATTTTGTAGCAGTGACAGATCTTGATTCGAGGCCATAATGAGGGGAAAATGTAGCGGTTTTCCGTTCGTGGCCTTAGTGTGAAGCTTGTGATTTTGCACTACGAGTGCAAAATCACTCGCAGCGTGTGCCATGACGCGCACGTCGCTTAAATAAAAAATTTAATTTCAGACAGCGATACCACTTGAACGGTTGTTCTAAGCTAATTGTTCGTAGGAACTTTTTTGTAGGGAATTCAATTCTCTATCAGAATATCTTAATGACATTTTTGTGAGATTTTTTTCTGAAGAGTTTTACTACGATGTTCAGAAGTGCCAATATTGTCCTGTGTTATTCTTATGGAAAGTATTCAAATGCAATGCGCCGTTCGAAATAATTTTTTTTTGAGCTCTCCTTCGGGGATTCTTCTTTTTTTACCTTAATTCACCTTTTTTTGGTGGATGCAACCGAAAAAAAAAGAATCGATTTTTTCCCGCACACCCTAATATATATATATATTAGATGTACAGGGTGACAATTATAAGGTAGCCATGTGTTTGTTAAAAGCGGGGTCCCTTGAAGTAACCGAAAATAAGCGAATTTTCAAGATTTTTTCGCGTCAAAACTATTTATTCTGCTTAATTAAAATTTCATGTACATATTAATACATATTTTAATTTTACAATTTTAGTGTTTAATATTGGCAAGCTGTACGACACTTGCTTCAGATACGGTTACCGGCTGAGTTCTTCCACAGCGCACTACCAAGCGTCTCGTGCTTTATTTCGAAACATCAAAGTCAAGAACTTTCTGATTTTTAAGACCCACATGCTCTATGTGAGCAAAAAAATCCAACGAAACGTAAACATTTTAAATATGGTACGGATTCAAAAAATCCTTCTATCTTTCATGGCATGTTTACTATGGTATTTGTTAATGAAAAAGTAGTTGTTAATTTACGATTTTTCAGAAACTTTAAATTCACATAGAGCGTGTTGGTCTTACAAATTTAAAACTTCTCGGCTCTGACGTTTCAGATCAATGCAGCAGACGCTAGGTTGTACGCCGTGCAACAACTCAAGCGGCATTCATAGTTGAAGCAAGCGGCGTACAGCCGTTATTTTACACATAAAAAAATATAATTAAAAGATGCACTAATATGTACATCAAATTTTAAGTAAGTAGAATAAATAGTTTCAACACAAAAAAATCTTGAAAATTCGCTTATTTCTTGCTGCTTAAAGGGTCTTTTCCTTAAGTATCTTGCGCCGAGTCTTTGCGACTGAAAAGAATATGATTATCAACGATGTTCCAAATCGTCTTTTAAAAAAACAACCCGTATTTTCATGGTGAGTAGTATTCGCCAGAAAAAAAAATGAGCACGCCAGAGAAAAATCGAAATTCCATTTTGAATACAGTAGAACGAAGATAACTAAATTACCAATCTGAAGCACTCCTGAACAACTTTTTCCTGCATCCCGTCATAGAGAAACACATTGTGTAAGATGCATTTCAAAGTAGATAAAATTTTATTTAAGCTTATTGAAAGGAAGTTCTTGATGAGTGTTTCGTATTCGGAATTGAATTTTATTCGTTCTGCTGCGCTCAAATTGGAATTACGATTTTTACCCTAATGCTCAATTTTTGCTGGCAAATACTACTCATCACAAATAAAGGTTGTATTTTTTTTTAAGAAAACTTGAAAAACCATTGATTTAATATTCAACGGTTTTCCAAGTCCTCTTCCAACCCAAACAGTATGGTTATTGTTCTCACTCGTAAAATCCCGTGCAGAAATTTTGGCAGATATACAGCTAGATTCTGACTTGTATCCCGGGCTCCCAGTTGGGATCTAGTCCGATATCGGATCACATTCGAAGACTAAATGTAAGATCCGTAAACTGGATTCCATTAGGCATCCAGAACCGGATCCTTTAATGACTCTAAATAGATTCCCCATGGAATCATTGAGGAATCTGGGAAGGATCACGGGTGAATACAGGCTGAAATAAAATGTCAAAAATGGAATTATGACATGTTAAATTTATTATAAAAATAAATAACATTTATAAAGTTTTGGTGCATTAAAATATCAATAAAAAAAAATTTATCCAAAGATTCAAATGGCAGATCGCGCTCATCGCGAGATTTTGATGTGAATTAAAAAAAATTCACATCAAAATCTGTGAATGCAAATGTATTGACAAGAAATTATAAATACAAAAAAATTCACAAAATTAGTTGTGAATTTTTTCGTATTTAAGACAAATTAAAATCAAATTCAAAATGATTAGATTAAAATTTGCGCCAAAAGTGAGTTCGTACGTATTTTGAGAGAAAACATTGCCTCGAGGCAAAGACATTTTTGCACATAACTTTTTGTGCGAACATTTCTTTGCCTCAACACAATGTTTTCTCTCAAAATATGTTTACACTTATGGTGTAAATTTTAATATAACTGTCGTGAATTCGATTTTTATTTTCTTCAACTTGAGGAAATTCACAACTCATTTTGAGATTTTTTTCATATTTATAATGTAATATTTGAAACTTACAACTTTTTTTGCAAAAATTTCTTTGCCTCGACGAAATGTTTTCTCTCGAAATACGTAAGAACTCACGGTTGGTGTAAATTTTAATCTAATCATTGTGAATTTGATTTTAATTTGTCTTAAATACATGCTTATACAGGGTGCGCCAGAGAAACTTACTTATTTGAAAGGTCAATAAAAACAAAAGTACTTCAATTATTGTTTAAAAATTTTTTTATTTGAGAATACAATATCCCAATTTTTTTTTCATGCAGTCTTGAAAATGACATCGGATAAATGGCGACCCCCATTGCGCATACACTGATGAAGTCGATTTTTGAAATTCGTATCCACTCTTTGCAGCATATCAATCGGTATGTCGGCAATGGCGTCGCGAATGTTGTTCTTGAGGTGTGCTATGGTCCGTGGTCGATCGACATAAACCAGAGATTTCAAATAACCCCATAAAAAGAAATCGCATGGAGTCAAATCTGGAGAGCGTGCCGGCCATTGGAGATCGCCTCTGAGAGAGATGAGGCGGTCGGGGAAATGTTGTCGCAACAAATTCATTGAGTCTCGTGCTGTGTGTGCTGTGGCTCCATCTTGCTGAAACCACGCGTTCCTAACGTTCATTTCTTCGAGTCTTGGAAGAAAAAATTCCTCGATCATGTTCCTGTAACGAGCTCCATTCACGGTAACTGCGCGTTCGTTTTCTTCAAAAAATTAAGGACCAATTATTCCCATTACCGACATCGCACACCAGACAGTAAATCGCTCACAATGAAGTGGCTTCTGGTGAAGCTCACGTGGATTTACACCACACCAATAACGCATGTTTTGCTTGTTGACGCAGCCGGAAATGTGGAAGTGAGCCTCGTCACTGAAAAAAACGACCGCGTCTTCAGGCAGGTTGTCAACCAGCATTTCACATGCATTTTGACGGGCAACAAAATCGCGTTCAGTTAATTCTTGCACAACAGCCAATTTATAGGGATGAAATTGAAGGTCTTCATGGAGAATTCGTCGAACAGTGGTGTCAGAAATTCCCATAGCAGCTGCGTGTTTGCGAGCCGAACGCCGGGGAGAACGCACAACTGACTGCCTCACTCTTTCGACATTTTCCGGAGTTCTGATGGTCCGTTGAAGTCCATTTCTGGGTTTAGCGACACTTCCACACTCCCGAAATGAGTTAACCCACGACAGAATCGAATTGCGGCCAGGAACGAGTCTGTGAGGAGGAATTTCAAAGCGAGCGCGGAAGGCACGTTGCGTAGCAACAAGTGAGCGACCGTTAGAAAAGAAGCTCTCGACTGCGAAGGCCCGCTGCTCTCTAGACCAGAGCATGATGGCAACTGACTGGAGGGAGAAACAAACTTGGGAACTTCCCCCTCCAGATGCGCCCCCTCTCGCCCCTCTACCCGCCCAACTCACCGCGCGGGAATTTTTTCAAATAAGTAAGTTTCTCTGGCGCACCCTGTACCCACCGACATGTCGGTGGGTATAAACAGAGACTTATTCCCCAAAACCGGTATCCCGGTTAGAATCCAACTTGCATCAGTATCGGAATATGTACGACGACGAGGCATAATTTTGAAAATTTTGGCATCACGTGTATTTTCGGTATTACTATGTAATTCCTATCTATAGATAGGAATTTTATAGATAGGAATCTATAGACAGAAATTCCTATCTATAGATAGGAATTCCATAGTAATACAGAAAATACACGTGACGCCAAAATTTTCAAAATGATGCCATCGTCGTCGTACATATGCCGATACTGATGCAAGTTGGATTCTAACCGGGATACCGGTTTTGGGGAATCCATGACAAATCCTGATCGGGTTTTGATCGGACATAGGGTATCCCGGTCAAAATTTCTGCACGGGATGTTCGCGCCAGACCCTTCAAAATCACATAGCTACCATATAATTGTCACCCTGGACATACACACGCACACTGAGAGCTTGAAGGCCCTTGGATCCAAATGCCAACGAATGGGGGTCGGGTTAAAATTCCAAATATTGAATGATCAGGACGCTCAAAACTCCGGAAGAATACTACCCCGAAAGATCAAAACTCCGAAAGAATTTTACACGAAAGACCAAAACTCCGAAAATCAGAACACCGTCGAAATAATTCAAGTGTGAAAGTTTTAAAAGTTTCAAAATTTTCACTAAATCGACGAATTATTTCAAGAATTTTGAAAATTAAGACGTGGCTTTACGTCGATTTTGAAATTTGTCTAGACGATGTTATAATCCCTACATCATTTACACTCAACTGTGTAGACTTTCGCTGGCATGATCTTGACGAAACTTGTAATTTCGGAACATGAAAATTAGGAATTTTAAAGCGTCGAAGCATTCAAAATTCGGAATTTCAACCCGACCCCCATATCAAGATCATGCCAGCGAAAGTCTATACAGTTAACTGTAAATGATGTAGAACGTAGAACATTGTCTGGCCAAATTTCAAAATTGGCGCAAAATCACTTCGTGATAAAAAAAATGTTTAAATCATTCGTTGATTTATTGAAAATTTTGAATTTTTTAAAACTTCCATAGTTGAATTATTTCGACGGTGTTCAGATTTTCGGAGTTTTAGTCTTTCGTGTAAAATTCTTTCGGAGTTTTGATCTTCCGGGGTAGTATTCTTTCGGAGTTTTGAGCGTTCTAATAATTCAAAGTTCGGAATTTCAACTCGGCCCAAATGAATCCTTTTCAAATGAGACCCTCAGTACATGTAGGCCTAGAATGTTTATAGTGCATGGTGAGATATTTATAGTATATAATGTGTATGTATGTAGGGGTATAAAAACTTTCGCCTATATATATATATATATATATATATATATATATATATATATATAAATGTATGTACTTGTACTCCTCGTCCTTGTGGCTACGACAATATCGGATTTTCTATTGAGTAAGCTTCCATTTCGCTGTCTCGCTCTTTCCCTCTCCCTCTCTCTCTCTCTCTCTCTCTCTTTCTCTCTCTCCCTTTCTTTCCGCTCTTCCTCTCTTTCGCTTTCTTTCTCGTTGCAACTAAGCGCGGAAAAACTTCGCCCGTTTTATACATAGATATATATATATACATATCCGCTTTTCTCTTGATACAAGAACGAAGCACTCGGGCTTTACTTTCTTTTTAGTCTTCTTTTTTTTCAAACCCTCGGAATTACGCCAATTGGCCAAGGGAGAAGAGAATTAATGATCGGGGAAACGCGCAGGAAAACTAGGCAAATAGACCCTCCAGACATCGTGTTTTTTTTATTTCTTTCTTTTTTCATTATTCTTCTCGCCGACTAACCATAGTTCGCTCGAGAATCTCATACTTGAAGAATCGAAGGTAACGATATTACCTGGAATTTTTTTCCCATAGAATTTTATTGTTGCCAATTTTGGGATATTTTCACCCCGTGCATGGTCTGTCCCTTGCGTCATTATTGATCGATAGCAGCCTCCGATTTATTTCCTCGTGGCTTAATCGTTTTTAAGCTCCAATTGAATTTTGTCCCGAGGAATAGCAAAGTATAGTTCCCCGTGCAGAAATTTTGACCGGGATACCCTATGTCCGATCAAATCCCGATCAGGATTTGTCATGGATTCCCCAAAACCGGTATCCCGGTTAGAATCCAACTTGCATCAGTATCGGCATATGTACGACGACGATGGCATCATTTTGAAAATTTTGGCGTCACGTGTATTATCTGTATTACTATGGAATTCCTATCTATAGATAGGAATTTCTGTCTATAGATTCCTATCTATAAAATTCCTATCTATAGATAGGGATTACATAGTAATACCGAAAATACACGTGATGCCAAAATTTTCAAAATTATGCCATCGTCGTCGTACATATTCCGATACTGATGCAAGTTGGATTCTAACCGGGATACCGGTTTTGGGAAATAAGTCTCTGTTTATACCCACGGACATGTCGGTGGGTATAAACATGTATTTAAGACAAATTAAAATCAAATTCACAATGATTAGATTAAAATTTACACCAACCGTGAGTTCTTACGTATTTCGAGAGAAAACATTTCGTCGAGGCAAAGAAATTTTTGCAAAAAAAGTTGTGAGTTTCAAATACTACATTACAAATATGAAAAAAATCACAAAATGAGTTGTGAATTTCCTCAAGTTGAAGGAAATAAAAATCGAATTCACGACAGTTATATTAAAATTTACACCACAAGTGTAAACGTATTTTGAGAGAAAACATTCTGTTGAGGCAAAGAAATGTTCGCACAAAAAGTTATGTGCAAAAATTTCTTTGTCTCGAGGCAATGTTTTCTCTCAAAATACGTACGAACTCACTTTTGGCGCAAATTTTAATCTAATAATTTTGAATTTGATTTTAATTTGTCGTAAATACGAAAAAAATCACAACTAATTTTGTGAATTTTTTTGTATTTATAATTTTTTGTCAATACATTTGCATTCACAGATTTTGATGTGAATTTTTTTTAATTCACATCAAAATCTCGCGATGAGCGCGATCTGCCATTTGAATCTTTGGACAAATTTTTTTTATTGATAGTTTAATGCACCAAAGGTTATAAATGTTATTTATTTTTATAATAAATTTAACATGTCATAATTCCATTTTTGACATTTTATTTCACCCTGTATTCACCCGTGATCCTTCCCAGATTCCTCAATGATTCCATGGGGAATCTATTTAGAGTCATTAAAGGATCCGGTTCTGGATCCCTAATGGAATCCAGTTTACGGATCTTACATTTAGTCTTCGAATCTGATCCGATATCGGACTAGATCCCGACTGGGAGCCTGGGATACAAGTCAGAATCCAGCTGTATCCCTGCCAAAATTTCTACACGGGTCACTATGCACACTTGACCTTCGATATTTTGTGTACTCAAACATCACTCCTACCGTTCCGAACTTTGGAATCTTGTTCAACCACCCCCCCCCCCCCCCCCCCCCATCGACACCCTCTCATCCGTCGATTTCTCTAGTCACGGTAATCTTCGTTTTTCTCTTTCTCCCTCTTCCTCTTTTTCCCACCCTATCTGGGGTAATGAATCGGATTAACGAGTTCGTCTCAAAGTTGGCGTAACCACCGCGAGCGGACTTTATCCCCTGCCTTCTTAACGGGACAACGCTCTTATCGATTTTTTATCACCAGGAGATAGCGCGGGTAGCCTCGTTTCTTGGCTATGATTTTATGTTCATATATATATACACATATATACACATATATACACACATATATATATATATTATATATATGTGTATGTGTTTGTGTGTAAAATTGCACCCCGATGACAAAACATATGTGGGCTCTAAAGATATTCACAACCTGTGGAAGGTTTCAGCGAAAATGTATCGGAAATATATGTAAAATATTTCGCATATTTTCCCTATGAGAAACCGCGGAGATATGCTGGACTGGTATGAATTTCATATTGCTAGGATAAATATCGCGAGTATACGCGTTTATGGCGATCCAAAATTCCTGAAAAATGTAAGCGGGCATTTTATTAAAATATGTCCGGGAGTTTTTAAGCAATTGCATGGTTGAGGTTGTTGTGGGGTTTAGCCGTCGGGGGGTGAAGTACGAGAGGAGCGCCCTATGCTTATGCACGGAGCTGATTGACTGTTGCCAACGGTTAGCTTTCAAATAATTTTCATATTAAACTTGCGGTTTCGTACTATTTTTATGCGTCTATTTGTAAAAGTATGCATTTTTGAACATTCGGTGTTTTCATTAAGTGTTTTCATTACTTTGTATAATTACTTTCTATAACTTTTTCTTGCTCAATTAATGCGAAACGAATTGGCAACGTCGTAAATCGTGGTACTTACATCATAATGCCCAGGTTGGCAGAAGTGTCGCGAAATTGGAGACATATGCGCCTCGTTCGTAACCTCAATATCGGCCCAAGGAGCTGTCAACAATGAATATCGGTCTGAGGAAAAAAATTCCGCTCGAAAGAAAAAGTGTGTACTAAAGCTGTGTATAATCTCGAACAAATCGAAAACTGTAATAACTTTTCGATGATTAAAAAAATGTGTGTATGGAAAAAAACGCGTTATTTTGTCTTTTCCTTGAAATGTCTAGAAATATATAATTTGTGAACATAGGTATCAAATTAATATTAAGTAATTATTACTGATGAAGATAATAAGTACCTATAATATTCGTTGTTAATTATCCTGACCGAGTAGTTTGAGGCTCCCGGCATAATTACCGAATACCGATAAGATAGGTAGAATTTGTGCCGTCTACGGCGTTGCCATGATTGCACAGTCTAATTTTTGTGTGTTTGATTTTCGCACACATTCAATATAAAAAAAATTAATAATTTTATAACGGTACTGTGAATCCTCATTTTCGCGGTGCCAAGGGTCGAACAATAATTAGTGGAACCGTACCTATTTTTTCAGCTCCGTGGTAAAATTCACTTAGCAGAAATTAACAATGTACTGAAAAATGTTGGGGATTTTTCCATAAACGTAATGAAATTAGCCCACGAAATACGTCGAGTTGCCGATTTTTTTTCTAAAAAACGGTCCTGTGGATCGTATTTAAACTGCACAGGATGATCAGCAAAGAGGTTATAAAGGTCCAGAAAAAAAATCAGCTCGGTGGTCACATGTTGACTTAACCGCATGAAAACCTTAAAGGTTTACAAGTATGGACGCAGAATCGCGAATAAGATCTTTAAATTTTATTATAACTCCTGGTTGTTTTCAAAGATTGTTATTTTTACCGATTTATTACAGGATCTTTTACACTCGGAAATTCTTTTTTATATGCTCTAGTAGAAATAATTCTGAACACTTTTCAACATTTTTTATATTTCGCATTTATCGATCATTTTTACTTTAGAATCACTTATATTTTATATTCCTACGAAAGTAGGCTTATTGAAGCAAACATTGAGTAGAAATATTAAAGATTCAAATTAAAATCTTGCAGCATCATTTCGGCGTGGCAGAATATACATTTTCTGCGTAAGTATCAAAAAAGGTAGTTTCTGTTAAAAGTGTCCAGAATGAATTCCACTAGTGGATGTGAAACGCGAATTCCGAGCGTATTTCAAATAAAACTAGTTCAAGCGGGTTAAAAATAATTACTTTCAACCAAGTCCAATATTTTTCAATTAAGTTGTGCCTTGATTAATGTTGCCTCGATAAAAAGTTTAATAAAAACGTCGAGCAATTAAATAAAACCAATCGACATTTTCTCGTTGTCGTTTGAAGTTCAGTTTAATTCAACGAATCTACTCATCTCTGGATGCAGGAGTATATTTATGAGAATATTTCCAATCTAGTATATATTCATATATATTGGGTAGTCCAGCTCAACTCGGACAACTGTTTCCCTCACCATCGTTGATTGTAGAGTCCCATAGTGGAAAACCTCACGCCATATGTGAAGAAACTTCTAATTTGATTCAATTCTTTTTCCTCTCATCTCTTACCCTTCTGCGGTTGCAAAAAATCGAAAAGTCTGTATAAATTCTGAAAAAATTATATGCCTTTTAGACTTATTTTGTGAATTTTTCACCAAAGTTCAACTTGTGCTTCCAATATTAACCATTTTTTTGTGTAAAATTTCGATTTTGGGGATGATTGTCCGACAGTTTCGAAGTCAAAAGAGTACTTTTTCGGTCTACGTATTGTCACGGGTATCACGCGTTCACGTAAGCGGAGGAAACGGGAATGGCAAGCTAATAAATTTTGAATTTGAGTAATAACGTTTAAATTCGGGTTTGATATTCATCACAAAAACAGTTCAAATAAAAAGGCTCGATTTAAAAAAGAAAGAATTAATTTAACATCCCATCCGCGTTGTATTTCATCTGAAACCATATTTTTAAACTTATTTTTCACTTACAAGGCCGAAAAACGACTCTTCCGACTTCCAAAGTGTCAAATAATAAGGACCAAAATGAAATTTCGCAAAAAAAATTGCGAGTATCGGAAGCACACGTTGAGCTTGTATAGAAAATGCACAAACCAGGCCTAAACGAATCCAAATTTGTTCAGAATTTAAAAAACCCCCCGCGTAGACTTTTCGATGGACTTTTCGAGGTGGCACTTGCTATTCTGCAGCTGCAAAAATTGATAGTTTGATTGATTTCGAAGGGCTGACACAGTGGTGAAAAATCCATTTTTGTCAAGGTCATAGTTTTTGCGTTCCCAAGGTCATCAATGTTTTTTTAAATGGGAACATGTTTATTTTTATTAAAACGCTGTAACTGTTATTCAGACGGATCCAACGACCTATGATATCATGACCTTGAAATTATTTTTCACCAAAATACACGTGTCTAAACGGGAAATCGTGATGGTATTGACAATAAGAATATCCAAATAATGTAACAAATGTTCGAAGTGATGGCGCAGGTTATCCAACAGATACAATAATGTCAATAGTCGGAGATGTTTCTGATATTTGTAAATACTGGCATTGTAACGTAGTAAAACTGTAGAAGAGTGAAGAATGTTTACCATTCATCGACGAATTTAACGCCACTTGATTTCTTCCTATGGGGAGCTATAAAGGATCGTGTTTACCATGATGATTCGACGACGCCGGCGAACATGCGAAAACGAATTACAAGAGCCTGCGCCGCTATCACACCAGAAACTATTCGAAGGTCAAGAGAATCATTCATCCGACGTCTTCAAAAATGTGTCGAGGTTGATGGCCATCACTTCGAACATTTGTTACAATAAATTCCTGTACAAAAAATTCAATAACATTATTCGGATAGTCTTATTTTCAATGCCATCACGAGTCCCCGTTTTTACACGTGTAATTTGGTAAAAAATCATTTTAAGGTCATGATGTCATAGGTCGTTGGGTTCGTCTGAATATCAGCTACATCGTCTTAATGAGAACAAAAAACATGTTCCCATTTGAAAAACCATTGATGACCTTGGGAACGCACAACTATGACCTTGACAAAAAATCAGTTTTTCACCACTGTATTAGCCCTTTGAAATCAATCAAATTACCTCGTGACATTTTTTTCGTCACTCTAAAGGCAACGGAGATATTTGGGTGGTCGGGTTAAATGCCCAGCCACCCGCCCAGCCAGTCCACCCAGTATACGTGTATGTGAAAGCACTGTCGATCACGCCTTGAACTAAACGAGTTCGCTCACTTTTGTCATGATCACACATGACCAAATGCAATATTTCTCAATCACCTCCCGTCCAAATAGATTTTTCCTCGATGACAAGTATATTTAAAAAATGGACGAATTTTTTCATTCGATTAAATTTTGCCCGACATCGTTCGACGTTCGTTCTAATTCACAAACCCACACGGCTCAATGCGCAGTATTTTTTTAAGGGGAGATATACACCTAGATGGTCGAAAAAATCTGTTCAGAAGCTATGAACATTCCGTCGACCGTAAGAGACCTACAGTATGGGCCTGGTATCGATGATTCCATGTAAGTTGACAAATTTCATGATTTATTCATTCCCAATTTTTCAAACGCGTTTTTCTCAAAATCACGTTTTTCAAATCGGTACCCAAAATTTCTTGAAAACCAATGAACCGATTGCCTTGAGGTTTTTTGTGGTTATTCTATACAACATTGTCTAGTACTTGTTACAGGATTTTTTTCCGTTACTTATTTTTTGTTTTATAAGCAAAATAATAATTAATTTTTGGCCTAAAAATCACTATTTATGTTCAACCGTCCGCCATTTTGTCATAAATCGAAATTTTCAAAATCGGCTATGACAAGTACTAGATTATAGTATCTAATTTCATAATCTTTTTGGTTTTTTTCAGATGATTTTTGAAGAAACGCCAGTGGGTACCGTATACGCAGATTTTTTTACGACGCTCCAAGGATTATACAATATCCTTGTATATTTTTGACATTTTTAAATAAAGAAAATTAAACATATTTTTAAATGTATATACTTTTAGATAATTAAAACCCCAATCCGAAATTTCAAATAGTTTTCCTTGAAAAAATTCATAAAAATGACCTTTTCTCCCCTTAACGCAAATCTAGGCATTATATTATTTTTTTAAAGATAGACGACGGGGTTGTTGAATATTTAAGTTTCAAAGCATAATTTGGCTTACGTTTATTTTTGTTTAAAAACAATATTGATAGAAGTTTTTGAGCCTCTAATTTCCAGTAATCCTTTCCGTGAAAACGTATATATCAATTCACGGTTTGTCAGATGCCAAGGGATTTCGAAACAATGTATACGCCAAGAAAAAGGAAACATATACAGGTATACACAAATACGTATACTCGAGGACGAAGTAGACCCGGCTTCATGCACGAACCGGAAATTATGACGATAGTTTGGCGAAGTGGCAGCATGTTTGCTCGAGTCCCAATAGGTTTGAGAACCCGATGAAAAGTCGACGACTACGCGGTGAAAATGATCAAAACCGCTCTCATGCATAGGTACGTGTACATACAGGCTGGTAAATGTGGGCGGTGAAAGCTCGATTCATACTTTAACCGCCGCTCAGCTCAAATCTCACTGACTCAGCTATTTTCCTCGTGACATTGATTTCGGACAGCGATAGAACATTTTATCGTACGTAGAATGGATAGGCACTTAAATTTGGAGCCTTTCAGGAAAATGGAAAAGCTTATGAAAATAGACGTTTGCCATTTTTCTTACCGACTGGGCACGTTTCGCTTCGTGGCTTCGTGGGTTTGTTTGGTCAGGGGATTAGTGTGGTCAACGATGGTGCCCCGAGAGAAACTTATCAGCCATTTTCTTAAATCGACAACAGTGATTTGTGTTTCACGAGTGAAGTTAGCAGAGCAGACATCAAATATAAACAAGGGGGGGGGTGCGTTGACTTGGGCCAATACACTGAGAAAAAAAAACCAATTGAATAAAAAAATATATTAATTGATTCAAATATATTTCTGATCGCGGAGTGCCACCGATATTTGACATTGTTACAATACTATAGAATATTGGAAAACGTGATTGATTCAAAAAACATATTATTTTATTTGAAAATCTCTTCTGTTCTCTGAATATCTATATTATCCTTCAAATGAAATTATATTCTATTGAAATCATTCTATATAGTATTCGTAGATGTATGGATAAAATAATTAAGCGGTTTCTACAACATTTTTTATTTCGTACAAAAATATAATCAATGGAATTAATTATTTCTTTGCTACGTCGAAACGAATATGCCATGAGAAGTAAGTTTTTCAATTTGTTTTAAATCTTAAATAAAAAGTGAGCATTAGAATGATCATCCACGATAATAGTGGAGAGAATATCAGATATTCAACTGATAAGAACCGATACTGCACTTTGATCTTAGGCACAGGCCAAGAAGCGATACTCTTTAGAGTTTCTCCGGTGATTAAGTAGATTTTCGGTTCGCGCTTCGCTTACGAGAAACGAGCGCGTGTGCGGCTTCTAGCGGTAACTCTGAGAACTACGGGTTTCCTCACACTTATAATTTCGGTGGCGCTCGGCCATGATTTGGTTGAATTTTTTCAATCAAATGCGCAAGAAACAAATTTTATTTTCGCATAATTTTTTAACCAATTCAGACATTTGCTTAATATTTTTCAATCAAAATAGAATATTAATATTTTAACCTATAATGTACTTGAAAATCAATATCGGATGTGATGAAAAAAATAAAATAACATTTACTCAATAGAAATTTTATCTGAATCAAACGAACGAAATTCAATTTTTTTGGTGTACTCGAATCAACAATATTCATATTATGAATTGAAACGCTTTTTTTTCGTTGCAGAAAATGCATTCAAAACTATATAATTTGTTCGCGATAATTTTTTAGATAGTTTGAATAATATATTGTGCTCGGCTAACAATATATCTTTTGGATGAAAACAAAACTTTTAATTTTATCATGTCATTAAAGTCAATAGCGTTTTGTTTGGACTAATAAATCCGATTATTTACACCAACAATTTTACAACTAAATCAACGATTTCGCTGTGCCCTCGTGGAGATGGTATACAGTAAGGTATTAAGGGGTTGTGCCTAGTTGTAAAAGTCGAAACATCACTTTTCTAAAAACCAACACATTTTTGACAGTATATCGTGTTATAAATGTTCCCTGGAAGTGTCAATGTGATCGTATCAAATTGGCAGATTTATAGGCTGTTATGTTGACGTCTGTCGGAACGCTCGGAGTATCGTTCGAAACTTTAAACGCTTTTTTCCTCGAAAGTACGTTTTCAAAGTCGGTAAGCAAAATATCTCAAAAACGACTGCATCTATCTTTCTGGAATTATGAGAGCTTTACCTAGATGTAACAATATAGTATTTGATCGAAGGATTTTTTCCGATGTATACTTTCGATTTGATGAACGGAAAATGCCCATTTTTTCGTAAACATCAAGGCTCTTTATTTGGACACGCGCCATTTTTTCCCCAATATTTCAACAATTCCTCCAGTTAATCCTAGAATAAACAAATGTACTAACGAAATCTGTCCGATTTTGTGAATATTAGATAACTTGACTCAAAAGGGCATTGCTCACTGCAAAAGAGTTTCTCAAGAGGTGTTTCCCGGACATTGTCTGTAAATCGAGAACAAAAAAATATTTTGACACAAAAAAATTGCAAAATTTTTTTCAGATGATACGTTTTCCAATAACTAATTTTTCTAGAAATTCATAATCACGATTTTCTATTTTAAGAAATCCAAAAAATGAGCTTCCCACTGTTACAACTTGGCATAACCCGTTAAGCAAACGCGGCTGTGGGAAATTCTCAGGAGATCTCCGAAGAAACGAAAAATGTTAAGTGCCAAGTGTGGGGTAAAAGTTGGGTTGGTTCAAAAAGGATGGGTTCGTAAAAAAACATTGGAAAGTCATAAATATTTGTTTTATACAATTTAGGGTAATGTACACGGATGACGGATATTGTGGGGGTTTTTGTGACCCTTTATGTTTTTGCCCTAGTAACGATCTGGTTACTGGGTGATATTTATTTAATCAGCCAGTACTATATGTATATCAAACAGATAGATTTATATATATATATATTCATTCTCGTGTTTGACATTCCAAAATCTCTTTCTCCATTTCTCTCTTCTGCACGGTGCTCTTAAGGGGCTATAGCCTCACAGCACGAAATAAACGGATGTTCTCTCTCTCTCTCTCTCTCTCTCTCCTCTCTCTCTCCTCTCTCTCTCTGATTCTCTCATATGCCAAGCACTTCTACAACTTATTGCTAGTATTCCCACGCCCGAGAAACCTAAGTTCCGATTTGCAAGCTCCGCAAATGCAAATATCTTAAACGACATTTCCATGGATGTTTGGTTTCTGTTGCCGAAAACTTTGTCCGAGGCAGAACTCCACGCGTATCTTCGTGCCTCGGGAAGGGCTTGCACGGCCGTACCACATTCGCACAAGGCGTTACGCGACGCAAACGACGACGCGTCACGCGATTCAATTAGTTAATTAATCGCACGAATCCACCATTCCAAATGACATTAATGTAAATTTCTGTCGCTGCGTCGTCGACCGTCACATTATACTCCCCCGAATCTCAGTTATCTCAAAACTATGATATATTTGCCTCTGCATGAACTCCGTCCATTTCTAGATTTCGCTTTGTCTCAACCGTTGCATTTTGAGGCATTCCAACCAATCTTCGGCCAAGATTATTTGGAAATAACGAAGAATCATGGTACTTAGGCGCATGGGAAATAATGAGGACCAGGTGCCCTTGGACCTACGCCCTGAATGATGGACCAAATGTAGGATCTACACTGAGAAAAAAAATCATTGATCCAATATCATTGGTGTTATTGAATTAAATTCCGTTGATTCAATTGTAAAGTTGTTAGTGTTAATAATCGGATTTATTAGTCCAAACAAAATCCTATTGATTTCAATAACATGATAAAATTGAAAGTTTTTTTTTCATTCAAAAGATATATTGCTAGCCGAGAACAATATATTATTGAAACTATCTGAAAAATGATCGCAAACAAATGATATAGTTTTAAATGCAATTTCTGCAACGAACGAAAAAAGCGTTTTAATTCATAACATGAATATTGTTGATTCAAGTACACAAGAAAAATTGAATTTCGCTCGTTTGATTCAAATAAAATTTCTATTGAGTAAATATGTTATTTTATTGTTTTCACCGTATCCGAAATTGATTTTTAAGTACATTATTCGTTAAAATATTAATATTTTATTTTGATGGAAAAATATTAGGCAAATGTCTGAATTGGTTAAAAAATTATGCGAAAATAAAGTTTGTTGCTTGCATATTTAGTTGAAAAAATTCATGCCGAGTTGAAAAAGTTTAGTTGAAAAAAATCATGGCCGAGCGCCACCGAAATTATAGGTGTGAGGAAGCCGGTAGTTCTCGGAGTAACCGCTAGAAGCCGCACGCGCGCTCGTTTCTCATAAGCGTAACGCCAACCTAACATCTACTTAAACGCCGGAGAAACTCTAAAAATTATCGCTACTTGGCCTGTAGCTAAGATCAAAATGTAGTATCTGTTCTAATCAGTTGAATTTCTGATATTCTCTCCATGGATATTCCATTGGATATCTGATATTCCCTCCGTTATTATCGTGGATGATCATTATAATGCTCACTTTTTATTTAAGATCTAAAACAAATTGAAAAACTTACGTCCCATGGCATATTCGTTTCGAGGTAGTAAAGAAATAATTAATTCTATTGGTTATATTTTTGTACGAAATACAAAACGTTTGTAGCAACCGCTTAATTATTTCATCCAATACATCTACGGATTGTATATAGAATGATTTCAATAGAATATAATTTTATTTGAAGGAAAATGTAGATATTCAGAGAACAGAATAGCTTGTTCGACTAAAATAATTTGTTATTTAAATCAACCACATTTTCCTATATGTTATAGTATTGTAACAATCTCATATATCGGTGGCACTCCGCAGCAGCACATTTATTTGGATCAACCAATAAATTTTTTTTGATTGAATTGGTTTTTTTTTCTCCGTGTATCAAAAACGGATAACAGGATCTAAAATGTTCAATTACACTTTTGGAAAGAATCTCCATGGAACATTGGAAATCTTGTTGACGAAGGTGTTTTTGTTTTCTGTACAAAAAGTGAGTAGCGAATTTGTGCTCGAGATGACACAGCCGGATAAGATGACACACCCTTAACGTCTTTTCAAATGTTCGCGCTATACAAGTAACGATGATGTTCTATGGTCGGCCGACGAGTGTTGCTAGTAGCGAAATCTAGTATAGCCGTCAGTAAACACGAGTTTTTAAGTAGTAAATAATTCCGTGATTTTTTAATGCAAAAAAACTGACCGGGTTATTATCTGATGCTAAAAATACTTGTCAGGTAATATTTTTTCTACTTGAACTCATTTATTCATAATCTAGGTTTATTGTACTTCACAATTACTGCACAGCGAATATTCTAACTCCAAAGTTATTTGTCACAACGAATAAACAAAATTTGCATTCACTTATAGCTATAGTTATAGTTGACACACCAGACGTGTGTGTAAGACAACACACTGTGTCATCTTACCCTATTGCGTATATAACCGAGTATAAAATGAGACTTTTTGAGCTTATCGTTATGGGGTGCTCGGCTATTTTCAACGTACCTCGACACGTAAAAGCTGGTCACGAGAACACTTGACCAAGACCGTTGAAGCTGCAAAGAAGAATAAAACGGGATGGGATTTCGCATCCAAACATTTTAACGTGAAGCAGCCAACACTTCATTGTCACTATAATAATGATCGAGTAAATATTGGTTGCTATAAACTGACCTTCAAGCCAGAAATTAATGTATCTGAGAATAATTCGGTCGACGTGTGTAAGATGACATATATATTTCATCTTGGAAGTATGTTGGCTTACACATGTCGACCTACATGTGGCTTTTTATTTTTCTATTTATTATTTAAGTAACTATTGTCCTGAAACTGATTCTATTTCATTATAATGATTTTATATATATATATATATATATATATATATATATATATATATATATATATTATCATTATAATTGATCCATCAGGATAAACCTTTATGGATATACGCTTGGCTTTGTACTCATAAGACGTCATTTATTTAAATATTTCTCGAAAAAGAAAAAGTATGTCATCTCCGATGACTACTCGAGTATAACATTTTTTTTAAATAGTTTTTTTTTTTTTACATTATCCGAATTGTTCCGGTCGCTACAGCCTGTCTTAGAAAAGGGGATTCGGTCAGCTGCGTGAGACCTGGCGCGAACGATGCGCCTTTTCTCGAAACATGGTTTTCGAAACGGTGGAAGATTTTAAACGCCGAGTTTTCAAGCTATCCGTCTCAAATTTTGACACATTCTTCACACCATGCCTTAAGGGGTCTCCTCACTTTAGACACTATAAAGAGGCTATTTTCATGAATTTTTGGACAGGTTTATTTTATAGATATTGATATAAAAATTGTTACACTTAATAAATACACTTTCGAAATACATTTTTTTTAATTATGTATTTATGTAACCCAAACAAAATTTAAACACATTTTTCGACGGCGTGTTGATAAAATATTCGAAACTATCGAACCGATCCTTATGAAATTTAACCACATATTCTTTACAACTATAGGTATAGCGCATGTCAAAGACTTTTTTAAATTTTGATATTTACTATTTTTTTTGCCAAAAGCGGTGAAAAAACACGTTTTTTTGTTGTTTTTTCGAAAAATGTCCGCCAAATGGTTATTTTTGCATATATCAAAAATCATATGATATGCGCTGTAGCCATTAACATACTGAATTTAAAACCGTTTGATTTTTGTTTCGGATGATCCATCTTCGTGATTTCATCAACAGCGCAGACCGACAAATTTTTTAGGACATTTCTGTAACTACCATTTTCGTGTATAAATAGTGACGTGAATGAATACTTTTAAAAAAAATGTATTTCGAAAGTGTATTTATTAAGTGTACCAACTTTTATATCAATATCTATAACATAAGCCTATCAAAAAAATTCGTGAAAATAGCCTTTTTTAGCGTCTAAAGTGAGAAGACCCCCTTAACGTCGTACGCAAACGTTTACTTTTTTGAACGTCACATTTTTTCATCGAAAAACTGTCGAAAATAAGCCCAATTTGACACTTAACTTTAAAAAGTTCACCACATAGTTAGTTTTCATCTAAAAAATCCTCCCTACGCCTCCACTGTTTTTCATACTGATTAATAATCTTTTTAGTTTTTTTTCTTTCAGACAAATTTCGGAGGAGTAGAACTTTCTACCGTCAAGCGCTATTTTTTGTCATCATTTTGCAGTGGCCAAATAGATTATATAAAGAATAAAACTAAAACATTAGAAAATATTTTCATGTACAACATAAATCACTTGACAAATGAAAAAAAAACCGGACCGATTTTCGAATTTTATTTTTAAAAAAATCATTCAAATCAACACTTTTCAAGTCAGTCACACTGGAATGGTCCCTTAAGCACAACTTCTCTACTTCTCAAGGGCGGAAATGAGGGACGGTGAACAAATTCTGCGCGTACGAGGGGGGGGGGGGGGGGGGGGGTGCCGACAGATAAGTTTTAACGAAGAGATTCGTCAACTCACTGGTTCAGCAAAAGCTTATGTCCTCATCCCCTCACCAGCCTTCTCTTCGTCTTCGTTTTCCTCGATTCCGAGTCCGTCGTATCTCGTGAAAATCTGCGAGCGCTTCTCCGAGCCTCCTCTAGCTACCGAACTGTCTCGAGTCTCTGGTGAGGGCGCAATTTGTAGATTTTTCGGGGCAATGTACACTCCCTTCTCGTCAACCGAGAATTTTTTCACATCGAAAAATGGGGAATCTGAGTGGAAAAAATATGGATGACCGGGTCGCAGTTAAAATTGACAAGGGTGGGGGGCAGAACAGGCCAGACATTTTTAGAACCGGGTCGATGTATTTTATTTGACAATCGAGATCTCCAAACGGAGCCATGATCCGTGCTCGAACTAATGGAACGAATGGATACGTGTATCCAATCATTTCTCGTTTACGATACTCCGAAGGCAATTTAATCCCCGGAGGGCTTTTGAAACTCGAGTTGGAATAAAAAATTTCAGCCTGCAGGATGACGTTGCCCTTTTATTGCGTTCGTCGTTAGCCTCATGGAAGATTCGGAAAATTCGCAGGCTGTGGTTCTTCGCAATTTTGCCCACATTAAGCTGTATTCGCCAATGGCGACTGCAATGTCACAGGACCTCTTTACCTTTGAGATCACTCGGGCTCTTATTTCACGCACGAGGGAGAAAAAAAAGACCGGCAAAAGTGAGGTCTTTGATGTACCAAGCTCGCGAGCTCTCCTCTTTTTCCTTATACTTTCGCCAGGTATCGATTCGAACGTCCGGAAAATATCCGTTCCGAACATCCCATCCCGGCAGTCGATTCCGTCTTCTGCTTCGTTTGCCCGCCTCGCCGTGAAATAGAAAAAAAAATAGACACTGGCGAACCGAAGGAATGGAGGTTGCTGAAGCTGGCCATATGAACGACAGGCTACTCGACTTTTTGCAAGGAGCAGGATAATTACGGATTGAGTATGATTGTCACTTACTTCCGCTCGGCAGACCCCCCACCCCGGAGTATTGCCCATAGCCGCACTTTCCTAATGCATTGCACACGAGGACACAGGGAAACTGAGGAAAACCTGCGCTGCTGAGCTAACCAGTCATCCATCCGGGTACCAAAATCACTGGCCGTGTTCACCACTTCCCGCTCGTGTCTGACTCGTAAAAAACACTTACCGAGCACATTCGTAATTTTTTTTCTTCTTTTTATCATCGAAAGTACACGAGATGGCAAAGTTTCCCGCGAGAAATCGTCCGATGCTACTATCGACGATGTCAACTTGAATCCAATTATGCCGCAGTTCATTACATACCCCATTCCAATCCACTTTCACATCTTTACGTTGGAATTCCACAACTTTCCGACCCATGGTGGCTCGAAGCTTTAATTGGCGCATCGTCATTTATATCGCACTCAATAACGGTCTGTGATTCAAGCTTCATCGACCGTATACACGAGGGATCGATGAATCGCACTAATATCGAATCTTCATTTCCGGCTTCGCTCGAAGAACCAATTAATGACGGTACGGGGGAAGAGAGGGGGGATCATATCGCCAGGGGGTTATCAAAGATCGGGATACTATTTTACCCTGGGCTATGGGCGGCGAAAATCGTCAATGGATCCGACTAGAAATGTTGCTACGGGGCGGACTATAGAGCTGCAACCAGCATACCGTATCCCGTACCCAGGCACGGTACAGGCCACTGGATCAGAGCTTTACTGGGCGTGAAACGTTGTCTTGAATCCGGCCATGACGCGGATGCCGGTAACGTAACTGATCCGTATACCTTTTCAGGCTCTGATCCGGTTGCCGTATCTATGCCTGATATGAAAAAAAATCCAAGAATTACGAATAAACAAATTCTGGTAGTATTTTTCGTTTTCATATACGTTATTTATAATCCTGCCTATATGATAATTGGAATGAAACTTATCCTGCCTTGTTGAAGTTTTTTACCACTCGGAATTGAACCACGTCTTCTACACTGAGAAAAAAGAATCGTCGAATGTGCAAAATGCATTTTGTTGTCTCGAAATTTTGTTGTTTTAACGGTTGCGCAGACATGCTAAATGAGCTACAGTTCACACCACTACACTATTTTACCACTAACTATACTGTTTTGTTATGCCAATGAAAAATCAAGTTGAACGTATTTAAAGATACATTTTGTTAAACCAACTGAATTTTGAATGCATGAACGAATTTTTTTTTTCAGTGTAATTCTTGAGCTGAGCGCGCTTCCTATTTAGCCATTCCAATACTTGTGTAAACCTTCTTTTTTTCTTTGCATATTTTTATCATTCGAATTATATTCCAAAGAATGACAATAATTCTAAAGAATGTCAATAATTTTATTCATGGGGTTGAAGATTACATCGCTGCAATGTAACTATAATTCTGTTTTAATCGGATTTTTTCTGCCTATTTAGGCTATGAAAATAACTCACACGTTTTTACACATTCTCATTAGAGTGTTACGACCGGAATTAGCAAAAAAAAGCTTCTGATGATTTAGTAAAAAAATCGGTTGTCTGTAAAGTCGGTTTACTGACGATAGTTGAACGTGACAACGTCATAAGAAAATACTGATGGAATGGTTTCATTTTTCAAAAGAAAATTTTAATTTTGTTTGTTTGATAGATATTTTGTATGGATATAGAGAGGGAGGTAAATGGAAATCACAATTGAATTGATCAAGTTACATTTATTTGTACGCATAAATACAATTATGTCAATTTTTATTTATTTTTTTTTACAATGTACATATTTTTTACAAGTATGAATGTGCTTTGAGCAATTGTTTTACAACTTTTATTTTTTCATAAAATTCTTCGTTCAGAAAATCATTTTAAATTTACAAAATACTTGAATAAAATTTATTGTTTAAATTTCTACTCGACTGTTAAAATTTAATTTTTGATTTTATTATTTTATAATAATAAATTTTGTATTGACATTATTTCTTTCAGCAAGTAAACTGAATAAAAGTTGTTGTTCAATTAGTTACTTAATTATTTTTGCAAATTTAATTGTAATTTGTTGTAAAAAAGTAATAATTTTGAATAATTTATTATAAGAATAAACTGTGATTAAATTATTGTTCATAAATCTTAAATTTAAAATTAAAAATTTGGAAACATCATTAAAATTTTTGTAAATCTAGCTTTTAAAAAGCCCGCCGCAATGTGTTTCATATAGGAGAAAATTGTTCCCTTTGACGGCTGGCTGGTCCAACCTGTCATTTCAGACACGTTATTATGATGTGTGGAAGATTTAACATTTATGTTTTAATTTTTCGGAATCATAGCTACGCTCGATAATTATTTCGATCGAATAGTAAAGCAATTGATTTTTACTCATCGTGAAATAGTTCTGTTAACTTATTGTTATACTTTTGTCAATTATAGCATAACCTACAATCGCTGCACTAGCGGACCGATGCTATTTATTTTAATGATGAAAGCACGAATATTCGACAATATATCACTGAACATATATTTAATATCGAAACAATCATTACCTTTATCGCCGCAATTATCGTTGCTATAAACAATTGACACCGGATTCACTTTTCACTGCACTTCATACTTGAAGAAAACATGTACATGTATTATTGTATAGCAGCTGTCCACGCGGACGCATCGCTCGTGGCCTCTGCACACTGCGCGCGATGGGCGACAAGCGATGAGCGATATCCAATGAGAGCTCGAGTATGACGGAAATGCTCTATGAGAGTGACGTTGCCATTGGATATCGCTGATCGCTCGTCGCTCGTCGCTCGCAGTGTGCAGAGGCCATCACTCAAGTAGGAGAGAGACAGATGTCGAACGCTGCCGAACGCTGCCGAACGCGGAGGCCGATTGTGCCTCTTTGTCGCTCGTTCCGCGCTCTCGCTTGCACTTCAAGTCTTAAATGGAACGCCTCAGAGCGAGGTAACGCCGCATGAGTCATGTTTTTTCGTGCGTGCAGCCGGCTCCATCGAATTATAAGACGCTGTCACGTCAAAAAATTTTAAGTTGTGCCAATGAAATTTCATTGATTTGATTTGATTGATTACCTTGTGATGATAATAAAAATAAACGAATGAAAAGAGAAGAAAAAAGCGTTGCATTCCCACGATGCAAACTTCAAATTTATTTTTATTCGTTTTTTGTATCTTGATTTGATGATGGCGGCGTCCGCATGGACACAATGTTACTTTTATTACAATCTTGCCGAAATTATGCACGCAGCAACTCAGTTGTTTACTTTGATGGCCCCGAATAAGGTTATCCGGTAGACATGCGGCGCAAATCAGACATACACTTCGAAGTGCATGGCAGATCGGCACCGGATGTCTACTGGATTAGCCAACCTTGGAGCACGGATGGGAAAAGGAAAATCGATCAGGCCTTGGACAGGTAACTTTAACAGAGCCATGTGAGAGGCGCCGATCAGGCACGGACTTTGGCGCCCTAACAAGGTCCTCGCAAGATTACCTGATTCAGGACTGATCAGTTCATCTTTATTACACCCGCTCTCCGGATTCGCTGATCCAGTAAATATCCAGCACAGATTAGGCGGGTGCTTCTACGATATTCCGGACCGTATCTTCAAAACTGCCTAATCAGTGATCCGGCTGCCGGAACAACATTTCCAGTCGGGGAGAAGAAGAGGGAGAGAAGAGGGAAAGCACCGAGGAGAAAAGTTCAACGCCGTGGATCTCAAAAGGAGCAAATTAACCATTCAACTAGAGAGATCCTACGGGTTCGTTAATTGCGATAATTATTCGGCAATGTTATTCCGTGGCAAAAACCTTTCCGTTGGATACAAACTCTCCCAAAAAAGTTCATCGAGAGTACTTCATCCCCCCCCCCCTCTCCTCTCTCTCCCTCTCTCCCCCTTCTTCTCCCTCCTCCACGAGAAGACATTGCATAATTGAGGAACTGCCTCGAAACGATTGGCAAACTCTATCGACGAAGTTGTCACTACCTTCAATTTTCAACGGACCGTTGAATCGACTGATTCATCAATCGAGATCGGCGGCCAAGTGAGAATATGAGAAAATAGCAAATGAAGAGAAATTTCGACTCACCATTGTTGCTCGATTGTGAATCTGGCGCGGTGAACATTTCATCTGGAAATACAAGTACAAATATTACGATGTGCACCTTGGAATATAACGAATCTACGATCTAAGAATGTGTGGGAGTCTAATGCTACTGGTAATTGGAAAACATATTTGAAAAGGACAAAACAGGGGGAAAATCGAGCCAAAAATGATCACTCGAAGTGTAACGAGAACTCAATTGAGAAAACGAAATCAAAATTGTTCAGTTCGCGCGCCGCGATGTTGCTGCAGATTTTCAGATACACAGCCTGAGAATAAGGTACTTGCGTGTAGTAAGGTCTGTCGGCTAATGTAATAAGGTCTGTCGGGGAGGGGGTCAAGGTTTGCGTTACGTCACGATTTTAAAACTGCCAGAAATAGCAAAATTTTTGCATGTCAAGTTTTTCATTTAAACCTCGCGTGCAATTTCATCGTGAACAGCTCACAGCTTTCTATACGCAATGTCAGTCAAGGGGGAAAGTCACTGTGCAAGAACTTGCATAGTAGCTTTCCCACATCCCCAAGCAAAATTTGAAGGACATTTTTTTTAGGATTCCTGAAAGTACATGTATTGAAAAATATGTTGGCAACATCTTTATTCACAAGTCCGAAAATTGACGGAGTTATAGTCACTTTAGTGAGAACAGGTAGCGCGACCGGTTAGTGCCCTCAGTCCCTACAGGTGTGGCATCATTTGCGATAGATAAAGTACAGGCTCTTATTATTTTGTGAACTATCATGAAGATAAAGAACCGTCATAACGCCCGCGACTAGATACTTCAATGTAAGTATCAATATTCTAGAAAAAAACATAACTTTATATCAAGAAACACGGAACGAAAACTTTCAACGCGTTTTTCTCAAAACTAGTTTTTTCGACCTTGTCCGAGCGAATACTCAAAAACTTATCAACCGATTTTCAATTTTTTTAAAAACATTTTCGTAATCGCATTGATTAAGATTGTACGTATCCGCGTTTTTAACAATTGATAATTAGTATTTTTAAAGGCTGCTTGAATACAAAAAAGCGCCTTGAAAATAGAAAAGAAATGTCCAAACTGTTGGCATGTTGTAAAAAAACCAAAATACAAAAACGGCTACGCATAACGATAGCTACATTTGTATAGATATCGATAAATTGTTGACTCTTAATTTACAGATAATCCTTCATAAAGATATCGATGGGACAATGAAGAGAAATTTTTCTTTTCATCGTCAAGTCAAGCCATATATCTCGGTTAATTTTCAAGATTTTGTCATAAAAATTGGTATAAAACTGGATGAATATATACTTCATAAAATGAGTATAAACCCGATCCTTTCATAATTAGTTATGTCTATGAAAAAAATCGCAATTATTGACGACAAAGCACCCGTTACGTAACGGAATAGAGGGAGGGGGGGTAGGGTCAAAAATTGGCAAATTTTGCGTTACTTAATTTGTGTACGCCGCCTAAGGAGTAAGTAACGAAAATCGTATTTAAAATAACCGCTCACGCTCAAGGTCAAACTGATGAACGCCTATTACACGACGATGTCACTACAAGTTTACGGGGGCGCGATACCCCATTCCCCGCCCAGAGTGTTGCATCATCCATCATAAGAGACGGCTGCGCAACACCAATAATAAAAATTGGTCCGAATTAATCGTATGTATTTTTTTGTAATATTACACTTATCTATCTAAAACCACAGTCTTTATTAATTCAAGCTTCGATGATCGTAAATATTTTAATAACGTATCGTGGTCCAAGTTTTTTTATTTTGGTTTTCTTACATACGTGGTTGACGGTTATTAAGGCCTACTAAATTTAACCAAAGGCCTTATTATACTCCTACTTCTTGTAGCAAAGTTTGTTCGTTTTATAATGCATTTTACACTACTCTTGAGATGGTACGAATTTAAATAAGTCGTACGCATATTTATTACTAACTATTTGACCGTTAGTTTTAGTACCTCGATCCCGATGCCTCCAAAACGAATGTTGTCGTCAGAGAACGACCTGGTTTCAGCGGTCCGAGCAGTGCAAAGAGGAACTTTGAATTCCTACAAAGCTGCAGAGGATTATTGATCTCAAATATCAAATATATTACATATAGTTTTATTATTTAAGTATGTTAAAACCGTAGGTCTCATTATCCTACCATAGTAAAATAAGGCCTACTAGCAAGGTTTTTGAAAATGTTTAATTTTGTTTTTGTTTATGGTACAAGTTACCATTTTTCGTTTATATTTTATAGAAACTGAACTTAAATAATGATTATAATTAAAACATGTTGATTAAATTGAATATTTTCCATTTAATTTCAAATATACCTTGGCTAGGCCTTCCTACCCGCACCTTGGATAGGATGTCTCAAAATGACCTGACATTTGAATTTATTTAAACAAGCGAATTATTTATTTGATAAATACGAATATTTTTATTTTAATATGAGGTACAAACATGGAGGTTATATGTGGAACGCAATATCTGGTAAATGGCCGTCTCGTCCCTGTTCGCAAACGTTCACTCTTTTAACGAAATTTTCAATAACATTTTGGCATAATTGCGGACTAATTTCATTAACGGTGCGTCCAATTGCTTCCTTGAGCTCCGGAATGGTCTGTGGATCATTGGAATACACCTTTTCTTTCAGAAAACCCCAAAGAAAGAAGTGCAGAAGTCCAATCGCACGATCTTGGTAACCAATTCACGTCGCTGCGACGCGAGATAACCCGACCATGAAACTTCGTCTGCAATAACTATGCAATAACATTGCAGCAAATAACAATTTCTATGCGGGAGGGGGGGGTCAAAATGTCCAATGACCAAATATAGGACGAAAAATATTTCGAAACGACAGAATTATGAACTCTCAAAATAACGAAGGTTGAATTATTCGAAATTTTATCCTTTGACCAATGACGAAATCGAATAACTATTACAGTAAAGGATTATTTATTCGAGTCCATATATTCGGACGGACTGCAGTTTGAGTCATACAAATACAGATTCGAACAATCTACAACATTCATATCACCGAAATAGACAAAAGTATAGATCTTAGTAACGCAAATGATCGATGGTCCGAAATGGCGAATACCTAAATGGCGAACATGGAATGGCTGCCTCAGCCGACTGGCCACTAACGCCATCAGCCATCTTCATTTTGAAGCACAAGTAGTATTGCTTGATCCCAAGTTTTCGCTATCCGGACCGTGCGCCATTTTGGCCTATAGCTATTTTAACTGATCGACTTTTTGGTACTTCACTTTAATGAATTCGAAATTGTACACCGTCGTAATATTTAAAATTCGACGATTTGACGTCTCGAATTGTTTGGTGTACAGGCGAATCAATATTATTTCTCTCATTATTTTGTTAAATCTGATATTTGTTTTTGCTATAAATCAACTTCGAGATTTTTGTATATATAATTTCGATTAACTGTTTTACATACTATCATAAGATTGATCTATCTATATTGGAACGATCGTCATTACTGAATTCGAAACTTTAATCCTTCTGAATATTGATCGTTCGAATTTCCGATCCGTACCCTTTATATGCGGTGCTCCATCGTGTAACTCCCCATGACTAAACATCAATACTTTCTGATGTCAGTTGTCAATGATTAGTACTCTATGTTCACCACCAAAAAAATGACGCGCAATTTAAAATGTCAGGCCATTTTCAGACACCCTTTATTTCGGAAATCCTATCGAGAATCTTAATCTTGTGCCTAGTTGTAGAAATCGCAAAATCACTTTTTTCAAAACCATATTTTTTGCAGTATATCATCTTTTAAATGTTCCCTGAAAATTTCAAGGTGATCGGATCAAAATTGACAGATTTATAGGCTGTTATGTTGATGCCCGTCGAAACGCTCGGAGCTTCGTTCGAAACTTTAAACGCTTCTTTTCACGGAAGTACGTTTCCAAAGTTGGTGAGCAAAAGATCTCAAACACTACTTTATCGATCTTTCTGAAATTTCCAGCGCTTTTTTAGATATAAAAACGTAGTATCTTATCGAAAGATTTTTCCCATGTGTAATTTCGATTTGATAAACAGAAAATGACCATTTTTTCGACAAGTCACGACTCTCACTTTGACCGCGCGCCATTTATTTTAAATTTAATATTTCGGAAATTACTTCGATTAATCATAGGGTTAACTAATATAGTAATGAAATTTGTTGGATTTTTTTTATATTAGATAACCTGGTTGACAATGGCATTGCTCATCACAAAGGACGTCTTCAAGAAGTGATTTCAAAACATCGACTGTAAATCAATTATAAGTAAATATTCTAACACAAAAAAATATAGAGTATTCTTTAGATCATACTTTCTCAAAAACCTAATTGAAAAAGAAATCAATAATCACGTTTTTCTGAAAAAAGAAGAATCCGAAAAATGCGCTGTTCTTGACTGTTACAACTCAGCATGACCCGTTAGTTAGCGAAAACGAATTAAAGGTATCATGAAACGAATGAAACGACTGATCGATTTAAAATTGTCATCAAACTCGTTAAGACCATCATTTTTTTAACATCATCGATAATGCCTGTGTTACGTCGACTCAAGTTTCCACTTTGCTCATTCGTTAATTCAGCTGACCTGCCAACTTGGCACTTCCGGAAAGTTCGATATTCCATATCTGCACGATTCTTTTTCGATTATTAAATTTCGCCAATAAAGGAAACTTTCCCTTGACAAATTTTAAACGAATTTGCGAGTATCTCCGAGGACAAAGAAGCAAACATAAATCTATAGAGGATATCCGAATCCCTTGGGGTTGGGTGAAAATCTGCGGAAAGCGTAAATATTCGGGAAAAGGGATATCGGATTAATTAATTATCCGTACGATGCATTTGAGTTGCGGCTTGCAATTCATACGCGTTTCTATGTGTACACATAGAAACTTCACTGCGAACTCATCACCTGTGGCTATTCGAGTTGAGGTTTAGAGAGAGAAGAGAGAGAAGAGAGAGAGAGAGAGAGAGAGAGAGAGAGAGAGAGAGAGAGAGAAAGAGAAAGATTTAGAGGATTTGAGTTTTGTCTCCCTCGCCCAGGGATATTTGCATATTCGACATTAAACTGCAAATCGGTGAAAACTACCTCGGTCATCTCGACGTCCGAGTATTGAGCTCACGTAACATGTGGCGTTTATATGGTCAGGATTCGCTCGCACCTCGTTATTCGAACAAGCTTTGAAACTAGAGACGGACCGCCCTCTCGTTACATCGAAGTTGCGACCTTTTGTTCATCCGCTTTATGTAACGCGGATATAATTTACTAATCGTGCTACTGTTTTGCCATTTATGTGTAATTGCCCATTATATATAGTGGTGTGTGTGTGTGTGAGAGAGGGAGAGAGAGAGAGAGAGAGAGAGAGAGAGAGAGAGAGAGAGAGAGAGAGAGAGAGAGAGAGAGAGAGAGAGAGAGAGAAAAGCATCCCGATGAAAGTCACAATATTTTATTGTACAATTTTGTTCTCCTTAGAGATTGATCTACAAATCTGAAACTGTTTCTTGGACTGATACTTTTTAAGAAATGGACTATTTTCAATAAAAAAAAAAGTTATTAGGTGTACAAATAAGTTTTCGGACACTTCGATTTTGTATCATAACAGCTATTCTAAATTAATTCAAAGGTCCCGCTCACTTATCATAGATGGCGCTTGATATGTAGTATCGAAACGTAAAGGAGTCATAAACATAACCTATAAATTCTGTAAATTAAACATGCAGACCGATAAGCTATTTATTAGACACTGCATTCGCTATGAATTCCATCAAGGAAAAAGTGTTAGGAAAGCGTGTGAATCGATATGTTCTCTTCTTGGAGACAACATTGTATCTAAAAGTACATGTGAGTATTGGTATAAGCGATTCAAAGAAGGTGATTTCGACGTTAGTGACCGTGAACGCACGGGGCCTCCTGTAAAGGTGGACGATCAGGAACTGCAAGCGTTGCTGGATGAAAACTCTTGTCAGACGGAGAAACAACTTTCGGAACAGCTTGGAGTAACTCAACAAACTGTTTTTTATCGTTTAAAAGCAATGGATAAGATTCGAAAAGGAACAAAGTGGGTACTACACTTTCTGACTCAAGAAAATGAAAACAGCCGTCTTAACATTTGTGTGAGTCTTTATAACAAGCAACATAGAAAGTCTTTCTTGTGGAAAATTGTGACCGGCGATGAAAAGTGGATTTATTTTGATAATCCGAAACGCAAATATCATTGGGTTGACCCCGGCGAGCCGACAACATCCACGCCAAAGCGCAATGTTCATTGTAACAAAGTCATGCTGTGCATATGGTGGGATATGAAAAGCGTACTGTATTATGAACTTCTCAAACCTGGTCAAACAGTTACTACCGATCGCTATTGTCATCAATTGATGCAAGTGAATCAAGAAATTGAGAAAAAACGTCCATTTTCTGGTAAAGGAAAACGTCCAGTAAAACTGCTCCATGACAACGCGCGGCCTCATGTGGGTAAACCGGTCAAGGATACGTTACTAACGCTTGGATGGGAAGCTGTACCACACCCGGCGTATTCACCAAACTTAGCCCCATCCGATTATCATTTATTCCGGAAAATGCAGAACGATTTGTCTGACGTGCGATTCAAAACATTTGAAGAAGTGGAAAAATGGGTCGCTAAATTTCTCACCTCGCAAGACGAAAGTTTCTTTGCGAAAGGCATCCGCGAGTTACCTGAGAGATGGCTGAAGGTCATTCAGTGCGATGGAGATTACTTCGATGAATAACTGTGTTTTACTTCGTTTTTTAATAAATCTTGAATTTTTTGAAAACTGTCCTAAAACTTATTTGTACACCAATATTTTTGAATTATTGAATGTTGTAGGATTATTAAATATTGAAAAATAATTATATATTCTGCCCCTTTCAAATATTCTGAAATTCTTAAATATTCTGATATTATCGTGTATTTTTAAATCATTAAATACAACCAAATCAACTCAAATATATTTTCAAAAATGTTTCTTTCCTATCGATACATTTTCGAACGTTGCGTAATTGCAAGAGAAAAAAAATGCAACGGCAAGATCTTTTAAAAAGTTAGTGGAAAATCGAGATTTCTTGATAATCCCGAAGAAAATTCTCGTGGTTGTGAGCAATTTCCAATAAAACTTGAACTATTGTAGACCGGACTCTTGAGCCGAGGTTTGTTGAGAGCCTCTTCACCCTCTCTACACAAAGGCTCGCGGTTTTGAACAAAAACTTTCTATTCGTTCAATTTGTATCGTTTCCAGATATACGGATATAACGAGCTTTAGCTCACAATGTGCTTTCACCACGAACGCTTTCACTTATTCTCACTTCTTTTTTATTTTGTGAATTGCTTCCTCTCGAAATTGTTAAATCTATGATAAAATATGATGTATACCGGAGATAGCAAAGTATTTTGATGCTTTTATTTGCTCGAGCGAGCTAACAAGCTAAAAAACTGAATAATAAGTTTTGTTTCAAAGACTAGATGTCCGTGGGTAGAATAATTTTGAGGCCTTGAGGAACAGAGACTCAGCGTATTCAGTAGGGGAAGAATGAACCCATGTGGGGTCATAAAAAAATCATAAATAAAATCTTTTTTTTAGCATGTTGGAAAAAAGATAATGGCTTCACGAAATCGTCGGCGATTTTTTTTCTGTTTCGATTTCAAACTTTGCACGATGCTGATTCTTTTTGTAATCGTATCCTTTTTAAAATTTCGTTTCATTCATCGAGCTCCGATCATTTTTCGATTTTTTGCAGAATTTCAAAGCCGGACTATTAATTTTCGCGAGTTTTTCCATACTTCAGCTCTTTTTCGGCCATTTGTCAAGTGATCTTCCCGGAAAAACTATTTTAGATATCGGAAGGGCCAAAATCCTTTTGAAAACCCCTTTACTAAATTCACGCCACTCAAACAGGACTGATGCTACGGATGTTTGAAATTTTGGGATTTCGGCGATTCTGGAAAAGTGGCCAAAAGGGTAAAACATTGTTTTGACCTTTTACACAATTTTGAGAATCAATCCCATGGGAAATTTTCCACCAATTACGAATATTATGGCATTTCAGTCGAAAGCTCAAAACTACGCCGGATAAAAGCGAAAAACGTCTTATCGCATATTTTAAACGATTTTTATAAAAATGTTGAGTTTTGAAGAGAATTTATGGTAAATTCGTGTTCCGCGGATAAAAATACATCGATATGAACTTAGAAAAAAAATATTAAAAATCCAAATGTTTTTGCCATTTCGGCCAAAAATGAGTGACCTCAGTCGTCGTTAACTTATTTTCAGATTGGATTTGGAACTCCGATTTATGGGCACTCTCTTCGTAACCATTTTCTCTGCAAAATGCCGTTCGATTCATCGAGCGCGAATTATTTTTTACAGAATTTTCAAATTCTGACGCCACGGCTGTTTGAAACTTTGGGATTTAGGCGATTTCGGAAAAGTGGCCAAAGGGTTTCTTTGCTCTCTACACCATTTCAAGAGTCTATTCGATGGGAAATTTTCCACCGATTGAAAATGTCACTGAGTTATTTTTTTTGGAAAGCTCAAAATTACGCCAACTAAACGCAAAAAATGTCTTTTTATTCATTCAATTTTATTTCGTCATTCATTTCGATAGCCCTCATAAAAGCCAGATGTGCTCATCTTCAACTTTACGTAAATATGACAGTTTAAAAATACATATCTATATAATGTAGTACCACTTATGTACATGAGAAGTATATAAGGGCTGAAAACGCAAGTTATTTGGGAGTGAGACAGGTATTGGCTGTTCCCAACCTGAGATAAACGCAAGCAGCGAAAGCCAAGTGCAAGCCCGATTAAACTTTTCCGTTCGAATCAAATTTAACTTGGTTGAGCGGAGACCGTCGTGGCGTTGCGCTTGAAGGTTGGCGGTGGCTAGGGAAGCTTCCATTCCGGCAAACTACTTTTGTTCCGTACCTACTTGGCCGGCAAACCTCGTTAAATCATGAACACGAAAGCGCCCTTACATGGATAGTTACGTGACAAACAATGGACGACAGTGTACTGTGCGGTCGCCAGAATCCCGAAGGTAAAATGGTCGTCGGCTCCGCATTCGCGAGTTAGGCTCTTGGCAATAGCTACAGGTATGTGTATATCTACGAGAAATTGTTATACGATCCATAACAATATTTGAGACTGTATATATGTGATGAACGTCGACAGTGTATCGAGTTGCAACGACTGTAACTCGATGAACATACCTGAAAATATAATTCCCAGGTGCTAGAAAATTTGGACCGGGAAAATGATTAGGTAACACGACTTGCAGCAAATAACGCGAAGACTCACGTGGAATTTAAAAAATATGATGGAATTATTAGCCCTTTTGTGCAGGGATGCGAGGATTGTGAAACCAATTCCAGGATCTTGAAACCAAATGCCACGAACGGAAATCAAATGGCCCGACATTAAAATTAAATGATACAATTGCCGAATCAAATACCATAACTGCGAAATCCAACGTCAGCATTCTAAAATCAAATGCCATCATTCCGAAATCATATGCCATAATTTCGTATTCAAATGCCACGATCCCGAAATCATACGTACTGGTTGCGAAAGCAAATGCCATGATTGCAAAATCAAATTCAACCATTTCAAATGAAGTCATACTTCCATAATCAAATACCATGATTGCAAAATCCAATACCCCGTTTCTAAAATCAAATGCCGTCAAACAAATGCCATGATTGCGAAATTAAATGCCACGATCCCGACAACAAACGCCATAATTGCGAAATTAAACACCATGATTTCGCAATCAAATGCTATTATTGCAAAATCAAATGACAGGATTGCAAAGTCAGATGCCACGATTCCAAAATTGAAAGCCGTAAATCAGATGCCATAATTTCGAAATCAAAAGCCGTAAATTAAATGCCTTGTAGGAAAAATCAAATACCATGGTTGCCAAATGAAATGTTATAATTATGAAATCGAATGCAATGGATCCCGAATCAATTGCCCCGATCCGAAATTGAATGCCACGATCCCGAAAACAACCGCCATGATTGCGATATTAAACGCCATGATCGCGTAATCAAATGCCATGATTGCAAAATCAAATGGTAGGATTGCAAAAGCAGATGCCACCATTTCAAAATCAAAAGCCGTAAATCACATGACTCGAACGCAAAATCAAATTCCATGATTGCTAAATCAAATGCTATGATGTTGAAATCGAATGCCATAGATCCCAAATCAATTGCCCCGCTTCGAAATTAAATGCCACGATCCCGACAACAAACGCCATGATTGCCAAATTAAATGCCATGATTGCGAAATCGAATGGCAGGATTGCAAAATCAAATGCCACCATTCCACAATTGAAAGCCATAAATCAGATGCCACCATTTCAAAATCAAAAGCCGTAAATCACATGCCTTGTACGCAAAATCAAATGCCATGATTGCTAAATCAAATGTTATGATTATGAAATCGAATGTCATGGATCCCAAATCAATTACCCGGATTGGAAATTAAATGCCATGATTGCGAAATTAAACGCCATGATTGCGTAATCAAATGCCATGATTGCTAAATCAAATGCTATGATTATGAAATCGAATGCCATGGACCCCAAATCAATTGCCCCGATTCCGAAGTTAAATGACACAATCCTGAAATCAAAATCCACGACACCGAAATCAAAAGCTACCATTCAAAAAAACCCTACAATTTTGAATTGGAACACCATCATTCTAGAACCAACTGCCACTATCCCAAAATTAAATGCCGTCATACCTAAAGCACATGGGAATCCAAAGTCGAATGCTATGATGCTGAAACAAGGTGGAATTTTTTTTAAGCCCGGCTGAAGAACAGGCGTATACGAAGTACCGTTTTTCAACCAGCAGGCCGTCGACCCAGAATATTCTCAATCAACGCGACGCGGGAGGTTTTTGCGCTTTTTCCTCATCAACTAAAATGGAGAAACGAAGAAGAAGAATAGAAAGAGAGATGAACGGGGACAAAGGACAGGTGGGAATAAGAGAAAAAAACGGAGAAAAATAACAGATAGAACAATGTCGCAGACGATGACACGAATATCGTACCGAGGGCTCGAGAAACAAACCCACCCTAGCGCGCCCATGTGTCCTTTTCTCATTAACGTTGGGTGTCACGTCGCAAGACCTTTAGTCGACCCGTTCATTCTTGCTACTCGCTTTTTTTCACTTCCATTTCTTTCGTTTTTTCCACTCTCTCAGTTTCTCCCTCCCTATATAGCATTCTCATCCACTTCCTCATCTCTTTTCCAACTCGCGCTCTCGTTCAACCCCTTCTCTACATCTGGCTCTATGACCGCCGCTGTTTCGTGTTTCGCCCACATCGCGCCTCCGGCCTCTGAAACTTCTATTTATGTTTTCTTTTCATTAGCGAGTGCCCATCGTTTCTTCTTCATTTCAGCCATTATCCACGCGAAACATATACGCGGAAAAATGTACGGTACGACTTACCAACTGTGCTTTTCTATAAAACATCGTTATACCGTTAAAATATTTCTTCCTCATTGCGCATATCTCGGCGCGCCACTCGCGCAAACGCCAATGCAAAATCACCTAATAGTCCAGTAAAAAAGACGAAAACCCAGCACTTTTTAACGTAGAATATGAAATTTTTGTATTGAAGGTAGATAGTTGCATACTGAAAGTAACTCCAATAAAATGGTGTCCCTCAACTCGCCCCAACCCTAAGAAATAGGGGTTGAAAACTTAAAAATCGCTGTATCTCGATAATTAATAGACGAATCAAAAATTGTTTTAAACAAAAGTTGTTTGGAATAATAAAATACGTATAAAATTATCTGACGCCCAATCCCCTATCTTTGAAAATAGCGGCACAGAAACACGAGAAAACACGCAGCGGTATGTCTACTCCGTTCGCACACGAATCAACCCCGAATTTTCGAATCGTTTTTGTGCCGCTATTTTCGAAGATAGGGGCTTAGACGTCAGATAACTTTATACAAATTTTATTATTCTAAACAACTTTTGTTTCAAACGTTTTTTGATCGGGCTATTAATTATCGCCATCGGCAATTTTTAAGTTTTCAACCCCTATTTCTTAGAGTGGGGCGAGTTGAAGGGGCAACATTTTATTGGGGTTACTTTCAGTATTCAACCATCTACCTTCGGTCAAAAATTCATATTCTACGCTAAAAAGTGCTGGGTTTTCGTCTCTTTTACTGGACTATAAATGACAGTAGAAATTCAGAGGACAGTACGAGAAGGTGGATTGGAGGAAGCAAATTTCTATTTGCAGATTACTGGAGAACATCGGTAGTTGAGGAAACGATCGAGTTGCCGATCGGGAACCGAGCATTGGAATATTCCGTAGCCCCGTGGTAACATAACTGAAAGTCAGTTCAATACCGGTTACCTCCAGTTTCCCTGTGCCCTCCTGTAAAAAAAGAGGTAGCGTGGCTCACCCAACACTCCGGCGATCTCGAAATACTGAAGTGACAAATGTGTGAGGGAAAAGTGAAAGGGATGGGGTCTTAACAGTCCGCGAGGGCCCACAAGGGAACATAAAAATATAAAATACTTATTTAACCCTTCGACTGCGATCTGGGTCGTTTTAACCCCATTTTTTGCAACTGACTGCATCGCAAAACGCGGTAATCTATTCGGTGCTGGAATGTTCCCCCACTCCCAATCTAAAGGTGGCCCCATCCTACATCCTGCCCGTATATTGAGGACAGCTGTCGAAAAAGTACCTGGGGTCGAGTTGACCCCTTATATGCAGTAGTGGAAGTGAAGACATTTTTGTTGTTGTGTAATTTGGTGTTTTATCACTACATGTAAGGGAGTTACGATGAGAAATTCTCGCAGATATTTTTTATTTTGCTCTACGATAGTAAATTATGTATTTAGAATGCCGATCATAAAACTAAAAGCAGGTGTCCGTTATGCAGGAGGGCTATGTGCAACCAGCACCACATGTACTTATGCGTCGATTGCGGTAAATGTCAATAATAATAAGTCATTGAAGTAAAAAAATGCGGAAAATATACGTATTCAACGATTAATCAGCCGAAGGAGTAGATTTGTTCCGTTTTTCACTATCCGGAAAATGCTCAAATACAAACCTCCGAATAAATATACTTTTTGAAAAGACGACTAAAACTGTCTTTTTTCGCATTGACAAACCTTCCTCTGTACCCTCTCAAGGGATTTTTTTCATATTTTGAAAAATAAATTATGATCTTTTTCATGCAAGTACGTACTTTTGAACTTATATTTGGGCACTTAATTTTTGTTCTTCTTAAATTGACGGCCATGAAACAAGGACCATTGACTACGAAAAACATCTCTACAAAAAAAGCGCATTTACCGAAATACAACGATCTGAAAAACATCTGGGGTCCGATCGACCCCATATGAAGTCAGAGGTTCGTGGCGAAAGTGTGCAGTCGAAGGGTTAAAAAAAACTTGATTATTCTTTGAAAATTCATACATCAGTGCGGTTTTCTCTTCACTCCCCGACAGCCTTTGACAAACTTTGATAAATGGTTATATTCGACATGGACAATTTTTGCTACTTTATGAAAAATATGGCAATAAAAATTCTGTCAAATGTCTGTTTTTTCGAAAATGAATTATTTTACAATAATCACAATAACTTTACTTGAAAGTACTCGAAGTATGAAGGGACACAATGATCAGGAATCTTCTGACCAGCTAGACGAACAGACACGACGAAAATGTTCGTTTCCACAAATTAAGGAGACTTACCGTAGGTGAGTTTCGCAACGAGATTGAGTATGCACTCGTGTCGCGTCTCGTACGTGTACGGTCGTGGTTCACTGGGACACCAGAGGACAGCTGGTCCGCAAGAACATCTTCCTGCGCTCATACCATTTCCCGGATTGCTGGTCATGCCTTCGCCGATGAGATTGCAACCCGGCGACGACAGTTTCAGACCCTGCGGACAGTGTCTCCGCCATCTCCCGGGAATCTCTGTCGTCAACAGACAAGGCAAAAATTGCTTTGTAAAAATACCGATGTTTAGCAGTCGAACAATTTCTGACATCGTAAAAAAGCATTGGTTGAAAAAGTTTCCTGTCACTTGGACGCGTATATTAGGTGCAAGGAAGTACCTCTATTTATCCTGCTTGTAAAAGGTCTTCAGGGAAAACGATATTTTCAAACAGGCGACCGTTGTGACTCCATTTCGTATTGAAAAAGACGTTAAACATTTTATTGTATTTTTTTTAATCTATATTTTGAGGGCCCAATAGTAAATTATCGATAAAGTCAGCCGATGTATCAAAAATAAACGTCAAAGTGCCCACATGAGTTTTCGGTCCAGCACAGCAGTGCCACCCGTTAAACGAATTTGTGGAATATCCAGACGTCAAAGGCATGTAATGTTGTTCCTCGAAATACAAAAAAAAATGGCTGGTCATTCTTTTTTAAGTTAAAAAAAAAGTATTTTTTAAGATGAAAAGCGTTTTTTATCTTTTTGTTTTGTATATGTACTTTCTTGACGATTTTTTTTACTCGTGTTGTCATTGTGACGTGCAGTTAGTAACAAATAAATGACCAACTAAGAAATAACATAGGATGTGTTCTTAGATTTTGATCAAAAGTTAAAAAACGAGACCATCAGCCACTAAAGTTCAGGTGATAAAAAAAATACAAAGAAAATCACTCAAGTGTCCGCCTTCGATTTTGTTGAAACCAATATATGTGATAAAGCATTGAAAACTATTAGAAACGTATTTTTTTTATCCGTGAAAAACGGTTTAAGGGGGGAAAGCCCTCTTAACACCCCTCTCAAAGAAAGGCACGTCGAGGGGTGATTTTTCAGTTTCACTCGTAAGCAGTCCATCGATCTAAATGAAACAAAATACAAAATACTCCTACTGTAAAACGATGAAAAATCCACCATAGAAGTATTGAATAAAATTAATATAAGGGGTGACATGTCTTTGCCTGAGGGGTGGTTTCCCTTTAAGAACGTTTTTCCACCGATGAAAAAAAATACGTGTCTAATAGTTTTCAATGCTTTATCACATGTATGAGTTTTAACAAAATTGAAGGCTGACACTTACGCGACCTTCCTTGTTAAATTAGTGGAAACGACGCCCAATTGCTTTCAAAAACTTCCAATAAGAAAACATTTAAAAAATCTTTAAATGCTTTTTTCCAAACTAATGAAGATCTTAAAATCTACATGGGGGTAATTCGGGCAGGTACAAGGCAGCTACGTTTTTTATCACACGTTACCTTTCAGGCGACCCTGTGCGTGAAAATGCGTGGGCAAATATGACAGCGGATATTGAAAAAGTTTATATCGCCAACACGAGCCGTGATACCTCCTCCTCGACATGCGTAAATGGAGCCGAAGTCGATTTCCGTCAAAAATGACATTAAACACGATTAAATTCATAAACTTATAAATCGCAGGGGAAATCAATCAAATCTACGACTCGTCGAAGTCAATTACCGGGACCAGATGTCTATGCGTATGTGCGTGTGTGTGTACGTATAGATATGTACACATAGATATGTACGCGTATGTACGCATTGAGTATCACGGGCTCGTATCGTGTTGATCATAGACACGTTTGTCAATAATTGATGACTCGCCCCATATACTTCACTCGACCCCTATACCGATCGTACTTTGTTAACAAATACAAACATACACACTATATCATGTGTAATAAGCCCTCATGTGTACACACCGGGATTGTTATGTTGGTATCCACGTCAATAACGGGCCGGAGCATGCAAACGGCGTAATTACACGGCGGATATTTACAAATCAGGCCACCAGAGATAATTGTACCAGACGAGCACACAAATCACACGCTAATAACGTTTTATTTTATTCCCAGTCATGGCCTGCAGTGCAAACTAATAAAGGGTCATTTTGGATGAAATACTTGTTATGTGTACTTTATAGACGAGTAGGATAAATTTTAATATATGCCAATTTAATAGACAATATATCAGATCACAAACTATGGGAAACACCATAATTACGCATATGTGGCAGGGAAATTTTTGTTTTCATTAATGTTCCTTCACATATCCTTCGGAAATTTTACGACCCCATTTCTTTGCGCAACACGCTGACAACACTGGATCGACAAGTGTGGGGTAAAAAGCCCACCCTTCTGAATTACGTGCCCTGTGGCGTAAACGGCCCAAACTTGTCGATATAGCGTTTCCCAAGACAGCCTTCGGGCTTTTACGGCCCCATTCACTTCAGACGTTGCCAATCGGCAAATGTGGGAGTGTTACCCCACCTTTGTCAGTCTAGTTCTTCACAGTGCGGGGTAAAACATCCACGGCTGTCATTCCAGTGGTGCAACGGCTTGAGAGACCCCCGACGTGTTGCCCAGAGCCCCGCTGCACGCACTACCGTGTTGCATTCCCACGAGGGCATGGGAAAACTGTCTAAAACCCGTGATGATGCAGTCTGCTATATTTTCGCCAAGAATCAATAGCATTATCATGGGAAACTCCGTAAAACTGCCTTCCGCTGAGTGATCAACGGGCAAATTAGCACACGGCTAAGCGGTCACCCATCCCAGTATTGAATTCGGCTGCTATCTACTGCGTAGCTATACGAAACGTATGGTCACACAATACACAATTATGCTTCACAGAATAATCTAGTACTTATCGAGCCATTTTTCGGTACCTGGCATAGTTTGTTTTTTTATCATAAGTACTGAACAATTTGGAGGCGAAAAATCGCCTGTTTTTTTCCAGTGGCTGCCATGACCCGAAAAAATTAAATTTTTAAATTCCAGCTCGATAAGTACTACTTTAAGGGGAGACACACTTTAAGGGGAGATATACACCTAGATGGTCGAGGTCGATGATTTAGAAGCTATGAACATTCCGTCAACCGTAGAAGACCTACACTGTAAAAAATGATATGAAATTTACAATACATTTAAGATACAGAAGGAATTGAATTTTACAAACTCAGTAGATGAAATTAAATTTAAGACACTTGTACCGTAAATTTAAAACACGAACATGAAATTCTAATGTGGATATATAATTTAATAGATGCAACATGGAATTTCAAAGACAAGTTTGTAAATTTGTGGGAAATGTTTTGTATTAACCCGTGTCTTCAATTGAAAATTACTTCAGATGTATAATAAATCAACTATAAAAAACAGAGTATTGAAAATACAAAACAAGTTTGAAATTTATTTACGGCTGCCTGAAAAATATAATACATGTGCAACTGAATTGGAATTGGAAAGTATCGTGGTTGTACCCCTTATCTGATATTATTTCTCATTGACGCTGAGTTAAATATAAGACAAGTCTTTAGGAATATCGATGATATACTTCTCGGAATAATACCATCCAGTACATGAATACTGTGATTCGGTTCAGAAATTACCAAGACAAAAGCCACTGAGATTAACAATTGTTTGTTAATAACAAATCACAGGTAAGTTGAATTTAATGTGTTCGTATATTAATATTGAAGAAACATTTTATGATTTTCATAATTGTTGACCCGGACGATATCTCATAATCACATGAATTCCAAATACACGCGTACAGTGGACGGAGATGAGCGCGCGGTCGGTTTTTTTAAGTTTCAAAAAGGTAGTTTATTTCATTGATTTATCGTTATACATATGTAAGTAATAATCGGTCGGTGTGCGGGCTCGGCGGTCACTGAAGTCAAGCAGCATGGGGCGCGGTCAATACTTGGAGCGGTGACCGCTTGCCCGTGCACTGGTTTGCGCGTCAACCTCTGCGGTGGGGGAAACAGTTTCAGTTTCTGATGGTAATGAATACAACTGAAACTCAGCCAAATATGGCCGCCTGTATCGGCCCAGGTTTTCCGCAGTTTCCCCTGGGCCTTCGTGCAAATGCGATACAGTAGTGCATTAGGAAAGAGCGGATGCGGCCAAATACAAATAATACTCTAGGGGAGGGGGAGAGGACTCCGGAAGGAATAAGAGAAGAAGAGGGCTCTGGAAGGATTGTGAATGGAAGGAATAAAGGAGAGGATGGTAAAAGGAAGAAGAGGGTGCCCCCATAATATAAAGAAAGAAAAAAATACTACCATACATGCGGTGAACGAAAGCATCATATACAGTATTTATGAATTGAGAGTGGTGTCTCTCTTAATTTTGATCATTTTTTACATAAAAACGTATTGCAATTATCAATTTCTGAAATAAATTTAATACTTAGGATCAGTAATTTTAATACACACCCGTATATTGATATTAGCAAGTGATTCTTGAATTTAATATACACTTGTATATTGATATCAGCAAATGGTTCTTGATTTCAATATACTTGGATGTGATTATTTATTTACACGTGCATTATTTTTCAAACGCACAAGTATATTAATATTACGGGACTATACTTTCATTTTTAAAATAACCTGTTTTGGATTTTCAAAATCGTATCTGAAATTTCATAAGCGGTATCCGCATAAAAACTTCCTACACTTGTATATTAATTTTAATACAGAAATTTTTTACAGTGTACACTATGGGCCTGGTATCGATGATTCCATGTAAGTTGACAAATTTCATGATTTATTCATTCCCAAATTTTCAAACGCATTTTTCTTAAAACCACGTTTTTCAAATCGGTACCCAAAATTTCTCGAAAACCAATTAACCGATTGCTTTGCGGTTTTTTGTGGTTATTCTATACAACATTATCTGGTACTTGTCATAGGATTTTTTTTCCGTTCCTTAGTTTTTGTTTTATAGGCAAAATAATAACTAATTTTTGGCCCAAAAATCATTATTTATGTTCAAACATCCGCCATTTTGTCATAAATCGATATTTTCAAAATCGGCTATGACAAATCCTAGATTATAGTATCTAATTTAATAATCTTTTTGGTTTTTTTTTTTTCAGATGATTTTTCAAGAAACGCCAGTGGGTACCGTATACGCAGATTTTTTTACGACGCTCCAAGGATCATACAATATCCTTGTGTCTTTTTGATATTTTTAAGTAAAGAAAATTAAACATATTTTTGAATGTATATACTTTAGATGATTAAAACCCCAATCCGAAATTTCAAATAGTTTTCCTTGAAAATATTCACAAAAATGACCTTTTTCCGGCTCTTAGGTGTATATCTTCCCTTAAGGTAGTACCTCCACAGAAGAGTTAAATTAAGAAATGGTTGAAATTTGACATATCTGTTATTTAATACATTATCCAAACATCTGTGCAATTTCAATAAGTTTGACCACCCCAAACCTGAGATATTTACACTTAAAGAGTTGGCTTGGATTACACGTAACAAATGCGTTATGATGGGCAAACAGAGCATCATGAATTCTACCGTCAAAACTAAAATTAAGAAATTGATTTTAAAAAACGAGGATAAGCTAGAGTAAGATATCACGAATAATGTGAAAAAAAATGAGAATGATTCACCGTCTAGTTTCCAAGATATAACCATGAGAAGCCCTCACAATTTTGGTGCAAAGCCTGGCAAAGCCTGGAAAAAAAAACAATTGGAGCAAAGCCTGGATAGTCCCGGCAAAAAGTTTACTGGCAATGGTAGATCAAAAACACAATATTAAATATATTTTACGGCAATAAATGATATGCATCGTATTATCCACTAGTACTGAGTTAATATTGCGCAGTTTTTAATTGTATTTATTACTCATTAAACCAATTATCAATCTTTCAAACACGAACATAGTATGTAAACTTTTGGGTCAGATTTTCGCAGAGGAACTACCTTAAGCAACAAAAATTGTTTTAGATAAAAATGGCAGAGGAACGTCCGGTACCGCAAACACTGTCAACAGAAACACGTCCCAGAAAAACGACTGTAACTTTTTTACCGTTTGAATTTTTTTAACCAAATTTTGACACAATGTAGATAAAATATCATACTTTAAAGACTATATCATGGTTGTCCAATAAAGTTCAGTTTTTTACACAAAAAAAAATTCTTAAATATAATCTTACTTTTAGCCGCCTCAGGTGTATGTATGCCCGTAATTTTACTTCAAAATGATACAATATGGACCGTTGAACGAAGACAGTTCGCATTTTCAATTTGGCTTTAACTCGAAAATCAAGAGGAGCAACGAAATTAACGCAGCTACGCGCACGTCTATTAAATTCATCAGCCCAGAAGTTTAATTTCGCAACGCCGAGTTAATTTACTTTGAATTTCACGGTCGGAAATTCTGTGCCTCTTCCGCTGCTCTTCTTCTTCGGTACTGAAATTGCAGGGAACATTATGTCAAAATTGGAAAACCCTCAATGGAACACCCATGCGATTTTATCGGTAATTCTTCCTACCTCTCCTCTCTCGTTTTCCAAAAAATTTGGCCACGAGAAAATTAACGTCAGTGATTCTCCGGATGCCATTCATAATCAATAATGCAGAATGTCAAAAACTCTATGATGGATGGAAAAAAAAACGCGTCGGGATGAATATGACAGCAAATAACCCAAAGCTCAAGGGAACCGACGGATGGTGATGGCCGAATTTTATTCGACCGAACATGCCAAGTGAAAAATTAGGCCAATCGCGAAATGGGTAAAAAAATGTGTCACGATATATAGATGACAAAAATCTGTACTTTCCCCTCGATCGTTCGGTGCAATTGTTAACTGGTCCGAATGAAATTTGTCGTTTCTCTTTGTGATCCCCGGAACGACAGCAAGTCGAGGGGGAAAAAAACAACGCAGCCTCGCAATTTAGCAAAAGAAAAACGTTCTACTGCAACGGCGTCTAGGGTCATCCGTCAAAGTCAGTAGTAACCGGAGATCGGTACGATCGTACATTGAGCAATTGAGGTTTTTTTTTTCGTTTCTCGTAACTCATTGATCCGCAGCTCCGTTTCCGAGTCCGTACCCTTGTACGTGCATAAGTACACGTCTCCAGGGTGCTAAAAGATTCACTGCGATTTTCAACGAGTCGAAGCTTTCGTACGTCGAAAATATATGGGGCGATTCATACCAAAAGCAACTATTTCGTACTCAGTTTCTCATTTCAAAGAATTTTTGAATAAACAACATTTTTCCCAACGGAGTCCACAGATCGTCGCCAAAAGTGAAAAATATGCCATCTTCTTTTAAGGTGGTTGCTAAATCATTTTTGAAGGCTGGGGGGAGAAACGAAGGTCCTATGCTAATATATTGCGTAAAGTTACCAGTGCCAACTTATTGTAGCAAAATATTGATTATGTGTACGAATGAATATTACGAAAATGTTCAAGTGCACGGTAGATAATGGTAATTATTATTTACATATGTAGGGCATCTCAAAATGGCCTGACATTTTAATTTATTAATAAAATGTATAATAAATACATGTTATTATAAATTGAAAAGTACGAATTTTTTTAGTTTAATGTAAGGTACAAACCTGGAGGTTATGTGTGGAACATAATATCCGATAAATGGCCGCCTCTTCCCTGTTAGCAAACTTTCACTCTTTTAACGAAATTATCAATAACATTTTGGCATAACTATGGACTAATTTTATTAAAGGTGCGTCCAATTGGTTCATTGAACTTCGGAATGGTGTTTGAATGATTGGCATACACTTTTTTTTGTGTGTGGCAGGTTGCGCCATCTTGTTGAAAGAAAACGTCTTCGAAGCCAATGCCGTTTATGCCATTTATCGGATATTGCGTTCCACACATAACCTCCATGTTTTAACATTATACTAAGATAAAAATATTCGTACGTTTCAAATAAATAATACCTCTTCTTAATAAACAAAAATGTCAGGTCATTTCGAGCCACCCTTTATGTTAATTTGAAGGAATAAGGATTTTCAGAAAATTCATTTTAGATGTTTAAAAATCCGGTTAAAATAGACACGAGTTTTGGCAAATTCACATGGTTCTCTCGTTATTTGAGGCTGCTAGGTTGACTGCAGTGACTGTCGTATCACGGATAACAGCCGCGTTACGCGCGTTTCGTGCCGGGCGACGTTTTCAGAGGTTATGTCAGAGCAAAAGGAGGCAACAAATGATTCGGAACAAAAATGTTAGTGCATAATAAATGAATGAATAAGTTTCCCTTACGATAAGTTTCTCTTAAGATTAGTACATGATAAATCAATGAATGCGTTTCCCTTAGTCGCATTTGACTCTAACGTGTTTGAATTTGGCGCGCTGGGTCCTCGATTGGTTCTGCTATACCCATAGTTCCGACGTTGCCACATTTCACTACATACGTGTCAACAAACCCAAACAATAATTAGATCGGTCACCTGTCTTTTTTCGGTAATGTTGTTATGTACACTAACCTGCATACAATACTGGTTTTTCGGGTCACTTTCGTCACATGTGAGGAAGCTATAGGCGAGAAATTGAAATGATAACGACGTTGCCCCGTACAACCAATCCCATCAAGCGGAAATTGACATAAGCTTTTGAATGTAATATTTAATTAAATGAATGCGAAAAACCCCCATTCTCTTTTTGCTAGTATATTCAAAAAATATACGATAACGACTAGAAAAATTTTCATTAAGGGGAGAGATACCTTTAGGCGAAGAAAAAAAGCCGATTTTGATGTTTTTTTTTTAACGAACGATTTCTTCGCCATTTTTGAGTCCTAGGGCATGTTTTATTACTGCTTTTGGCTGGTAGATGTCATTTTTAAAAAAATATTAATCTGTAAAAATGGCGGATGTATGGGACGGTATTGTAAACTGCATTTTCATAGCTGGCGTGACGCATAGCTAGAAAACTAATCAACCGATTCTGATTAAATTTGGTAGAAATTTGTCTAACCTTATTGTCGAACATATAACCCTAAAAGTTTTTGAAAATTTAATAACAGTTTTTCATTGCAAAATGTAGCCATTTTTCGGAAAATTCAATCTATTTGTTTCAAAGCGTACCACTTCATTGATTTTCAACATTTCAACTGTTTCTTGGTTCATATTCTGCATATGAGTGTTAACATAAGAAAAATCATCGTTGGTTTTTTTTCATATTAATCCCGCCCACGCTACGTGTCCCGCCGTCTGACAACAGCCGCCGCAACCCGTTTAGAAGACCGTGCCACACCTCCGCCATTTTTAAAGATTAATTTTAAAAAATACCATGTAACAGCTAAAAGTAATAATAACACGTACCCCACGTCTCAAAAATGGTGATGAAATATTTCATTTTGAAAAAAAAATAATGAAAATCAGCAATTTTTTCCTGGCCTAACGGTATCTCCCCCCTTAATCCCTTTTCACACTAATATTTTTAAGCAACAACCTTAACGCGTCCTTCACCTTTTTAACGCCCATATCGAATTTCTCCTACACACGATAAATTGAATTTACCGATCATTCAATGTTCATTCAATAGCCGGAAATCAAAGTTTTGTGGCCACTGCATACAAATTAAATAGCACAAAAAAGGTAAAAACCGCTAGTGTCCTTCGTGAAAAATTTTCCACGTTGAGATTGAACCACAGGTCGACGAGTCGTTTCAAAATGTCTCGTACACGATTGCAAGTACATAAATACACCCATGTACAAACGTACAGAGTACAACCGTGAGGTTATCAAACGCGATACGTCTCTGTTCGAGGTTGTAATTTTGTCCGCTGCTGATGGGGAAGTCGCGGCTGCGATTGAAAAAAAGAAAACGATCGAGAGCGTGATACCCTCACGAGCAATTTTTTTTCACGGAGAGTTTCGAACATGATATCTGCTATATACGTGGCTTCAGGGGGTGAGTACGTGTGGCAGATGGGATGGGACATGAAACATTAAATGGGACATGAAACATTAAATGGAACATTAAATAATCGTTCGTATATATCGAAGTATCAGGGCGACGAACCCGACTGAATTTCAGAATCAAAATGAACAGTAGGACGAGCTTTGCAGCCCAGTAATGATCCCCCCCCCCCCCAACCATTCTTTTGCAGCACGTTTATTTCAACTTTTCTAGTTCACGCGTCGATCAATTAATTAGCTGAGTGCCGCACTCGTATCGCTAGCCCTATGCACAAAACCAACTCAAAGCAGCTGGAAAAAATGTTCAAATTCGAACTGGACAAGCCTGTGGACGAGTCGAACTCCTGACCATGGAGTCCGGCATACCAGACGTTGCGATTATTTTTCATTCCTCACGGGAAGATCTAAAGTACTTTGGCAATCTCCCATGGCAAGCAGGATTGACCTGGACCATTACTCGGATGGGTGACCGCTCAGCCTGGCTCACCGACTACCGAGCGGCAGGGCACTTTCACCGAGTCTCATGAACTAAACTTCACTGACTGAGTCACTGAAACCCACGGAAAATACAACCACCTGTATGGTCACAGGTTTTCTTCAGTTTCCCTATGCCCTCGTGCAAATGCGATCCAGCAGTTTCCTAGGGATATGACTAGAGGTGTGGGGTGACTAGAGGAAATGACTAGGGAAATGACAAAGTGTGGGGTAAAAGTGAAAGCAATGGGTTTGCTGTCGTCAAAATCTGCGGTATTACGAACTGATAGGAAAAAGGACGTCGAAGAGTGCCTAAATGAGGCTTGTGTCGTTTAATTTTTTTTAGGATTCAGAGTGTAGTCTTTTTCGTGCGTCACTGAGACTCAATTATACGCTATAAAGTCGACAAATAAAATTCGAAATCCCACATACCTACGTGCCACAATTTTCTGCCAATTAGCATCAACGCAGGAGAAAGGCGGGGGAGAGGGCAGTCCGAATGCCTCGTCAGTGGGTAAAATTCGCATACATTTATCTCCCCCTCTCTCCCGAGTCCTGTGATAAAAATGCAAATATGCAATTACGCGCCGTGTTTTTCTATCTCTCTTCTCTTCCCCTCGAGCCCTACCTTGGCGTCTCTGACGAGCATCTCGTTTTCCCGTTTCCTCAACGTATAATGCTGGAGCCATTAGAGTGTCAGAGAGAGAGAGAGAGAGAGAGAGAGAGAGAGAGAGAGAGAGAGAGAGCTAGTCATGTAGAATAATTGACAAACTTGCGACATCTGGAATCCCCGGAAATCCTTACAATACTGTCATGTTTACAATGCAAAGAAAACAGAAATTAGTCGTGGAAATAGCATTTAATTCTTTCTTTTAAGGGTGCTAGAGCGTTAGCTACAATCCATTATTTGAAATAAAAATAAAAACGTATGTTATTTTCAAGACTATGTCTTAACCAATGTTTTGAAAATATTCACCACAAAATACAAGAGATAATGAATGGTTTAACGTGTGTACTTTTACGTGTGGTTAGATGGGCAAGACATTAAACTACGCGTGATGTATTTTTTTGGCTATTTATCACCAAGATAAACGATTTCTAACAACGAATTAACGCAAACTAAACCTTTGTAGACATTTAGGGAAAAACCTATCTTGAAAACTATATATATTCAATGTTGAACCCCCAAGGTTTGATAAATGATTACGAATCTCGACTGGCGAATGAAGAGCATTCCTGCCAACCTCAATGTCCGCGGTATTGTCGTATTTCGGCAACACTTAATATTAATTAATGGTAATAATAAATAATCTCGTGACATAAATATAAATAGGCTTACCCGGGAAAAAAGTTCATGTCTGAGTGGATATGTTCATATATGTTTCAGATACTGTCATACATGTTTCAGATATTGTCATACATGTTTCAGATATTGTCATATATGTATCAGATATATTTATATCTGACATTTCACAGTATCATATATGATTAGGTCTGATCATATTCTACATCACATATGCATATAGAAGATCATATCTGATCAAATACAGTATCTGGCCTGACCATATATGAACTCATATCTGTTTATATCTGGCTAAGTATCAAAGCGAGTTGGTACCGTAAATTCGTATCTGAACATACATGATGTGATATGTGAACGTATCTGTTCGTATAAGATCAGATTCGATCAAAAACGGTACCTGACTCCGCTATATAGATCTCATATATGTTTTCATCTGGTCAGGTACCAAGGCGAGTTGGCAACGTGAAACCATATCTGAACATATATGATGTGATATATGAGCAGGCACGTTCATATAAAATTTTATCCCATCAGATACGATTCCAAACATGAAAAATATACGAAGTCTCATACACTCATACCTTGTCGTATATGCAGTTCAGTTGTTCACACATAAAAACATCTGAATATATGAAACGATATATGAGGATATGAGACGATATCCGATCAGATATGGCACCTCACCTGACTGTATTATATGGGATCATGTGAGTTACTATTATATTATTAATTATTAACACGTCAAGTGATGACGTGTTAATAACCCTGCGCTATATATGTACACATTTTAATATCTTCATGACTACACTAACAAGATTTGATCTGTCTCAACAGGGTAAGATTTGCTCGGATATAGTCAGAGTCATACCTGGTCTGATGGTTCAGATAAACTATGATTCTATCATATGGGCAGGTCTATTGTTCATAGATGTCCGGGTCTACTGGGATCCACGGTATTTTATTCTTATACGGACAGACAGATCTGGTCCAATAAGATTAGATTTGTCTGACATGATCAGATCTGGTCCGATAAAATCAGATCTACCTGACATGATCAGATCTGGTCCAACAAGATCAGATCTTGCCTGGGGATTGAATCTGGTCAGATCTGCTGCGATATGAACGGGTCTGTTCTCAAAATTATCAAAATAGATCTGATATGATCATACATGCTCAGATATAAGCACACATGATTTGTCATGACACTAAATGAACAGATATTGCCAATTTTCTTGTCTGATCATATCTGATTCTACAGATTCGTATATATTCAGATGTGAACTTTTTTCCCCGGGTAATTATAAATAAGTCAAAATTTCATTCTGAGTTGTATAAAACATTCACTGACGCAGTTTTTTCATAATAATCATCGATAATGTTGTACTTTTTCAAGTTGGTAGTATCAAGACTTTTTCTTAGTCACGCAAGGATAAAAATATGAAAATGGATGGTTTTTGAAAAAATTAGCATCTACAGAATAAATGTATATCACGTATGTATTTTTTCGCGGTTCATCGAGAAAAAAATGGATACATCGTTATTTGACTCATCTGGACCGCTCCAACCTGCTTAATTAAAACTATAGCGGCTGCTGTCAAACAATTAATTTCGGAAAAAAGAGAAAAAATATTTAAAATCCGACATCTCGAAAAATTGGTCACTTATTGATTGATGTATCAAATATTGTTGAATGAACGGGTGGATCGGTTGCGAACTTATCGGCAGTGATCAAGCCACAATTCGACAACACAACAAAGTGCTGGGAAAGGCTCTTTTTCATTCTACAGCGGCACAAGTGGTGAGGGAAAAAATGGTAACCAATGGGCCAATTTGGGTCTCCGCGCTCGCGCGACTGTTCCATGTTCGATTTTCAACGAGAAGCGAACGAGGGTCGTTATTCCCGTTTCGTTTCTCGCTTCGCACACTTTACCGAAAAAGCTCCGATGGCCTTACCAGGGCCGTTTTCTCGGCTCTCCGACAAAGGAAGAAGGGGGCTCGGCGGGCAAGTAAGAGATGTACGAGACCTCGGGAATATAGCCGTGCATGTGAGAATTCTCTACTTCTCGCACACACTTTGTATGGAGGACGGGCACGATCATGCTCCACCGTTTACGCCCAATAGTTCAGTGAAAGAGACGAAAGCCCAGCACTTTTTAGCGTAGAATAAGACTTTTTGACTAAAGGTGGATGGTTGCCTACTGAAAGTAATACCAATAAAATGTCGGCCTTCAACTCGCCCCAACCCTAAGAAATAGGGGTTGAAAACTTTAAAATCGCCGTATCTCGATAATTAATAGCCCGATCAAAAAATGTTTCAAACAAAAGTTGTTTGGAATAATACAATTCGTATAAACGATTCGAAAATTCGGGGTTGATGCGTCTGCAAGCGGAGTAGACATATGGCTGCGACCTTGTCTGGGTCAGTGGTGTTCTCGTGTTTTTGTACCGCTATTTTCAAAGATAGGGGATTGGACGTCAGATAACTTTATACGTATTTCATTATTCCAAACAACTTTTGTTTGAAATATTTTTTTATCGGGCTATTAATTATCGAGATACGTCGATTTTTAAGTTTTCAACCCCTATTTTTTAGGGTTGGGGCGAGTTGAGGGGCAATATTTTATTGGGGTTACTTTCTGTATGCACTTATCTACCTTCAGTAAAAAATTCATATCCTACGCTAAAAATGCTGCCGCTGTTCTTCCCTACGCGGTAATACGGTTCAATATTTTTACTTAACACATACGTGGATACGTTGGTTTGGCTCCGGTCACCGACTGGTGAAAGCAAAGAACGTGAGCGCTTCGGCGGTCTTTGATGCAAAGCATCGTTGACCAGGGTCAATACTCGGATGGGTGGCCTGTTTTTCTGTCTTTCAAGGACGACTACCAGTCTATGGTCTGGAAAAAAGGTTTCGGCTATTTTTTATGGATACCCACGGGATGGAATGAAAATTATGTTTAGTGGCATTTGTTCTACATATCTTTAAGTGTCTTTGCAATTTTTTTCACAAGATTTTGTAACGAAATGGCGTCACTGAAGCTGGATGAAGCGAGTCACCTTTGTCGGATTGGATCATGCGGTTGGCAACATTACGCCGACAATGCTTCACCGATCTACGTGACATTTGGTTCGGAACCTTATAACAACATTTAACATATATGTATCTAAGCAATTTTCGATATGTGGAAAAGTTTTTCCGAAAAAAATCATTTTCGACGATTTTTTGGTACCGATAACAATTTTTTTTCAAACTTGCACCATTTAAGCATAAATCGATATTTTCTGATTTTCCTGCGTATTTCGAAGGAAAATTTTATCTAGAATTTGAATCGTTTTGAATTTTCATTCTCGGTACAAAATTGGAGGCAAATTTCGTGTAAAAATAAATTGTTATTGGGCAATTTCCAACTCAGAATATTGTTGAAAAATATTCCTAAGCTGGGAAATGCTATTGATAATTGTCATTCCTGCTATTACAAATAAATATGTTCCAATACCGTTCAAGAAAAAATAACCGATGGACTTGGAAATAGTGGCCGATCCCGCAATTGGCGCGACTGACTAACGCTAAAGCATCGTCGGCTCCACATTATTTACACGGTGAAAAACGTTCAACTTTTTATAAAGAGTTTTTTATTTGACGCAGTCGAGAAAGCGTTAAAAATGTCAAGCAGACGAATAAATACATTTTATTATGAAGTTCAAATGTATGTACGTTTTAAATACCTACCGATTTTTATTTACTCGCCAGTCAATGCTTGACTGTGAGTGGCTCACTCGATGGAGCCAGTTGAGGAGGAGATACCTTTAGGCGAGGAAAAAATTGCTGCTTTTCATTATTTATTTTTTTTAAGAAAATATTTCTTCACTATTTTTGACACTTAGGGTATGTTTTGTTACTACTTTTGGCTGCTACATGGTATTTTTGTATTAATCTTTAAAAATGGCGGAGGTATGGCACGGTCTTCTAAACTGCTTTTTAAAAACTGGCGTATAGCTAAAAAACTAAATAACCGAATCTGACGAAACTTAGTATAAATCTTTCTAACCTTATTGTTTCAAACATGACGCTAAATGTTTTTGAAAATAAAAAACAGTATCTTTTATTGCAAAATGTAACAATTTTTCGGAAAATTCAATGTATCTGTTTCAAAGCGTACCATTTGATCGATTTTCAACATTTCTCACGTTTTTTTCATTCATTTGCTGCGTAGGAGTGGTAATGAAAGAGAAATACCCGTCAGTTTTTTTTCGGATCAATCCCGCCGACGATACGTGTCACGCCGTCTGACAGCATCCGCAACCCGTTTAGAAGACTGTGCCATTTATCCGCCATTTTTTGAAGATTAATTTTTAAAAATACGATGAAACAGCCAAAAGTAGTAATAAAACATACCCTAAGTCTCAAAAATGGTGAATAAATCTTTTAAAAAGAAATCGTGAAAATTGGCAATGTGTTCCTCGCCTAAAGGTATATCTCCCCTCAAAGTGGTGTTGCCACGGTTAACCTATAAGTTTCGTTACTGTCCGAAAACAAACCGTTCGAGTATTATTAATAAACGAAGTAGAAAAAGCGCTTAACTTTTTAACACGACATTCGTAACATTACAATCACGGTTATCTCAGTTTTTTAATTCAAATCGAAGTATTATTGTATATAGTACTTCCCCCCTACAGCTCTATAACTAGCGTTCACGAGGCGTCATGTGTCAAATTAATAAAGATTCAACTTGAACATTAAAAATCTCCGAAATCATGTTGTGAAACGGATGAATTTTTGCACAGTTACTGCATCCTAAATTGATCTCTCCAAGATATAAATTCCAATCCTCTACAAGCATTTCGTTTTGAGTCTCGAAACTCCTTAAGGGGTTACGTGGGATGGAAAATTTCGAAAAATCCATTTTTTAATTTTTATTATCTAATAGTACAATATGTCTAGAATATTCTCCCAAAGTTTTAAGTCGATTGGAGTAAAAGTCTAGGAGAGAGAGCCTTTGGGAATACCCCCCGTTGGGAAAGACCGGCCGGGAGCGTCGCAGGTATATCGCATTTTTCTCAAAACACTATTTTTAAAGTCGATGGACACGATTTCTCAAAAACTAATGCACCGATCTTATTGAAATTTTGCACACTTCATTAAAATGCCATTGACTGGTGATTGACGAAGGTTTTTTTCAATTACAACTAATTTTACAAGGCTATACGTAGTGTAAATTGTACCAAAAATTGAACTATTTTGCATACAGCTCTGCCAAAAATTCAAATTGCAATTTTTTGTTTAACTCCTTCGTCCAATCACGAGCTATACTTATCTACTCACCGAAAAAATTTGGTTTTTTCATTTCAGATAAAGCTATCATGAGTTATCCTGACCACCACGAGGACACCTTTTTAGGGGTCTCCGGAAACCACGTCCCACCGGCTGAATATCCCAATTGTTTTTTATGAATTTTTTAATATTCTTGAAATGCTGCTTTTTTATTTTCTTAACATTTTGAATAAAGTAATTTATATATTGTATTTTTTTAATAGAGAAAATATGGTTTTTTGGCTTGGAAACCCACGTAACCCCTTAAAGGTCGCCAACAGATTGTGCGTCGAGATTTGCAGCCATAGAAAGCGAGATTTTGGTCGCGGTTACTCTCGAAAAATGCAGAAAACAAAAACCACCAGACTCACCGTCTGGAAACAAATATGTAAGAGTGGTTTTGGTAAACTCTTTTTTGCAGCTGCCTCATTTTTATATCCAGACACTCAAAAGCTATCCCCGTCATCCAAGAGTCATTTCAATTCCCGCGGAATATCCCTGATTATGGGATTAGCCTTCATTCCGTATTACCAGCCGCGAGTAAGGCATGCTCGCGCACACGCTTTACGTAAAAACAGGCACGAGTACTCCGACGCGTACGTCGTTGCAAGGGATCTCAACATCTTCACCAACTCGCTTTTCCGATAAAATCTTTCGAATCCCCATTTTATCCGGATTTTCTTTTTTGTTTTTTTTTTCTTCCTCCTTTCGTTCAACGCCGAATTTTTTCTCTTCTTCCCCCACCCCCACCCCCCCCCCCCTCCCCCCCGCCTATCCGTTTGTGGGAAAGACGGCGAATCCAATCGCTCAACCTTCATCTCGCCCATCGAGCAGAAATGGTCCTACCGGGGCGTCGCGCTCCGTATCCATTTCGAGCCGAACTCTTCTTCGTCCGGAGGATTTATAGGCGCTTCCACCGTTTCTTCCGCCAAGCGACTAACAAATCCTAATATTTTACGGTGTTGAAGTTTGCATCGTTGAAACGCAACGATATTTTTTTCCTCTTTTTTTATTTCTTTATTTTTATCATTATGCAAAGGCTTTTTCTGCAAATTGAGTTCGTAAATTTCTCATGACAATACGTAGAAACGTTTGAGCGATTTTCACTTCCCAAATAGACAACAGAAATCACGAAATGAAAAAGAATGAATTTTTGTTGCGTTCCAACGATGCAAACTTCAACGTCATCACATTTTTCACACTTTGCGCGAACAATCCGACGAGCTTCGAAGGATTGAGACGAGGATCTAGAATGGTGCAACGGAGAAAACTATTTACAGTATGGAGATTGCTTTTTTATCTCCTCGGAATAATGTAATTGCGCGGTATTTGGGGCAGTGAGAAATATAATGAAGATGGAAGAAAAAGAATGAAAGAAAATACTTGGATGGGTGACCACTCTGCGAGCACTGAGCGAGAGGCAGTTCTACCGGGTTTCCGGTGGACAGAGAAAAAGCGGGAAAATGAAGGAAATTGTTCGTTCACGGGTGGCCAACCAAATATCGAGAACCGTGCAGAAATTGTTCTAGGTATCCAATTGGATTCTCATAGTCATTTCCACTTCCTGATAGGAATCCACTGGCTCAACGCATTCGATCCCTATACTGAAACACCACGCTCATTGGAAAACACACGTACATTGGATTTCAATCGGGATTCCTCGTCGAAATCCAATGTACGAATCCAATTTGAATCCTAAAGGATCCCCACATTGACGAAAAGAATCCGATACGATTCTTGATGGATCCCAGCGCAGTCTGTAAGTCGATTTTTCTCAACAAAGTATATAGATATACAAAATAAGTGGATTTCAAGAGAGCATAAACCTTATCTTAAAAAAGTATAAATACTATCTTAAGGGGTAAGGCCACTGTAAATTTTTTGAAAAATCGATTTTTTTTTATTGGCTTAAAAAATAGTTTAAACCCTCTAGAATAAGAAAAAAAAGGTCCTGTGCGTCTTCTTTTTTTAATTTTTTCCAATAAAAAACTATTCGCAAAACTTTAAACGCGTTTTTCTCGAAACATGGTTTTTCAAAATGGCACGCAGCATAACTCGAACAATTTTCATTTTTTTTACTTGAAATTTTAACCAGATGTGAACATTTACATTATCTTGAGAATGTCGATCGGAATTTTCAAGAACTTTATTTATTGATTTTTTATTAACAAAAAACTTGCCGTTTTTTTCGTCAAAAATCAATTTTTTTTTCAAACGCACGCCAAATCCACAAAAATTGATACTTTTTAAAATCCGATCGACATTCTCTAGCTATAGCCCTCTAGATTAATGGTTTTTTTTTTGTTCTAGATTCAAAAGTGCACCAGTGGTGCTGCGTGCCGCGGAGCCCTGGAAGCAAAACATGTCCCGGGAAGATAGCTGTAGAACCGCCATTTTGTTTTTTTTTACTGTAAAAAAATTTTATAATAAAGTTTAATGTATGCCCGATAACACCATTAAAAGTTTTTTTTCAAATACCTTCAATTTCGGGAGCAAAAAATTAGTGAAAAAACCTTTTTTTTGGGCCGTTACAGTGGCCTTACCCCTTAAAGGGAGGTACCTGAGTAAACGGCGAGAAAAACAGGTAAACTCCGGGACTTTTTATCGCAAAAACAAATGTTTCGATTGGATCTGGGTATTTTTATAGGAAAATATGTACATTGAAGCATGTTTAGGATTTTTTAAAAATAAATTCGTTGATTGGAAGCGATTCAAACGCGATTATCTCGAAACATAATTTTCAAAGCCGGTGTCAAATGTATCTCAAAAACGGCTTGTCCGATTTTGTCCAAATTTGAATACAATATTCTTCGATAGTTTTTCTCGTTCGCCACGTAGGATTTTTTAAATTTTCACTTTTGATGGAATTGCAATCGTTTTAATTTAACATTCGTTTTTCATTCGCAATTTCCGACGATTTTGGATAGCATACACATTGCACAAAAAAACAATGGTTCAATCAAATGAAAAACCTCTGCGTGGCGAACAAGAAAAACTATCGAAGAATATCGTATCCAAAGGCCATAGCCGGGTAAGTAGGGAAAAATTGCCGCCGCATTTTTTCCAGCGAAATTTGGAGTATATTCTGAGGTATAAGAAGAAAACAAATTTTCTGAAATTTTCATGCCCGTCAACGCAATGGTTTGAGAAAAATGAATTTCTTTTAAATATCAAAAAAAAAAAATTCCGGGGACGGTACAGTGGATCGATTTGATTTTTTTTTGTACTTGTTCCGATCAAACGTGTTACGAAATAAAATTATAGAACATCTTGCGAAAAATTAAGGTTTGGAAAAAAATAATGTTCCTTGTTTTATTATTTTTTACTATAATCCACTTAGGGTACGATAGCGAAAATGTTTTCATATAATCTTTGGACACCTTATAAGATTATATAATTTTTTCAAAATGATCGGTTCGGTACGCCACAGTGAAAAAAAAGAAACACACTTTATTGATATATTTTAGTTATATAGATATATAACTAAAATATATCAATAAAGTCTGATACGTGACTAAATGATCGGCTTAGTACGCCACAGTGAAAAAAAAAGAAAAACACTTTATTGATATATTTTAGTTATATAGATAAATAACTAAAATATATCAATAAAGTCTGTTTCTTTTTTTTCACTGTGGCCTACCGAACCGATCATTTTGAAATGATTATATGAAAAATGAAGAGAATGAAGAAGAATGAATGAAGATTATATGAATAAAATTTCGTTATTGTACCCCAAGTGGATTATAATAAAAAAATAAAAGAAGGAACATTATTTTTTTTAAACCCTAATCTTTCGCAAGATGCTCTATAATTTTATTTCGTAACACGTTTGATCGTAACAAGTACCAAAAAAAAATCGAATCGATCCACTGCTGCGTTTCCGGAATTTTTTTTTTATTTAAAAAAAAATCATTTTTCCAAAACCATTGCGTTGACGGGGATGAAATTTTCAGAATTTTTTTTTTTTTTTATACCTCAGAATATACTCCTAATTTCGCTGGAGAAAATGCAGGGGCAATTTTTTCCCTACTTACCCGGCTATGGCCTTTGTACAAAATCGGACAAGCCGTCTTCGAGATACATCTGGCACCGACTTTGAAAACTATGTTTCGAGATAATCGCATTTAAATCGCTTCCAGTCAACGAATTTAGTTTAAAAAATTCCTAAACATACCTCAATGTACATATTTTCCAAAAAAAAACTGATCTCATCGAAACATTAGTTTTTGAGATAAAAATTCCCGAAGTTTACCTATTTTTCTCGTCGTTTATGCAAGTACCTCCCCTTAAAAGATTATAGATTGTTTGAAAAAGTATATACTTAACCCTCCGTGGTCACACTTCGGTAGAATAACATAGTGATCACACTGGATAAAATTCACCCGGCCAAGTTCCAAATGGTTGCTGTCTGAAAACTATCAGTCCGATCGGGATTGAAATAATACTAGAAAATAATTCAAACATTCTAGAACATGTGTGAAGTCGGTATGTAAAAATTCAAACGACAACATATTTTTAAAAAATCGTGAATGGGTCAATTTGTCAAAAAATACACTTTATCATTCAAAAAATCACAACTTGCTGAATTTTCGATATTTTCAAGTAAAATTGGAACGGGATACTCGTCAGGCATGGTACTTCTAGGGCGAAAATAGTGGCATAGTGGCACTTCCTACCCTCGCCTCCTGGAGGCCCGAGCAGGGGGTCCATTGTGTTTTTTCGTTCAAAAGTAAGTATTTTTGGTAAATTTTTTTTATATAACTTCGTTGATATAACAGTTTACGTATTGGGTGATTTTCTGAATAATTATTGAACTTTAGAGCCTAGTAAACAAGCAAGTGTGTATTTGTAGGTTAGGTTTCTTGGTCACTGGGATAGTTTTATTGCCCAAAGGTCAATAAAACTAGGGGGTAACGATTTTCATGGGTACGATTGTGACATTATTAATGTTCTTATTCTTTACATTTTAGATGTCAAGAAAACGCGTTAGAAACACTTCGCGAGGCGAAAATGATATTTCACATTACAAATTTGCCTACGACGAGGTGAAGAACGTGACTTCTTTGAGAAAAGCAACAGAGAACAATAATCTTAACTATGTTTCATCGATAAGATAAATTTAAAAAAAAAGGATTGAAAGGTTTGATCCTATTTAATGCTAGTTGAAGATAAAAGTAATAAATATGTCAACGTTGATCTCATTAATGTTGTAGACTGATTAAATAGGACTATAAAAATATTACCTCAATAATAATAAACAGTGCCATACTAGAGTAAAGTAATTTAAATGTACCTTGATACGTGTTTTTAATTTTTAAAAAGTAATTACAATGTATGCACTAGGTGTTATCAGGATGTGTTACAACTGACCCCCAGCCCTGTTACAACCGCCCCTGGTATGGGTACAGTTGTAAAAGTGGCACGTGTTTCACAAAATGAGCTTTATCTCATATTCTTAAGGAGGTACGGTGATTGGAGCGAGTTCAAGATAAAAGCCCGATTTTTTTTTTTTATAGCATTGTCGAGACCTTCGTCCATGCGTATGCGGAGTTTCCACGAGATTTACCGTACACTTTCCGAGTTATTAATTGTTAAAGTTGGTGAATTAGTCACACGTAGACGACAAAATGTGCCTGTCTTCTCATATATCGATTTTTTTGTGCTACTTAGAGTCAAGAAACACGTAAAAAAAACTGATGGTTGCGTTCTTTTAATCTTTGTGATCGATATGGCACCTTGAATTGGAAAGCTCACCGCAGAAATAAGCAATGAATTTAGAAATAAAGTCGCAAAAACCGAAGTTTTCGGAGAGCGAGACTTCTCGTGACGTAACAGCAACCATCTTGTTCAACGTGTGGCAACGCCAGATACCCGCGCAAATTTGATTCGTCTATAGGATATTTTCAACGCGAATTAAAAATATGATTGTGCGAAGCCGTACATCTTTTAATGGGTTATAAAGGGCCTTTCGTCGATATTTACTTGAAGTTCTTTCACGTACAGCAAAGGCATCTCAATTTCTCTGGCGACATGTACCCATACAACGCATCTATATATAAATCCAGCATGGGAGAATCGTCATATAAAATAAACGTTCCTTTTTATACCTGCAAATATTGTGAAAATTGGGTAAGGGAAAAATAACATAACAATCGATGAAATATGTTTTGACTTTGGACAGATTGGACATTGGACATTGAGGTTAACTTGAACGCGACGTTTTTTATTTGCAATCGCAATATTATCATTTCATTTTCTAATTCTTGTCCATCAGAATCTACATTTGTCTCAAAACTGGACTTCAGGTAAAATCCCGTTACTCCTTTGATAAACTTCCACAGTATTCTCATTCTCTATGTTAACCGGCTACAAAAAATAATAAGCCGGGCGCGTGGAACCGATGACAGCCACCGAAAATATGACGATGCTAAACGTCAACTATATGGCGTACTACTGAAGTCGAGTAGTAGATTATTAAGGTTGTTTCCATATTATAAAAATAATAGGAAACTCGAAATTCAATACTTAAGAAATATTTCTCGAAAAATAGGCCATATACATATATCTAAAACGTGGCGATATTGCGACGTGAAATAGACTCTAAGTTTACTAGCATGGTTCATCACCGTACCTCCTTAAAGGATGGGCACCTCATTGTGATTTCGATTTGAAGACAGACGTCCAGTCTTTAATGTAAACATTTTATTTGCACGTCTTATACCATAATTGCAACGTTATGGGCGACCAACGGATAACTCTTACAACCCTGCCCAGTCTCAATCTGCTGATTAGTTTAGTGTTGTCTGTACTTCGAGACCTCTCAATACTCTATTATAAAGCCACTACCTAGAGCTGTAAAAAATAACATCATTTTCAAGTTGAAAAGTGGTTCATCAACGAGAAAGGTTGCTCAAATATTTGCCGCCAGTCAGGCAGTAGTGATACGAGTGATTTTTCTTGTGAAGGAAAGCTCCGAATCCACTTGGATTCCAATGTGGACACTCTACGTGCAGCGTCCCTATGAAATTCCTGTAGGGATGTGATGGGATCTGGGAACTTCCCAAATAAAAATTCTGCACGAGGACAACAAAATGTTTTGTTCTGTCCAATATATGATAAGCCGATAGAAAAAAAAGTTCTCAAAATAAACGGACATGCCAATTTCTGGATATATAATTATTTGGCATCCCCATGATGCATTTAGCCAGGCCAAGCCATTGTTTTGAAATACTAACATCACTGAAGCTCGCTACATGATCGTCTGCATCAGCACAGGTTTTCCACAGTTTCCCCATGCCCTCGTGCAGATACGAAATAGTAAAGTGACAACGGTGAGATACGAGTGATAAGAGACGGGATCCATCAGAAAATGTTTGAGAAATCAACGAATAAATATTCGCAGGTACCTGAACCTTTTCTCTCAACTTCCTCTCAACCTTCTCTCGAAATAAGTTCACGAAATGGCGTTTTTCATTTCAACCATGCAATTCATATTCTTTTCCTTCTCGCATCGAATCGATTCCTTCTCGAACGTTGCCCGTCTATTTCGCTTTATAAATAGCTCGATAAATAAAGGCCAACAAAAATAGTGTCCGCAGGTCGAGGCATCAGAGAAGAATGTCCCCTCTGGATGCACCGCGACGAGAGGCAACTATCTAGGATATTCTTGCGATATAGATATATATATTCAGTTACGAGAATGCGCTTACAATTCCTGCTCCTCAGATATCACGTATGCATGTACTCGCCCGGACATCTCGCTGTTTCAACACTGGATATATCGTACATGCCCTAGCATCCCTTCTCACCCCCTTTGCCAACCTCTTGGCGACTCCCTTTGTTTATGAATATTTCAACAATGTGCCGTCCGCGTATCCTCTGTGCGAGGGGCAATATACATAAACGAAAAAAAGTGCAATGGTTGCAATGCAACACAAATCCATTGCCCATAGACAGAAAGAGAGAGAGAGAGAGAGAGAGAGAGAGAGAGAGAGAGAGAGAGCTAATGTTTTTTATGCGAACGAAATTCGGCAAGTTTTCTGTACTTCCCCATAGAAGACGTCGAGCGAAATTTTGTATTCCTATTTGCAAAAAAGGAAAACACATCTATTGAATTCCCAACGAGGCTGCACTTTTTATCCCAGTTTTTGTTTCGGTTCAGGGCCATTTAAAAAAGAATAACGCTCAAGCTTACATCGTTGGAAAGCAATCATTTTTTCCATTCTTTTTTCTACACTTTTATTATCACCCAAATACTTATTTTACAATTTGAGGTGGCGAATCTTCAATAAGAATAACGTAAAATATAATAAATAATAATTAGTAAATAAGTAAAGTAAATAATAATGAATTAAATAATAGTGTAAATTAATAATTAATGATCGATCGAAGAAAAATTCGAGCAATTCGAAGGAATGAATTTCCGTTGCATTCCTACGATGCAAACTTCAAGGTCTTTAGAAAAAGGGGCCATCTCTGAGGGCGACTGAAATAAACATTTCAATATTGCAAAGCGAATGGAAGGGACGCGAGAAACTTTCGTGCCTGATGAATTTCGAGAATATTTTTCTCTTCGCGTTTTTTTAGCCGCCAGTATCAGGGAATATTTTCTTTCGTTTTATCGCTAATGGCTGATGTGATAGCGGATAACGGACTTTTAATTTTTTTTCCTCCGTTGAACTCTTCATTTACAGTTTTATGGTCAGTATTACACTTTCGGTTCGTATACGACCTTCCTATATTGTCTCGTTACTCGTCACGAAAAAAAAAATCCTCGAGGATGAAGTCGTTAAGATTCCTGCCCATTTTTTTTACATCTTTTCTTGTGTTTATCGTGTATACGATCATCAATCTCGTCATCGTCATTCCCATCTCCAATCGTGCCCCTCTCCCGCCCTTTGGGCTCGTTTACTCGAGGCCCGCGGTGTAGTAAAACGAGGACTGCCATTTGAAAATAAGTTACGCCGATAAAGCTTTCCCTCAGCATCGATCGATAGCTCCCAGACGTACCTAAGGGTGTAGTCAGATATTCAAATCGTTTTTCCGAACGTGCCTCGGGAACGAAGTATGTGTATACAAACGATAATAACGTAAAATATATAAAATGTCCCGGCGAATTCTACGAGTCTGGCGCTCCGAGAGAGAGAGAGAGAGAGAGAGAGAGAGAGAGAGAGAGAGAGAGAGAGAGAGAGAGAGAGAGAGAGAGAGAGAAAACGGTCACCCATGTATAATGATAAGGGGCGTATACATTGCGAGTAGGTCCGGTAAGACCGGGGGCGAAGTAGGGTGCCGAATAAAATATAAAATATCATGAACCCTTATGGGTTTTTTTTCTACACGGAAAAAAAGGGATTTCCGATAAAGGCCGTTGTCATCGCCGTAACTTTTCCACCCTTGCGGGTAGAGAGCTTCTCCGTTTTGATTTTTTTTACCGCGTAGTCATCGCAGGTTTGCTTCTACGATGGGGCAGCCACCGTCGTCGAATTTGAGGCGACGATTTTTCTTGTCACTCGGATAGGCGACCGCTTGCACGGGAAGAAGAAAATTCTAGAGAAATGTTTCTTAAGGCGTGATATACATTTACTACGATCAAAAATCGATTTCTTTTTTTTTTTCTTTAAACAATAGAACTATATATGTAGAATATTTTCCCAAAGTTTCAAAGCGAAATTCGAAAAACTTAAACCTTTACAGCCCGTTAACGCTATGCCTCACCGCTCGGATTCGGAGCGGACGTGAACTTCAAACGCGTTTTTTTTCTCAAAACTGCATTATCAAAATTGGCGCGCAGGATTACTCAAAAACTATTAAGCCGATTGAGTTGAAACTTGGTAGAATAACTGATAATATTGGTATCTTCTACTTGACGAGAATTGTTTTCGAAAAATTGAAAAAAAACTACTCTTTTAATCCAAATTTTACAGAAATGTTGCGTGAAATGTTGATTTATTTGTAAGTGCATGTCAGTTTCTTTAATTTGCATTTTCTTCATTTTAATTACCCTCACATAGAAACTATAGATGTTCTAACTGAAAAAATGTTTGCACTTCTTTGCAAATCAAAATGTGCGGAAAGCTAGATTGCACGCCGATTCGCAACTTCCGCGGTAACCTTGCTGTAACACTCTGCCACAGCTCCTTCATTTTGATAATAAATTAATTTTTCAAAATTGTTCTGCACATTTAAATATACTATTGAAGCATACCTAAAGTTTGATAATTGTAGAATAATTATTTTTTAGTTTTAAAAATCCCTCAATACTGCTTATTTTTTTCCTGTCTAAATGTATATCCCGCCTTAAGGGGCCAGTCCACTTTGAAAATTTCAAAAAATCGACAGCAAGCAAGACTTGCAAAAATCGACGATGATGAGCAATCAGAAGGAATTTCGTACGGTGCAGGAATTGCCGATTGAGCTTAGGTTTTTCATAGTACAAACTTCAAACGCGTTTTTTTTTCGAAACAACGTTTTCAAAATCTAGCTCCATCGTATCTCTATAACTAATAAACCGATTCTCTTGAAATTTGAACCACGTATTGTAAACATGATTCGCGGCAAGATGACCCTCGATGGTTTTAAAAATTTTATTTTTACTCTTTTTTTGCAAAAACTGCGAAAAAACACGTTTTTTTTACTTTTTTCGTTTTTCATCTGCCAATTTTTTGTTTTTTGATAAAACTTTATAGCCTAAGGTCATTTTGTAGGTGGTGTCATACTGAATCTAATGGACTTTGATTTTTTTCTTTCAGACAAGCCGTTGCCGAGTTGTGATAGAGCTACCTAGCCCACTTAATTTTGAGGCGTTACGTTAAACTACAGTTTTTGAACTTAAAAATGAAAAAAAAATGTATTAATGTTTTTAAAATGTATTTCAAGACTTTATTTATCAAGTCCAACAACTTCTCAAGACCAACAATTCATATATTTTATAAAATCCTCAAAAAAAGATCGCGAAAATAGCTTTTTTCGTGGCTCCAAAGTGGACTGGCCCCCTTAAGTAACTCTACCAGTTTTAGAGCCTGGAAAAATTGACTTTCGACCATTTTCTATGGATACCCAGTTGATGGGGTGAAAATTCCGGTTCGTGGCGTTCATTTTAAATATGTCTAAGTATTTTGACCATTTTTTTCACGGGATTCTGTAACAACATGGCGGCGCTGAAGCTGGATGAAGCGAGTTGCATTTAACTGATGGTGTCCTGCTGATAACATTACATAACCGAATCTGCACAGGTTGACTTAAAACTTTTTTTAGAACCTCATAACCTTTGGTGATTCTTTTTTGATCGAATTTTTCTTTTTCTTACACGCACGATTTCATCAAAATCGATTTTTTTTATTTACCTACGTTCTTCTTACCTACGTTCATATTATCCAAAACGGACGTCATTTTGAATTTTCGTTCCAGGAAAAAATTGGAAAACTCTCGCCGGCCGCAGCACACTGTCAGACCAAGTTGACTCACTTCCACCAATTTTGGGGCCGCCATTTTGTGACAAAAACTTGTGAAAAAATTTGCCAAGATACTCGAAGGTATGTAGAACAAAGGCCACTGTACGGAATCGTCATTCTATCAACTGGATATCCATGAAAAATGGTCGAAATTCACCTTTTTTCCAGGCTCTAGACGGGTAGCCTCCCTCAAGAGTCACTCGGGAATTGTTTCACCAACTCTTCCAAAGTAATCAAGATAAGAAGGGCAGAATGATGACTACTCAGAACCCCCGAGAAAAACTGCCATCTTCGAAACCGACCACGCTATTTTCTCGGGTATTCTCGGTGACGACACGAATGTGTGCACGTAGGGCAAACTGGAATGGCATGGAAATTATAGTCTGTCTGGTGGAGATAACTGAAAAGATGATACACGCGGACTTACAGTCACTCACGTCGCGACGACATGAATATTTCACATCTACGGGACGCGAAGTGTATATAGTTTAAAGTACATACAGGCTTTCTCGAAATACACGCCCACCCACACACCCAGAGATACAGAATAAGGTTACACCAAGCAGGTCACACGAGGATAGAAGCTTGAGAAAGCGAGTTGCAAAGGATTAGGAGAAAAAGCTCTTCGCCCTCGTCCAGTCACTACTCTTCCGAAGAGGGCTGCACACAAAAGCTCGCAGGGAAAATACATCCGCGAGCGATTCGTCCACAAAGGACGAAGGTCTGAGCGTGGAACATGAGGGTTTCCTGAGAGGGCTACGCGCTTCGTTGAGTCGAAGACCACTCACGGCAAATTCCCCATCCTGTAACGCGTCCCGGGCAAAGTGATCCTAATTTTCCGCCACCTGTGCAGGCATCTGAATCTACGAACTTGCTCACACGCATCGAGCCACATCTGCGTGCTGACGCCACGACGTTACGTGCGGCTAACAATTTTGGGAATCATCCAAGTTGCGAGAAGGTTGCTCCACAATGGGCAATGAGGAAAGCAGAGAGCTTGGGAAACTCTGGTTCAGCCTTGGGGCAAATGAGGATCATGTGGACAGCTCGTGGTGGTTGCCAGGCAGCTACAGTCGTTTTTTCGAACTCCTCTGAATGACGTGGGTGAATTAGAAACCCGCCTAAACGATTTGGGAATACGCAGGGTTCAATTGTCATTTGAAGAATTAATGTTTAGCTAGTATTTGATTATTATCATCGGGGATGTTGGACCGCGATCGTTAATCACCCACTAATTTCGATTTCAGTTAAGGTAGGAGATGCCTTTACACGAGAAAAAAATGGCTGACTTTCATGATTTTTTTTTAAAGGAAAGATTCCTTCACCATTTTTGAGACCCGGGGTTTGTTTCATTACTACATTTGGCTGTTACTTGGTATTTTTTTTATTCATCTTTGAAAATAGCGGAGGTATGGTACGGTCTTTTAAAGGGTCGGTCCACTTTGAAAATTTCAAAAAGTCGAAAGCAAGCAAGAGCTGAAGAAATCGACGATAATCAGCAATCAGAAGGGATTCTGTACGGTGCAGAAATTGCCGATTGAGTTTAGGTTATAGTTTTTCATAGTATAAACTCCAAACGCGTTTTTTCTCAAAACAACGTTTTCAAAATCTAGCTCCATCGTATCTCTAAAACTAATAAATCGATTCTCTTGAAATTTGAACCGCTCATTGTAAACATGATTCGCAAAAAGATGATCCTCGATGGTTTAAAATTTTCATTTTTACTTTTTTTTTGCGAAAAACTGCGACAAAACGCGTTTTTTTTATACCTTTTTTCATTCTTCATCTGCCATTTTTTATTTTTTGATAAAACTTTATATCCAAAGGTCATTTTATAGCTGGTACCATACTGAATCCAATGGACTTTGATTTTTTGTTTCAGACAAGCTGTTGCCGAGTTGTGGTGGAGCTAGCACATCTATTTTTGAGGCGTTACGTTAAACTATAGTTTTTGTACTTAAAAATGAATGAAAATGAATTAAATTTTTTTTTAAATGTATTTCAAGACTTTATTTATCAAACACAACAACTTTTATATTCATATTATTTATCAAATCCTCAAAAAATGGCGAAAATAGCGTTTTTCGTGGCTCCAAAGTGGATTGGTCCCTTGAACTGCGTTTCCAAAATTTGCGTGACGTATAACTAAAACACTAATCGACCGATACTGATGAAATTTGGTATAAATCTTTCTAACCTTATTGTCTAAAACATGACTCTATATGTTTTTGGAAATTGGAAAAAAAGTTTTTTTTAATGCAAAGTGTAGCCATTTTTTCAGAAAATTCTACCTTTTTGGTCCATTTGATCGATTTTCAACATTTAGTTGAGAAACCCGTGCCATACGTCCGTCATTTTTAAAGATGAATAAAAAAACATACCATCTAACAGCGAAAAGCAGCAATGAAGCATACCGTAAGTCTCAAAGCGGTGAAAAAATGTTTCCCCCTTAAGGATTATCAAATTCCCGTTAAGGATAAGCAATGGCCATTTTCTAACGATACAGGCGGGCTGACAGGTCCATTGTTTGATGTTTGATATTTTATTGACGAGGCTTCAAACAACATGCGAAAAAGTTGTTGCGCAGTTCTCTTATAGAGATTCCATGAAATCAACTTCGCGATATCTTAATGGTTGTCCATATCTCCAGAATTTGTTGATACATCTTGACCAAAATAATTTTAATCACATGCACTAACTGCATGCTTTTACCTACAATTCACGGATCTACGGATAACCAGCTACGGAATCCTAAAAGGAGAAAGAGAGTGCGATAAAGAAAGACCAACGGTCCGGAAGAGCTCCCTATGTGTACAGACTCGGCAGGGTGTACGCGCAATGCGCCCATTCTTGTGTGAAGGAAGGCACGCGAATGACGTGGCGTGTGTAGCGAGTACAGTGCAGGTAGCGGAAACTTCTATAACCGGCAGCTTCACCAATGGGCCCCAACGATGTAAATATCCAGGAGCTAAACTAATTTGTTCCATAATATTCCATGAATACAGAGCAGATGGACGTGGAATGGGCTCCTGGTACTACACCGGTACTTTCTCTGTGAGCTCGACACAACGCTCGAGCTCAGTGCACGTATCAATTTAAATGTGTGCTCTCGCTCTCCGTTTCTCACTCCCTCGGGTACAGAAAAGAGACGCAGCAGCGAAAAGCAGCTGCTACGAGAAAAGACGACGAGAACATGGAAAAGTGAGCTACTGGATCCAACGTTACAATATTAGATGCGGGTTTGAAGGTGCCGGAGGGTTTGGCGAAGAGGAAATGGAAGTGAATGTGCATCAAGTAAAAACGAAGCTGAAGGAGTGCGAATGGAAGAGGGCCACCAAAAAGTCTTCAGAGTTCTTGCCAACAGACGATCATAGTATAGTCTCCAAGGAAAGAGAATGATCCTCGATGTCGCAGCTTTGGAGACACTTGTCACAGCAAAAACTCAAAAATACCAGCAGCTACTCCAGCTTGAACATGGCTGGGAGAAGTGCATTTGCCTTCCACAAAGAAAGGCTCGACCTGCCGGTGTTAAAAATTATCACAATGCTACGTGGTTGCACTTTGCTCAAAGAGGTATCGCCTCCCCATGGAAAACAAAACCTACCGAGGGCCTTTCCAAACACGCGTAAAGCACTACGCAACCTTAAGAACGTCTCCACACCATGCCAACATTTTGCCAAAGTTCCACTCCCACGGATAATATGCTGGATAAAGTAGCAAGGCACCACCAAGTCACCATTTATTGAACAGACTTACGAACGATCCGCCATGACTAGAAACACCAAGTGAGAACTCCGCGTAATCCCAGATGATGGGATCGTCTCTCGGTCCTTCAATAATTCAGAGACTCATCAGTACAAGGCACAATAATCGCAATCCAACTGATCGCATTGAAGAGAGAAATAGAACTCTGGAACGAAGTATTGACTCATTGATGTGAGAAAGTCTCGATTCATCAATTATACAAAGCCAGAACATCGTCAGTACGTTGATGGACCATGGCGTTCAATTTCAGTATCAAAGGCTTCCGGATAATTCATTCCGGAGGAACAGAATGGCTTCCATCAGAGGAAAATCACTTCCCCAACAGGCCCAACGCCAGGGTATCCTTCTGCAAGCGCATAACTTTACGAATACACCGCGTCAATGGAAATTGAGATTCGAGTTTCGAGATCTCTCGGACATTGAGGAACAGAGCAAAAGGCCTATTTGGGTAGCGATCGTGAAAGTTCATTCAGCGTTGAGAACACCCAACCAGAACGGTTCTACTTGAAACTCTATTTTCTCGACGTTCTTGAGAAGACTAAAAGCACCGAAGGACTGAAGAAGAATCTGAAGGATAATATCGATGTTTCTGAAGTCTCTTCATTCCAAGACCCTCTTTTCACCGGGCGAGATTACATTCGACTAAACAGCAAGGAATAGGTTACGTCGTCATCCAATGTCAAACCTAGCAATTTTATGTCCTGTTTGCACAGACCTCTCGAAAATACATTAAGGAAAATTCGAATCCCTCGTCCTAACCTGGAAGTCCAAAAAGCTGCTTAACCTGAAAATTCAAAGGGCGCCCTAGCACCCACCCTCTTGTTGGGCTATACTCGGAGCAAACCCGCTCAGCCACGTCTACAAGATTATGTATAATACAGTATTCGGGTTGCCTTGCTGCCGAACATTTTCAATGTAGATATCCAGCCCACGTAAACTGCCATTGGTACTTCGCTCCGCGAAATCCTACACCCACGTACTTCACTGCTCGGAATAGTCTCCGTGTACGTCGATCGTTTTAATTATTAGAACACACTGACCTAATTTTTTTAACGGACTAGCCTCATTTTTTAGTTTTCGCGTACGGAGCATTTTTTTTTTGTTTTTGGAGGACAAACTGGAGTCATCTTTCTTCGGTTGTTTTAGTACTCACTGTTTTAATTTTTTTATTTTTCGAAAACGTATTAGTACCTTTTTTCCCTAGTTTTTAGAGACCAGACTTATCCGATTTTTCTTTAGTTTTTATTTTCAACGGACTGGGCTAATTTTTTGGCGATGTGACTGGTCTTTTTTTTATTTACAGAGAACGGATTTGTACCACCTTTCCCTCGTTTTTTGCAAACAAAAAGTCTGACTCATTAGTTAGTTTTCTGAGAACAGACTGGGCCTATTTTCCATTAGTTTTTATTTAGAATGGACTGTGCCAATTTTTTCTTCATTTCTAGAGAACGGATTGGTATTATTTTTGTCAGTTTTTTAGGAACGGATTAGTCTCGTCCTTTTTCAGTTTTTTGAGAACCAATTAGTCCCATGGTTTTTCAGATTTTTTGAGAGCGGACCACTTCCATTATGCTTCTTCACTTTTTTTTCCGAATGGTCTAGACCTATTCCGTCTTCAGTGTTTTTCTAAACGAGATTTTCCCCAGTTTTTTGCAACCATAAGAGTCTCATTCGCCTTTAGTTTTTTTTTTTATGAACAGACTTGTCCTATTTTTCTTTATTTATTTTGTTCTTTATCATTTTTTTGGAAGCTGACTGTTTTCCTTTTTTTGCATTTTTAGAGAACAGTTTGTATTATATTTCCCAGTTTTTTTTAGAACGGACTAGTCTCATGTTTTTTTTTCAGTTTTTTGACCGCGGGCCACAATTTTTCTTTAGTTTTCTCCAGAACGATATATACCCATCTTGTCTTTACTTTTTTTTTAAACGGACTGATCACATTGGATCGTGAAGATCTCCCAATTCGAGAGCTCAATCTTACTGTCTATCTCATTTTAAAAAGTCCACTAGGAAGATGCCCATTTAACGTCCAATTGATGGATCTTTCCGGGAAATAGTGCCGGAAGTAATTTTCGAGCAATGCCCATTTGGCATTTTTTAATTTAACTTTTATCGAAGACGCCTGGAAGCACCGGCGTGTGGAGTGCCTCTCGTAATCGAAAATTCTCTCTGTCTCGCTCTCTCTTGAGATAATATCTTCGGAGCTCCGGGATACAACGTCGTTATCGTCAAGTTAACCGTAAGAACGATTGTCCCGTGGCTGCGAGGGGGCGCGCAGGGCGGATGTGTTTACGGAGAGGAGAAATGGCTGGTGGATGCTCAGAGGGCGCGAGAGGAGAGGGTTAGCCCGTTTCGACCTTCGGCCAGAGTCGTTTGGCCTGTGGCCATAAAAGTTTCTACCGTTTGCGGGACCCGCTCGACCGTTCCTTATAACTCACCAGGCGCGTGCTGCCCCGTGGAAGGATCTAAGTACTAATAGAATCGAGGTCGGGGATAGGGCGAACAAAAAAAGGAATGGCCTGACCGCCCGATGATTCGGCTGCGAGTCCTTCGATTAATCCTTACGACTGTACGAATTTCGAAAAAAAGAGCACCCATTCAACTGGCATTAGTGGACTGGGCCAGTACTTGGATGGGCGACCGGTATCGGTACAGCTTTTGACCAGTTTCCCCGTGCCCTTGTGAAAATACGATACGACAGTTCGTTACACTGACAGAACAATTCTATTGATATTAACTAAATGCGTCTAATTGATTTTGGAAAAATAGAATTAAATAGATTTTTCGCGGAATCAATTTTTTCCTATTGCATTCCATTATTGTAATTATCTATGTTAAATATATTTATTTATTCAATCAAGATCTATTTAATATCGTCTAATAACTAAATATTTTATTTATTCCTAATAAATCTGTGATTTGGTTTCATCTGTTCAAAAAACAACTTAGTTGAATCCACTAAATGTATCTATTTATTCTTTTTCAATTTAAACTACTTAGAAGTTTTGTAGGGTCAAACATTTTTTTATTTGATTGAATTAATAGTCCGCCTTTATTGCAACACACACATGGAAGGGAAGGTAGAGGAGGAGAGAGACGAATTATATATACAGTCAAACCTCGATATAACGAATATCTAGGGAAGTTCGTTATATCGAGTTTTCGTTATATTGAGGTTTTGTTATGGCAAGATCGTGTTCCTTAAAATGTTCTTTAAATATATATATATATATTGGTACTATAAATATAGAGATATTTTTCAAAGAAAGAAGGTTTTAGATTAGGGCAGTTTTTACAGGCAATTAGCAATTAGAGCATAATGTATATTATTATGTCGTTGTATCAAGTTTTCCGGTGTTCATCGAAACGGAATGGACAAATCTTCGTGATATCGAGGGTTTCGTTTTATCGGCGTTCGTTATATCGAGGTTCGACTGTATATAGAGGTTTTGTTTGAAAAATCTATAGCATGATTTTCGATAAATCTCTAATTATCACAATGATATTGACTAATTGATGTAGTTCATGTGATACAATAAATAATTATAGAAATTCATTTGGACTCTTATACCATATCTGCGACCAAGATATTACAAACTCTCGGTAGTGTAGGGGCAGCGTACGTAGCCGTAGGTAGGTAGGTTGTAGGTGTTGAATTCCATGTGTAGGCGAAATATTTTCTCCGGAAAAAAAATCAATCCAGAAGCCAGGAAATGACGAATTATGATAAGAAATCATTGTGATAGAACTCTAAATTAAGGGATCTTCTCATTTTAGACGCTAAAAAAGGCTATTTTTTAAGGGTTTATATTATAGATATTGATATAAAAATGTTTCACTTAATAAATACACTTTCGAAATACATTTAAAATGTTTTATTTATTTATTTAAGTCACTATTTATAGACGAAAATGGTAGTTAAAAAATGTCCAAAAAAATTGTAGGTCTGCGCTGTCGATGAAATCTCGGAGATGGATCATCCGACACAAAAAAATCATACGGTTTTCGATTCAGTATGTTAATGGCTATAGCGCATATCATACGATTTTTTATATATGCAAAAATAATGGAATGGCGGACATTTTTCGAAAATGCAAAAAAACTTGTTTTTTCACCGTTTTGGCAAAAAAAGTAAATAGCAAAATTTTAAAAATTCCTTGACATGCGCTATAGCTATAGTTGTAAAGAATATGTGGTTAAAATTTCATAAAGGATCGGTTCAGTAGTTTCTAAAATGTTATTAACGAGCCATCGAAAAATAATGTTTCGAGCAAAACGCGTTTAAAGTTTGTTTGGGTTACATAAATACATTTTTTTTAAATGTATGTATTTTGAAAGTGTATTTATTAAGTGTAACAACTTTTATATCAATATCTATAATATAAACCTATCAAGGAAAAATATGAAAATACCATTTTTTAGAGTCTAAAGTGAGAAGGCCCCTTAAGTGTTCTATTTTATTTTGCATTTATGAAATATTCTGTGCTAATAGTGCATTTGGATTTGTAGTGTATATAGCAAGCAAATACAGATTTATTCGAATCGAATCTTTGTTCATTTAATTTGAGTATATTTAATATTGCTGTAACAAATAAAAAAATATTTTTGAAACCAATAGGATGATAGTAAGGCCGTGAGACAAGGAAAAAACCTATTACGTTTGAATTCTATTATTAGATCCTATTAAATATTTTTTTTTTGGCGGTATAGCACAAAGCAATTGTGAGCCACACTCTGAGGGGTCTCAGAGCAACCGGAAGTGATGAAAGGACGAGTGTGAGCTACAAATAAGTCAAATGGGGTCGTAGGGTCCCGGCATGCAAAGGGACGTTGGAAAAAAAGGATCCGTTTCGCAGTAATTTCTATCAGACAGGCGATCTACACACGAGTCTTCGTGCATTGAACTCAAAAATGATGATCCGAAGGACTCTAAGTCGAACCATTGTCAATCTTACGACTTCATATACTTTGCTTTTTCGGCCAAACGACAAAGCATGTTGAAAGACAGCGATGTTCGATTGACAAAGAGGGTGCAATTTACTCACTCGAACAGGTGCCCTCGTCGACCTCTTTGGTATGGTGGAGTAGATTTTTAATGACGCACTGCAGGCCAACCGCGCAACTTCCGGAAAAGCCGAACAGTCCACCACAAGGTTCACCCTCGACGCGGGCGCACACTTTGCAGCATCTGAAATATTGAGAAAGCATTAAGGGTTTTTTTTAAGCTCTTAGTCTCGAGCCAGTTGTCCCCGATGGAATTCCTCGGGGACGTTGGCGGAAAATGGAGAACCGAGCTTGACACACTGTTGTGAATAAAATAGAAAGCTACCGGTCATTAAGCAAAGGTAAGAATCGGAGTAAGCTGCTTCGAGCATCGGATGTTGTTGCCTCCTGCAAAGTAGCCCAGTAAAACTGGACGAAGGATTACTGCCGGAAAAGGGAATCTTCTTAGTAGCACTGGTGTACGTCATATTTGGGTAATTCTCATGAAATGATCATTTTCCATGTAATCTGTCTTTTTAAATAGATGCTATTCAATTACTTTGTAGATTTTTTTCGAACTCAATAGTTTGAAATATTTCGAAATCTTTCTACACAACAGATTTGGCATAAAAATCGTCGTTATCCTTTTTTCGGTATTTTTAATATAAAAATCATTCCTCTGGAGTGTAACTATCCAAACTTCATGTACACTAGTAAGCTGAAGAGGTATACGGAGAAAAATACGGCCTCAAATTCTAACACTGGTTGCCAGAATTCGAATATTCAGTACTAGAAAAGTATAGCAGTTTACTGCCAGTGTGGAATTCTTATAGAAGTGTAAAAATGATGCGTGCATATTACATTTGAAACTATTCTCGCATAGGCGCGAGTCCTATATGCTATATAGGACATTTTGTAAAATACCAACCTTTGTTACACGCTGTATTTTCAGATGGATTTTACTATACGTATAGCATGAATCTTCGTGTATGCATAGATTTCAGTATACGCATAGCATAAAACTTCGGCGTATAACGAAAAATATTACGAAGTTATTAGTAAAATGTGACTCTTTATACCGTACTTTTCGTAGAATACTGGAAACTAATTGTTCCAATCACGTGGGCAAAATATTTTTTGAATACTACAAAAAATCACAATATGCCGAGTAAAATGTATTATTTGTATCAGTTTACGTGCCATATCATAGGTTAAAATTTAAATTTCGTCATTATTAATATACCATAATTACAATTTTTATCTTACATTCATTACTCTTTTATATTTAATGATATTTTGTTTGGAAGCATAGTATTAATTCTAAACTTCGAGGCCCCTGTTTTCTCCGTGCACTAAAATTAAAAAATGTCAGAAAAAAACGTTCCTTGAAGACATTCGACATTTATTTAATTGCTCCCTGAAAAGGTATATCACAACAAATAACGAAATTTGGTAACCGTTTTTCTCAATAATTCGTCTGGAGAGCTGTAAATCAGTTCATATGTTGTGAGACTAGATCCGCTAGCTGCTCATGCTTGCCAAAGCAGTACCTCCTACATCTACTTTTCCAACGACACTTATTGTGTCGTACCGTTCTTGTAGCTCACGCTTTTTTTCTACAGCCTTTTTTCTACCACTATTATGAATCTCGTTGTCCTGCCAATAGACCATTTGATGGAGTCATCGTGTCCATTTTTGTTTAAACTCCTCTCGTCGAGTGCTGATCGTCTGAACGAAGAAACTGCGGATAATCCAGCTCAGGCCAGCTACTAAAATTTTCTATTCTATCCGCTCGCCGTTGGTAGTCGTCGCGGAGCTACGGTGGCCTCCCAAGCAGCTTAGGGCTAACACTTGAATAAGTGAACGCTCAGAAGCGTACTGGCTCGACGATTACCGAGCGAGAGGCAACCACTGGGTTTCCGATGGTGAACAAAACGGACAGTGAAAACGGGTGCCTGTATTGGCACAGGTTTTCCACAGTTTCCCTGTGCCCTTGTGGAAACGCGATAGGATAGTGCATTGGAAAACAAGTGGCTCTGGGGACACTCTGGGGTGCCTCTAAGGAACCGGAAATAGAGAAGTGTCGCGTGAAGAGTAAAAGTAAGGGGATCGGATCGTAAAAGCCCGCAAGGGGCTCATCGGAAATCGACTCTAATTTATTGCCCGAATGTGTTGCATAAATGTTGGCAAAATAACCATAGGCTGAAGAGCAACTAGCAGTCTAGAGTCTTGAAAAAAGGTGAATTTGAACAATTTTTTGTGAATATCCAGCTAATATAATGAAAATTCGACCGGTGCGATGGTCTAGTGGTTAGCGTGCTCGCCACTAAACCTGCGGACCGGGAGGTCCCGAGTTCGAAACCCAGCCGCGTACATTTCGTCGTGAAATGTTTTTCTTCGGCATTTCACGGCGAAATAAGACTAGTTCCACGACTGGGGAGCGAACTTGATGACCGGCTGTATTGGTATAGGTTTTCCGCAGTTTCCCTATACCCATGACAGATATGTCATGGTGAATACGATACAGAGGGGGAAGTCGGCTGCGGCCGCAGGTGGGGGGGGGGGGGGGGTGTGGAATTGGCGGTAGAGGCGGATTGGGGGCTCGTTAAAAGGGAAGGACCCTGTACGACTGGAACAAACCCAATATAATGAAAATTCAACTTAGTGGCCTTTGGTCTACATATTTTTAAATATAGTTACAATTTTGTAGAAAAATGGCGAAAAGGTCTTTGCCGATTGACTCTAATTTTTTTTTTCTACCTCATAACATTTTACATCGAAGTACCAAGGGGGCGTACGCAAATTACGTAATGCAATTTGGAGGTAGGGAGGTCAGGCCAGGCGTTACAGTATACGTACGTGGGGGGGGTCAAGGTTTGCGTTACGTGACGATTTTGGAACTGCCAGAAATGGCAAAATTCCTGCATGTTCAAGTTTTGAATTTAAAACTCGCGCGCAATTTGACCGCGGACAGTTGACAGCTTTCCATGCGAAATGACAGTTAAGGGGGAAGGCATTGTGCAAGAACTTGCACAGTAGGCTTTCCCACTTTCCTCAAGAAACATTCAAATATTTTTTTTTGTTTTCTATCATTCTTGAAAGTACATATGTTCGAAAATATGTTGGCAACATTTTTATTCACAAGCCCGAAAATTCCCAGAATTACAGTCACGTTAGTGAGAACAGGTACCGCGACCGGTTAACGTCCTCAGTTCCTACACATGTGGCATCGATCACAATCGATGAAGTGCAGGCTCTTAATATTTTGTAAAATATAATGAAGATGAAGAACCGTCATATCGCCCGCGAATAGATACTTTAAGGGGAGATATACACCTAGATGGTCGAGGTCGAGGATTTAGAAGCTATGAACATTCCGTCGACCGTAGAAGACCTACACTATGGGCCTGATATCGATCATTCCATGTAAGCTGACAAATTTCATGGTTTATTGATGCCCAAATTTTCAAACGCGTTTTTCTCAAAACCATGTTTTTCAAATTGGTACCCAAAATTTCTCGAAAACCAATGAACCGATTGCCATGAGGTTTTTTGTGGTTATTCTATAACCACAAAAAACCTATGACAAGTACATTATCTAGTACTTGTCATAGGATTTTGTGCCGTTACTTAGTTTTTGTTTTATAGGCAAAATAATAACTAATTTTTGGCCCAAAAATCACTATTTATGTTCAAACGTCTGCCATTGTGACATAAATTGATATTTTCAAAATCGACTATGACAAGTACTAGATTAAAGTATCTAATTTAATAATCTTTTTGGTTTTTTTCAGATGATTTTTTAAGAAACGCCAGTGGGTACCGTATACGCAGATTTGTTTACGACGCTCCAAGGATCATACAATATCCTTGTATATTATTGATATTTTTAAATAAAGAAATTTAAACATATTTTTGAATGTATATACTTTGAGATAATTAAAACCCCAATCCAAAATTTCAAATAGTTTTCCTTGAAAAAATTCACAAAAATGACTTTTTTCCGGCTCCTAGGTGTATATCTCCCCTTAATGGAAGTATCAATATTCTAGAAAAAACATAACTTTATATCAAGAAAATCGGAACGTTAACTTTGAACGCGTTTTCCTCAAAACTACTTCTTTCGACTTTCTCCCAGCGAATACTCAAAAACTTATCAACGAATTTTCAATTTTTTTTACATTTTTGTAATCACAGTGATTAAGATTGTACGTAGCCGATTTTTTAATTTTTCATAATTACTATGTTTAAAGACTGCTTGAATACAATAAAGGGCCTCGAAAATAGAAATAAATGTCCAAACCGTCAGCATTGTGTAAAAAAAAACCAAAATAAAAAAACGGCTACACTTAACGATAGCTACATTTGTATAGATATCGATAAATTGGCGACTTTTTTATTTACAGATGACCTTTCATAAAGATATTGATCGGACAATGACAGAATTTTTTTTTTTTCGTTGTCAAATCAGGACATATATCTCGGTTAGTTTTAAAGATTTTTTCATAAAAACTGGTATAAAACTAGATGAACATATACTTCATAAAATGAGTATAAACCCGAACTTTTCGGAATTAGTTATGTCAATGAAAAAAAATCGCAATTATTGACGACAAAGCACCCGTTACGTAACGGAATAGTGGGGGGGGGGGAGGTTCTGACCAGGCGTTACGGTCCGTGTGGGAAGCAGGGGGTCAAAAATTGGGGAATTTTCCGTTACGTAATTTGTATCCACCCCCTAAGGGATTTTTCATATGTTGAAAACTTTTCCCGAATTTTGTTTCTTCGGCGATTCTATTTTCAACGAAAACATTCTTTCTTTCAAATATGCACTATTTTTTCAAAGATCGATATTTTTCGATTTCCCTGCGTACTTCACAGGCAAATTATTCCTAATTCCTAAATCTCAAATTATTGTGAATTTTCGTTGCAGGTAAAAAATTAGAGAACTCTTGCCGGTCACAAGACACTGCTGGACAAAGGTGACTCGCTTCATCCAGCTTCAGCGCCGCGTCGCCACTTTATTACAGAATCGTTTTTTTTTTATGTAAAGATACTCGAAGATACATAGAATAAAGGCCACGAAATGGAATATTCATTCCATCAACTGGAAATGTCGATAAACTTCGACATAAAAAATTGTCGTAGTTTACCTTTTTTCGGGCTCTAGACTGGTGGTAGTCTTCCTTAAACGAACGTAGGCCTCGTACCTTATTTTCTCCAACGAGTAAACTTCACAATGCACACATTTATTTCTGTCCATAGTATTATAATATAAATAGGGATTTGGTTCGTTAAACTTTCGAAGTTTTCGACCCGCCTTCCATCCCGTAAATTACATTTTCTATACCTATACCCTGTTTGGCTGGTACGAGAACGAAAACAAAAAGAACCGATTTTTCAAGCTCTCGTAAAACCACATACACTTAACACAAACTCTTAACTCTCGCTATACTGTTCGGCTTTATAAAAGCACGGGTTTTCGGAGCAAAAGGGAGAAAAGTAGTGCCCCAACCACTATCAACCCTTCGCCACTACACCTGACCTACCTCATACTCCGCCCCCCCCCTCTCTCTCTCTCTCTCTCTCTGACCAATTATTTGCTAGCATGTGCCAGCACCGCCGTATGAAAATTGCCACGGCGCTTCATCCTCCTGGAGGGTTGGAGGACCAAGAGAGAGAGAGAGAGAGAGAGGGAGAATGCCCACTCGACAACCGCAAACTTCACCACCGACCTTAATGCGGAAGCCGGTAATTTTCCAACGTTTTCTCCACTCGACAGCAGTACTCTCGACTCGGAATTTTATCCGCGATTATTCAACCCTTTATGCATACATATATTTATTTATTTGTCCCCCGTTTACATACGAACGTACTTTCCGCATTCGTAGCATCAAATTTACTGTTCGACAGGATAGCGAGACTATTTTCACGTGCATACACGTGCAATGCGCTTTTTACGACCGCACGGAACAAACGTAATTCACGTTTCTGAATAAAATCGGGTGGGTCGGTAGCTTTGCGCAATAAAGCAGGAAGCAAAATGCCGCATTATAAAAAGAATCCTTCAATCTACAGACAACAAGACGAGTTGCAAATGGCTTTTTTCGGCTGTACCGACAATATCCACGGGGTCGGTTTGCGGCTGTGGCGGTCGTTCGTCTCAAGCACACTCAAAAAACAGTTCATTCGTAGTGAAGAAATACATTTGGTTGGCACTTTTTTTCAAATATCCATTAACTGTTACAACATTTGTTAGTCGTTAAGAAATATTCGTGTTCTCATGACAAAATTTTATAGCCATAGTTTTTCTTCGAAAATAATGATTTATTTGATCACTTTTATGCCCCTTAACTCAGTAGATGTTTACGGTCATCGAAAAACGAGTTGAAATTATGATATGATAATACAGTTCAAAGGAGTAGAGATTTGTTCGCGATTAACATATTTAGGTTTAGGGCCGTTAACGTTTAGTTGCCGCGACTATCCTGTGTTCAATGCACAACATTGTCACAACAATTAACTGATCTTCATTCAAAACGACTATCTCGGCCGCAATTGAGCCAAGAGTCACACAGTTGACGCGACAACTTCTCTATTTAACGCAAATAAGGATTTATTAACCATTGATGAATCTGTATTTAACATGTTGGCCCAGTAGTTCTTTGAGATTACAGTCGTGCACTTATAACAAAATGAATATTTGGTAATAATTAAAAAATCTTCAGTTGAATCAAATATAGCCCTGTTAACAGCTAGAAAATAACTGTTAAAAAATCGACGGTTCGTCTCAAATGATGATTTGTTAATAGTTAACAGATATGTACTTGAGATAAGTATCGTACATTTGGCAAGACCGTTTACTTTGTAAGCTACCATGGCCCTTTGTCGCACAAGCTCTTTCGTGCGCAGACGCGGCGTAGATACGATCGAGGTACATTAAAGACTGTGCGTGACCGCATGTCCACTTATCTAGAGGATATCAGTTTGTGACCGTGAAAACGTGAATTTATTGTCTGCGCCAATGGTATCAATTAACGATTTCCTTGTTTTGCGGGGCCTGCCAAATCTTTAGGAAACTTTCGAAAGTATATATAGAGAATATTAAATTATGCATTAGAACAGGGGTGGCCAAGACCTCGACCGCGGGGCACGTCGACCGCCTATTTTCAATGAGAGTTGTTCCTTCCTGTATGACGTATTGATGCTACCATCTTTGTTCTCCGATTAACGAACTTGCTACTTGTAGAGGAAAAATCGTTGTCCAACGAGTTGTCCTCTACAAGTAGCAAGGAACAACTCTCATTTTCTATGAGAGTTGTTCCTTATACACTTGCCCACTAGCATTATCGTGCTAGATTGATTCAACTGCACATTCATGTACCTACAATCAATGTATGACTTTGTCCAAATATTCATGTGGTAACTATACACGAATTTTGATTTGTTTAAATATAAAATAAGAAATAGTTTTCTCAACTATCCTTTTCATCTGGGACATACCACTGATCTCATTGAATAAATGCCTCAGTCATAGAAAATGAGTATTTACAATATTTTAATACGAAACATCGGGTTAGCCCAACCGTATATCTATTGGCTCTTAAGAACGGGTATGTTCCATTAAAGTACCCATTCCTTAACTATTACCAAATCTTTATTCGTGAAAATTCAGAGGCTCGAATAAATGATTCATTAACTGTAAAAAGATATTTATTTCGCAATATCCAACTTTACCATTTGTTAATAGTTAACAAATCCTGGTCCATACAAATATATTGTTTTCTGAGTGCAGCGTTGGCCTGTGCCAATACTTGGATGGGGGACCGTCCAGCCGCGCAGTGCCTCAGTGACTCTCGAGCTGGCGCCAGTTTTGCTGAATTTCCGATAGTAACTTGCGTTACTATGGGCAGAAGCTTGGTGAAGCCGATCGGCAGAGGTTTTTCACAATTGCCCTGTGCCCTCGTGCAGATAGGAAGGAGTCGATATGGCCAATGTTTAGGGGGGGGGGCGTCTGAGCGAATTGCAAATGAAAAAAAAAGTCGCAAAGATATAAAAATGAAGATTAGAAATACTTCCAGGGTCATTGGACTAGTTGGCATTTGATTAGGCTCGTACGACAATTTTTATTCAAATCGCGCACGTTCGCTGCTTCGACATGCAACCAGAATGCTATTGGCAGGCATGGGGGGTGATGTATGAGAGAATAGAGAGGCAGAGAGAGAGAGAGAGAGAGAGAGAGAGAGAGAGAGAGCCGTGGGAAAAAATGGTGCAGCTACGAAACAAAAAAGGTTTCAATAGAGCAAATATAAAACCGAAGCGGTTGCCGTGGGAAAAAGGAATTTCTTTTTTTCCTTCGTCAAAGGCTCGCGAACTGCCATTCGCGTAATGCTTTCATCGTTCAAATGTTTCGCGCAAACGACCGGGAAATAAAATGAAACGAACGTCAAGTGAAAGGCTCTTTGAAAATGGGAATAAAAATGAAACTTTATACGTGTAATATTTCTTTCGTGTCTGCGGACGAGGCAGTACAAAAGTAACGAGATCAACCGCAACCTTTGTACAGTGTTTGCAAATCGTGCGGGGAGCGCCCTTCTGTTTTCATCTCTCGACCAGTGCTCGGGTGTGAAAGTGAAAAGTATCGTGCGTTTTGAGCTTCTGCAGCGACGTGGAAAATACAGTAAGTACGCGAAGTTGACAATAAGATAGTCGCTTGACAATAGCCATTATGCATATCTGTATTTACAGAGTGACAATTGTATGGTGGTCATGCGTTTTTAAGGGCCTGGCTCGGAGATTCTGCGAACGAGAAAAATATAATTGTTAAGTCGTTATATCTATGTGACTCTCCGAAAAATGAGACTCCTTTGGGATTTTTTTACAATACTTAAACAGCCATCAAAATGAGGCTTGGAGGGTTGATTATACATATGTTGACGCATACAAAAAAACAATTATGAAAAAACTGCAAAATGGTGTCTCAGTCGTAGCTAGACTAAGACCGTTTTTAGGAACTCTGCGGGAGGACGCATAAGTTGGATAGATTGACACTTCGAACAAAAAAAAATCGTTATTTATTTTAATTTTGCTGGAGAAGTACACAAAATTATTTTAAAACATGTTTTTTTTCGGAAAACGGCATAATTTTGAATACGTTTTTCTTTTTTTCGCAAAAAAATCGGTCTTAATTTGTCAATAAAAATGAGAATTGTTAGTGAATCACGTGTACTTCTTTAGAGAATGTACCTAGGAAGACACAGTAAAATGTTCAAGTCAACCCGATGAAAACTGCCCCAATTCTGCGTTCTTAAAAAAAAGCCCGAAAAAATGGAACATTCTGGAACAAAATCAAAATGCATTTTAAGTTCAGTAGAATAGAGATAATTGAATTCTAAATACGAAACACTTCTGAAGAACTATTTTTGTGCGTCCCGTCATCGAGAAAACAATTGCTGAAAAATGGATTTTAAATTCGCTAAGTGAAATTCAATTTCATTGGTTTTTTTATTAGGAGTGTATAGTAGTGCTTTTAGTTGCTTAGTAGTGTTCTGAATTTAATTATCGTTATCCTGCTTGACTCAATATTGAATTTCGATTTTTTTCCAGATGGTTCAGTTTTTTCGGGCAATTACTACTCATCACATAAATATACTGTATTTTTTTCAAGAGGAATTTAAAAACTATTAAAAATCATATTTTTCGCAGTCGCAAGTTTTCTGCACAAGACCCTTAAAAACACATAACCTCATAGTTGTCGCTTTCTACAATTCAATTTTAAAAAGCGCCCCAATCTAACTTCCTCCATTGATAAAGTTCCCAAATATCATAGCAGATAATGTAGTGTCGATTGTTTATCAGTTTCCCTAATTATTCCCAACTAATTTTCAGCTCCAGTAATTCGGCTCCAATAAACTTTAAAAAAGTTGAAACGGGAAGCGCCCCAAAGAAACTTCCTCCATTGATGAAGTTTTCAAATAACATAGCACATAATGTAGTGCCGATTATTGATTAGTTTCCCCAATTTTTCCCAGCTAATTTTCAGCTCCAATAATTTTGACAGAAATTTCGTAAGAGAAAACGATCCCTAATTCTCATTCACGACTAATGTCCAGAAAGAACGAGCTGCTCCGGTGGATTTGAATGAAACCTCGTTTGGCAGAAAGTCCATCAAAAACATTCAATTCCGACTGGAATCACATCGCCGCAACGACGAGAGGGGCGAGGGCTCGAGTGGACGACCCTCGATAAAATATTTCCAATTTCATGTCACGTTTCGACTTTGATCCCTCTTGCCCTAGGATTGCCTTGTACTAGAATACCGAAACGATTCATCAGCGAATGTGAAAACGAACTTTGCAATCGGAGAATCGTTTGATCGCAGCACGCGTTCGTCCGGGGTGGAATTTCGTTTGAAAAAAAAGGCACGAACATCCGAAGCATCCAACGTCATCTGTTTGCATTCTGGTATCCTTTACTCCGATAAATCCATGTACCCGGATACTCGTGTGTAGCCGCAAAAACGAGAGGACATATATACGCGCATAGGTGAAAATCTATGCGCGCGATCCTGTACAGGAGAGACCTGGGGGCAATTGCAGCGTTTTTTTGCCATGCTTCAATTTTATGATAGGGGAAGAACGATTGCCAGAGAGAAAGCGATTTATTCACAGAAAAAACACTCGTAAGTTGTGATAATCAAAATAGCGGAAAATGAGGTTAGGTGGTGCTTTTGGCCATTTGACATTTTTGTAAAATTTTACGGGTATTGGCATCTGTCATATGAGCGGGGCCTAAAAAAGATGACGGCGATAAGAGGATCGTGAAACGTAGACAGTCGTGAAATTTACTGCAAATTTCTGTGATGTTATGATGAGTAGTAGTGCAATTTGTCACTGGGTCGGTACCAATCCGAAACAACGCAATTTTGTGGACGGCGAACGTATTTTGAAGGCAGGGTATATTTTAAAATGTGGTAAAATTAGCGGCGTTTGCCATATCGACGCTGTCAGCTTCAAAGCGTTTTGTTTACAAACGTCTCTACCACGACATAATTCCCATGGGATTAATAGTGCAGTGTCAACTTCGGGTGATGTTTTCTTTCAGATTTCTTTTCCGAGCCCTTTCTATTCGAGCTTCGGTACATTGCACGATGAGACAGCGATAATTTTCAAGTATCGTTATTTCGCGGTTATATCTGTAAACAAATATATAGAATAAAAGACGAAATTGGCGCATAATGTTGGTTTTTTGCGAGAATAAAGCAGCCTTTATTCCGTTAGCGTTTTTGAGGTTACATACTCGCCAGTATATAATTGTCCTTCCGGAAATGCACTGAGCACACTTTCATACCTGAATTCACTTAATTATTTTTCAAGGCTCTCATACAAGCCTCCGATTGATAGGTTTTTTTGTACATTTCCGAAATAATTTTTTACGTACTCACAGCGTTTCCCTGCAATGGGAAACTTGTGAAAACGGACTTCCAACTCCTTACTTGAAGTGCTTTTGCAATCTTTCACAGCACTCACATTTAATGTTCTTTTGGTAGTTTTTACACAAACAAAACCTCGCCCATTTAATTTTCACCGATTTTATATTTGTTATTGAAATTAAATACTTTTATCGCACGGCTACGTATAATTGTTATTAAAGGCTTTGCCCCGAATGTACTTTGATTTTCCGCCATCAAATGTCATATCGCCATTCGACAGATCCCAATAGTCGACATAAATTGGTTTGAGTTAGGGAATCCTGCCGTAAGATCGAAAGACGCGGCAGTTGGGATTATTTTCGAGATAGCTATATTTCCAAATTAGCCGGGGCTTATACTTGGATGGGTGACCGCTCAGTCACGCACCGACTCGCACTGAACTCGAAGAAAATTTCGCCAGTTTCCCTGTGCCCTCGTGAAAAAGGGCCGGAATCGTAAAAGTCCAATAGGGCATACGAAGGATCGATAAAAATGTAAAAAACAATAGTCATTTATTGATTGACATCACAATCACGTTTTGAAGTATTTCCAAATAGAAATCTCGAAGAACGAGCAAGGGCTGTTCGACGTCGCCCAATCGATCACAAAAGTCGATATTCCTGTCGCTCGTACAGGAGCATCGAATGTGCTCTTGGAAATATGCAATATGCATGATCCTTCGCTTTCGATTCATGGACTTTGTTCTACGGCGCACAGTATACTATACGTGTCACGGTATTTTAGACGCGTCATTTTAGCATATCCCGAATTTGTGGGAAACATCGCCCTAGGGGGACAAGAATATCGCGAAAAACGTTGAATAAATGAGACGTAATTGGCTCCAGACGCTTGGCGGTGTCTCCTTTCGACGTGCCTGTTGACTCTTATCCGACCAAACTCAATTCTTCATACCTAAAATCTGCTTTGTCTTCGGAAATATCGGCCTCACGTTGAACGAAGCTCCCGGCGGGGAAACATTATTCACCTCACTTTTGTACCTTGATGGGCTCTCATCGCGTGCTCTGCTAGAAATTTATAGCCAAAAGACAATTTTGAAAAATCTCGCTTATTTTTCGCGACCGTCCAATGACTTTTGGACAACTAGAACTCCATGAAATTGGAACTCTCATGATCCATTCGCTTCTTTATTGGAACACGACAAAATCAAGAGATTTCATAGAGATCAAAGAGAAATCAAGAAATCTAGGAAAAAACAAACCGCGCTTACTTTTGGTGATCGTGGAATGACTTTTATGCAACTGAAGCTTCGTAAAATTGGAACTCTCATGATCCATTCGTTTCCCCATTGAGACACGAAGAAATCAAGAGATTTCAGAGAGATCAAAGACAAATCAAGAAATCTTGAAAATATCAAAATACTGCGCTAATTTTTGACGATCTTTGGATGACTTCTAGACAACTAAAGCTTCATGAAATTGGAACTTTTATGATCCACTCGCTTCCCTATTACATTACGAAGCAAATAAAAGATTTCGAAGAAAAATCATCGAGATCAAAGAGAAATCAAGAGATCTGCCAGACTAGAGCTTGATAGAGGTAAAGTGCGACAATTTTTGTATGGACACCCAGTTAACAGAATGGAAATTCTGTTAAGTAGATTTTATTCTGCATATCTTCAAGTATGTTTATGATTTTTTTCACAACATTTTGTAATAAAATGGCGCCGCTGGGGCTGGATAAAGCAAGTCGACTGCTCGTCCTGCGGCCGGCAACATCACAATGCCAATTCTTAACTGATTAACTTAAAATTTTTGGCACCTCACAATAAGATTTTACATCGAACTACTTAAGGTAGTACGAACGCGCGCTCTTGATTTCTATATATTTTGTTCAAATTTTAACCAGGCGTTGTTCATATCATGATGCATGTTTGAGTGAAAGTTCAGAACAGTCGACTATTTAGATTGGGAGATAATCAGTTTTAAAATTGCAACTTTTGAAAACTGCAGGGTCTGGATTGAAATTTAGACGGAATTATCTTCCATAAAAAATATTTCTCCCCTATATTGCAACACAATTTTTTATTTGGCAGTAATTTTTTATCGAACAAAGTTTTTAATTAGTAATGAATGAACGAACACTTTTATTTGATAATGAAGATAACATACTCAAAATAAAATTAAAATCTTTATAATGTAAATATTTGTTTATGATAAAAGTTTTCAACTTTTAGAACACGATAATTTTTTTTCTCGGAATATTGAACAAAATTGTTCTGCGGTGTTGCCATATGTCTAGTTATTATAAGAGACAAATATTTATTACGAAGGATTATTCTGTCTTTAGTGAACGTTTTTGGCAAAAGTGAATAGTAAAGGCAATCCAAACTTTTTTTCACTCTTTCCCTAACTAGTTTGCTATCTAAACATTATTTTTTTCCAAAATGTGAAAACACAATAGATTGGTTCGACGAATTATGTAACCTGACTTTCGGTCAATACAGACCCTGCAGTGTTAGAAATTGCAATTTAAAAACCAATTATCTCCCAATCTAAATAGTCGACTGTTCTGAAACTTCACTCAAACATGCATAATGATATGAACAATGTCTGATTAAAATTTGAACAAAATCTATAGAAATCAACAGGTTCGTGCCACCACAAGGGTTTTTGATATGTTGAAAACTTATTCCGAAAAAAAAAATATTATCATCGATTATTTTTCACCGGAAACAATTTTTTTTTCCAATATGCACCATTAGATCAAAAAACCGATATTTTTTACTTTCGTAGGTACTTTAAAGGCAAATCTCATCTTGAACTCAAGCTATTCTGAATTTTCGTTCCGGGTTAGAAAAATTGAACGAGGAATTTTGCCTATTGGATGTCACTATCAGGCAAATGCGTTTCCGGCGAAGTATTTTCTTCATCCAACTCCAGTGCCGCCACTTACAAAGCCTTGTGAAAAAAAAATCATAAACATACTAAAAGATATGCATAACAAAAGCCACTGAAGGGAATTTTCATTCTGCCAACTGGGTATCCATAAAAAAAATCGTCCAAATTCACCTTTCTTCCGGCTTTTAAACTGGCAGTCTCCCCTAAGCTTCAATATTCACCCCACTCATACGCGCACGCCAAAACTCGGCTCACAAGTTCCAAGACCACCAATAAACAAAGTATTCCTCATTCCTCGCGCACGACCCAAATTCAGGACGCGAGTGGAAAAAAGGCAAGACCTTCGCGAAGGGCCGAAAAAATAAATTGCTCAATACGTTTTTGAAACAGTTATAATTTCGCGGGTTAGCCAAAAGCAGGATCGTTAAAGTTTGCTTCAACGATGCTTCATCGCCGTCGCATCGCGCGAAGCACGAAATAAAAAGCTCGCATGTATATACGACGCTAAGGGGTTACAACGACGGACAATTAGTGAGAAACGTTCCTGCGCTCTCGTACAATATCGGACCTCGAGCAGCAAAGACCACGTTGCTCGTGACTTTGACTATCCATAGAAAGAGAGAGCGAGAGAATTTAAGTACTCACTCTGAAAATTACGAGAGCCTGCGGCTTTACAAGCACACAAATGCTGTGAAGTACGAGCGTTTTCCGCGACCTTTGAAAACCTTAAAGCGTATCGCAATAAAAACTCTCCTTCTTCCCTTTCAAAGAGCATCAAAGCTGTAAAAAATGACCTCCTCACGCCCCCCACCCCGTCCCTTCATCTCGAAAGAAACGTTATTACATTCTGGGGGCATGGAAATACTTCACCGGAAACGCCATAATTTCCTCTCTGGCTTGAAAAAATAAGCACGAGAAAAAAATGAACCCGAGCGATTCGCCAAAACAAGAACAACATTTTTTGTCACAAGCGACGCACGCCTCTCCTGCATTCACGAGACATCGAAAATATTTTTCTCCTGCAACTGTACACCGTTTTTTTTTAATATTCTTTTTCGGCCAAACGTTGCGGTGCAATGGCACAAAACCATGCGAGGATTAAATTGTCGTTCGTGACAGCCAACAAATGGCTCAATTGTTCTGCACCGTATCTTAACGAGAAGTTCGCGTTTCAAACGAATGACCGGTCGTTGCGTTGTTCACGAGACACGTGAGCGCAATGAAGAATGTATAAATTACGAATGATGCGAAATTTCGGAATTTTCGGAACGACACTCGACTACTTTCATGCTCACAATTTTTTGTTTTATTGCAGTCGTTTTTTTGAAAAGCATTTTTCATTGGACTCGTCATAAAGATTGCTGTGTGCTAATGTGATGAGGCGACGCACGAATAATCGGCCGTAAATGCAAGGTGAGTTTGGACCGAAACGGTCAACGTGGTGATGTTGCACAATGCACGAAAATTGGACACGTTTGTTGGACCGAAGTATGGTCACAGTACTAATAATATTTAGTATAATTATCTATTTAATTATTGCAAAAAATACAATACTTATAATAAGTTATTGTTTTATATATAAATATATATTATTATATAAAAGGAAAAAAATGAAATAAGGTGGGGACGTAAAAACGGGAAGCACTCCGTGCGATGGAACAGATATAAAAATAATAAAAAAAAAGATAGACAAGTAATTATTGTAGATGATAATATTAATAATAATGCTTTTAATTAATTTCGTTATTGTAATAAATGATAAAACTCATAATAAGTTATTATATTACGTATAATAATTTATTACAAGTTTATTGGTGAAAAATGATAATAATTAACAATAATAATTATTATATATAAATATATTAATAGTTTTTACAAGGGGGGGAAATGGGATAGGGTGGGCAGGGATAGAGGGGAAGCACCCCGTACGATGCACAGATAGAACATTGTTTTTAAATGTATATAACAGTAATTATTATATACAATAATATTATAATAGTATTACTGTATAATAATAATGGTTACTGATTTAATTTTTGTAATAATCTATACAACTCATAAATTGTATAATAATTTATGACAAGTTTATTAAAAAGTTATAATAATAATTAATAATAGTGAATTAGTAAAAATTATCGTTATACACAAATATATAAATTATTATATACAAGGGAAAAAATGGAATAAGTTGGGCACGTAATCAGGGGAAGCACTCCTGTTTACGTCACACTTTTTAAAGGGGAAGAACGATGGAACAGATATAAAAAATTAAAATACCTATATACGAGGAATTATTATATATAATAGTGTTATAATAATTGTAATTCGTGTAATGATTATAATAAATTATAAAACTTGTATCAAATTATTATATTATATATAATAATAATTTACAATAATACATTAGTGATAATTATTACGTGTATAAATATATAAATATAATATACAAGTAATTATTATATATATGAATATTATAATTCGCGCGGCTATGCATTCGTTATAGAAACGCTACCATCGATATCGGGCAACACCTGTGGAAATGTACGTGGTCTGTCTCCGGCTTCATTTACACCTCACACACACGCATACGCATTTCGATGTTGACACGTCTATATTTCGAAGGGTTCAAACCCTTCGCCCAGCTCGCCTCGTTCTATCTACTACGAGGGTTGACACACGACGAATACGTCTGCGCAATTGGAGACACGAGTATATATCGTTAACGAGGACACTCAACGTCGAATTTTCCAGTCTCGAGAGATGGTCAATCGATCCGATTACTTTTTTTTCCGTACCGGGAAAAAATTCGTTCGAACGTTGTTGAAAAATGGGTCGGAATGACGCGATCGGTAAGCGGCTTGGCCGATCTCCCTTGACAAGCGGCGTTGGCCGGGGTCAATACTTCGATGGGTGACTATCGAGGGGAGCCTTTCCGAGTTTTCGGTGGTAAGAGCCCAAAAGGGACGGAGAACGAACGTTCAGAAGGAAAGAAAAGGGCTGGAATAGGGTTGCTAAATTTTTAATGTTTTTGCCATAGACATATTTTTAAATTCGTAACACGTTAAGGAGTTTCGGGACAATTGATTGTTAAAACAAAATGTTCGATTTTTTTAGAATTGGTCTTTGGTGATAATAAAACGGAAAGTCAAAAAAGTTGTTCTTTGAAATAATTCTAAAGATAATTATCAATTGTTTTTATATCACGATAATTTAAATTGTAGATGTCGGCGCTAAATGCCACGTTATCGGCGTTGGCGCTTGTGACGTTACCGTTCGAACGCGACTGAATAGGCTATGTATACGGCTTAAATGCGAGTGTAAACAAATGTGAAATTGGCTGTCATTTTATATCTGAAAACATCTCCAGCATTCGAAAAATGTCGACAACTAGTTTAATTTTCGTGCAACGATGTGTGAAAGTGGATTTGTGAAAGCAACTTCGAGTAATTTGCCGACCGTGGATTTGTATTTGGGAGAGGCTTGATAAATTGTATCAGTTATTGTCGCTACGTGTCATAAGCATATTGAAAAAGACGTATAAAAAAAAAAGATGGGTGGACCCAAATGTCGAATGACCAAATATAGAACGACAAAGATTTATAAACGACAGAATTATGAACTCTCAAAATAACGAAGGTTAAATTATTCGATTAATAACGAGGGTTAAATTATTCGATTAATAACGAAGGTTAAATTATTCGAAATTTTATCCTTTGACCGATGACGAAATCGACTAACTATTACACCAAAGAATTATTCATTCGAGAACATATATTCCGATAGTCTGCACTTTAAGTCACACAAATACAGATTTGAACAATCTACAACATTCATATCTCCGCAATACGAAAAAGTGAGTATCTAATATTCGTAATACCGTCTACAGCAAAAAGCCATATATCGAGACCACAAACTTCGAATATGTAGATCTTAGAAATGCAAATGTTCGATGGTCCGAAGTGGCGAATACCTAAATGGCGAACATGGCATGGCTGCCTGACTCAACTGGCCACTAACGCCATCTGCCACATTCATTCTGAAGCGCAACTAGTATTGCTCGATTCCAAGTTTTCGCTATCCGGACCGTTCGCCATTTCGGCCCACCGCTATTTCAACTGATCGACTTTTTGGTCCGTCGTTTTAGTGAATTCGAAATTGTGAACTGTCGTAATATTTACAATTCGACGATTTGACGTCTTGAATTGTTTGGTGTATATACAGGCGAATCGATATTATGTTTCTCATTGTTTTGTTTAATCTGATATTTGTCTTCGCTATAAATAAATTTCTCGATTTTTGTGTTCACAATTTCGATTAACTATTTTACAGACTATTATAAGATTGATCTATCTGTATTGGAACATTCGTCATTACTGAATTCGAAACTTCGGTCCTTCTGAATATTGATCGTTCGAATTTTCGATCCCCACCCAAACTTATTTCACTACACGTTTACACTTTTATCTAACAAGGAACATCCCTCAGGTGACACCCATCGATTTTGTTGAAATTTGAATATGTTATAAAGGACCGAAAAGTAAGCGAAACGGATTTTTTTATCGGCGGCAAAACGGTTTTAAGGGCTGAAACGCACCCTCAAAAATGAGGATGTTTTTTCATCGATAACGTTTTAACGGTACGGGATATTAAAAAATTTCAAATTGCAACGATGTTTATTTTTTGTACACTATACATTGATGATGAGAACTATAACGTGATCGACGAAAAACGAAAAACACCCCTATTTCCGAGGGTTCGTTTCACCCCATAAAATCGTTTCCCCGCAGATAAAAAAAAATACGTATCGCTTACTTTTCAGTGATTTATAACATATCCAAATGTCACCAAAATCGAATGGTGTCACCTGAGGGATGTTCCTTGTAAGTGGTCTTCGCAGCAAAAATAAGTGGACGATGGTTTCGGCTTGACACGTCGTGCTGCATCAAACTACAGATTTCGACGTTTCACGTTTTGTGGCACATTCAGAAATACCTTATTCGGCGCACTTTTCGTCGCATTTATACAAAGAGGAACGAAACAAGCCCAATACGATTTTGTCGTTGCCATCGTTGACAGAATACTCCTATTATACGAGTAGTTCATATACCGGCTTTCGAATAGTGACGTCACAGAGCTCTCGGGTAACATCGGATGCTCTCTGCAAATTTGTGCCGAACTGAACAAAACAACAATTTCGAAGTGCTAGATCGTTGTTAATTATTGAAGAACAAAAAAAATAAAAAAATACTTTGCTTTAAAAACCGCATATGATCTTTACGATGAAAACAAAATAATAATTTAATAACCTAATTGACGAAATGTTACCGTTTGGTTCAAATTTGTACACAAATACTTTTACATATACTGAATGCATCGTCCAAATTTCAAATCGATCGTCTACACTGCTTCTATAAAATTTACAATTGAAAAAACACTTTTAACATTTTAACACACTTTTCGTGCGTAAAACTGCCATTCAGCGATGAGCGTGGGCATCTCTCTATATTTGTGTTTTTCAATTGTAAATTTTATGGAAACGGTGCAAACGATCGATTCAAAATTTGGAGGGTGCATTCGGTATATGACGAAGAATTTGATGTATAAATTTGAATCAAATGGTAACATTTCGTCAATCGTCCCGAAACCCCTTAAGACGGGACACCACTGGGACGGGTAAAAATTATCGATTTTGTTGCATTTTCTCAAAGTATACATATTCGAAAATATGTCAAAAAAAATCACGTTGAAATATTGAAAATTGACAAGAACACAGACAATTCAGTGAGAGCAGGTAACGCAACAATTTACGTAGAAGTACTAAAACGATCATCATCATAACTCCAGTTAAAATTGACTGATTTTCATTTTTTTTAAACCAAAATTGCCAACATTGCAGTAACTATCGTTGTACGCAGCCGTTTTTAAAAGTTTTTTTCAAGCCCTCAAATATAAGCAAAAATTTCGCCAAAATAACCCTTTTTTCAACATCCACCATTTTACATCCACAGTAATGAAACTTTTTATGAACCGAAGTAAATAATGTTATAACTAAGTAACGTTATGAAACGAACTAAATAAATGAAACTGTTTTATTTTATTTTTCAGGCCGACTATCGTCGAGGTATGGATTAAGCCGTTGGAGCACATTTTTTGTGCAGAGGCTCTATTATACTCCAAAAACGTTATAAATTTTTAATTAAAAAAATTTTTAATTTGCACAAACCAAGTTCAATGTACGCTCAATAACGTACCGTTTTTTTTTTTCCAAATCTCAAATAAATAGTCACAAAAAATCGAAAAAAAATAACTCTTCGATCCGACACGGTGGTGTCCTCCCTTATTGATACACCTTCACATCGAGAAGAGGAAATCTCCGAAATTCTGAAGAAAAATTGTGTTCAATCGGAAAATCGGGCGATTGAAAATTCTCTGAGGAATTCTCTTGTGAGACGCGAAGATCTTGCAAGAACCTTCGGGCAACGTGAAAGGGAAAGCTTTTCATATGTAACATTCCAGTAATAACATGGAATATAAAGGGGGACCGGAGAGCTCACTGTTTCCTTCAAAGCTATACGAAATAAAAATCGGTTTCCCATTCACAATTTAATCGATTTCGGTGCCGCTTCACTCTCGTTCGAACGCTCGATGATAACTCGCGCATATGGGCATCTTTCAAAGCAGATGCAAGTCAGATACGATAAATTCAAAGTAGATAAATATATGTGTACCAAATCGTTCGAGATATTGAAATTTATCGAATCTCTTCTCGTCCCTTTTGTGCTCTCTCTCTCTCTCTCTCTCTCTCTCTCCCCCCCCCCCTCTCTCTCTCTCTCTCTCACCCTTTGCCTTTTACCTTCTCTATGCATCAGGTACAAATCTTTGCTAGATTCGCGCCGACGAACTTTTCGCTCGCTTCGCAGTCGATGTCTGGATGCTCTTATGTTCGCCAAAACGACGATCGGAGTAGTAAAAGTGAAACAGGAAAAGGGATCGGATAGTGCACGAAAAGTTGAAAATACACGTTCGATATATATATGTTTTATGCACACGTGTATCGTCCCGTGTACGAGGAGAAAACTTATGTTCGGTGAATAAATTCGTGTTAACCCCCTTCGTGAATTCCAACAGCAATTCTTGTAACTTTTTAAGTCACCATTTTTCCATTTCGTTCTAATGTATTTTTTTCCCCGAATGAAACGAAATTCGTCGAGGCACTTCCGCAACTTCCGGCAACAACAAATCTTGCCCGCGAATCGAATGTTGAGCTTACCGCGGAGAAATTTTATTTTCCCCATTTTACGACTTCTTTTTTATTATTTGGTACTCAAATGCTCGCTAGGGCTCGAATAAGCCGGTTGAAATGGGAGAAACAAAGAAAACTTCCCTCGGAAAGTTGCGGCGTGTCTCGGTGATCGCACGACCGAGTGTCCTACTTTCGAGCAATATAACGTTTTCTTGAATAAATTTCTCGATTGCGATAAGTATCGGTGACTCGAGACTATAGCAAGGAAATGAAGTACAGCCCGAAAAATAGTCTGTACTATTTCTACTGATATAGAACTTTGGGGGAGCTAGGAAACAACGGGTATCTCAAACGTACGTGGGGAGAACGGAAGTGGCATAAATTGCACGATTCTATGGTAAAAGTTGAATTCGTCAAATATATATATATATATATATATATATATATATATATGTATGTATGTATGTATGTATATATTTATTATTTCTCGATTAAATCTTTCGTTTGTCATATAAATATCCCTAGCAAAACCATTTAATTCAGATAAATGTACCTATTTTAATATTTTTCATATCTTAGTTGCCATATATATTTATATATATATATATATATGGTAAAGAAGACATTTTTAAAAAATTCATAATAGATTGTTATTATTTTTTTATTAAATTTTTTTGTAAGATATTAAAATATTTAATTTGGAAGAATTTCCATATATACATATATATATACATATATAGATAAAGCGATCAAGACATTTAAAAAAATTAAATAAGGATTCTTATATAAGCAGCGAAAGATTCAGGTCAAGCGGAACATTTTTATTACCCAAAGCTGCGTCGAAATGCATCGTGCACTGGGTAAAAAGTCCGCGGCATTTACAACTAACACCCATGGTAAAAGAGGGGATAGTAAAATTCGTTATAGTTTATTGACACCGCAATTATAATGGTTAACATAACGATACGCGAAAAGTATACCTAAACACTCGATTTGGGTAGCGTGTTTGACTATCCATTATCCCCGAAATGATTATTCACTATTTTAAAAGTCTTGACAATATAGATATTGTTAATTCGGTTCTATCACAAAATCAGCCTACAAATACTAATACTGTATGATGTACGTTACGTTAAGTTTTGATCAATCAAACTTCTATTATTCTTTTCAAGTTTGTACAATTCATATGGTTAACATTAACGTTTGTTTAGTATAATTCGTTAGATCTTAGATTCGTTAGAGGAAAAAATTGTATTTTTTTTTTATTTTCAACGCAATAGAATCGGTTGAAATCAATCGATTGACGTGACTAGAAAAATATAAAATTGTAACGGGGAAAAAAATGTCGAAAAAAATGTCCTCTCTTGAAATTTTACCCCAAACCCCTTAGTTCTCGAGTTACGGTAATTAAATCATCTGATTTTTTACCGAAAATAGGTGAAACAAAACATTTCGGGAAAAAAAATCTAAAAAAATGCTCACGAACTCAATGAAAACCGATTCAACTTTTTACTATCTTGAGGTTTTCCTTCAATCCTTGTCGTTTTCGCGTTACACGTTATTTTTCAAATTGTCTCATTTTTTAATCAAAATATGTTTAGACGAAAATCGTACGAAGCTTTAAAAAAAAAAAAAAATTGAAGCTTGAGCTTCCCGCTTTATGATTCCGGTTAAAGAGGTGCATAGAAAAAAGTTTGTCTGTAAACGGGGTTCACCAGAAAAGGAACAAAAAAGGCGAAAAATGGTCGTTTTCGAAAAGGGATACTAGTCGTAAAAAAAAAAAAAAATTTAAAAAAAAGGAACTACGGTGAATTCCTCCCCTTCAAAATGCCGTTTATTAAATTCATTTATGGCAACTATCGGCGGAATGTAGAAAAAGTCGTTCCGGAACTTTCTAGAATTTTTGTCCGAAAACTTATCGCCGGTAGTGTAAATCAATTGCAGTTCGAACAATCGCAGCTTAATAGTTTTAAGAACTACACATATCTCACAAACTGTTACATAGTATGTTTGTTGCATTGCAAAAATGAGATATCAATTAAACACTTTTCAGTAGTTCATATTCTGTTCCTGTAGGACAAAAATTACTATGCATTTAGCAGGTCGTATCATATAATTTGATATAAATCACTATGATATGGTACAAACCTATTGCGAAGCACTTAAAATCCGTTTAAACAGTGACTTATATTATAAAATAAAACATCTGTTCAAAATTTTACCTAAATCGCAGGTAACAGCTATTCGGAGGTACAGCCGGAATTACTTTAGTCTCTTATGCCAATCTCGTAGGATAGGCAAAGGGTAGATAAATAGGTTCGAGATTTGATTCAGATTAGGCAAAATATTCTCTTCGGAATGAATCATCACAAGAGGTCAGGGAATGGTGAATAATAATAAAAAATCTTCGAGATAGAACTCTCCGCTGCATAACTTATTTTATTTTGGACTTATGACATATTCTATGCATTTAGCAGACGAGCATTGATGCCTTGTACCAACACATGAATAACACACCAAATACGCACATAGCAGGTCGTATCTTATAATATGGTACAAATCATTATAAACATCGTCGCAGATTACGGGCAACATTTTTAGACAATGTATATATATTTTAGTTCACCATTAGAATCTTCGGGAAGTCAATTTTTGATAGCGTAAACTGACCAGTAAATGGAGGGGGGACCAGTGGACGAAAACTGATTTACCAGTGGACGAAAACTGATTTATATTCAACATCAGTAAAGAATATGAATGGTCGATAAAAACTCGAATCACTATAATTCAGCAAAAAATCACAGCTATTGGCAAAACCGATTTCTTAGTTTAAAATCGAATTTTGACGCTACGCGGAATTTTTCTAGGTTGTGGTACTTGCCCGCCGCGCAACTTAGTTACGATACGGCTGTGCACAGTAGGTGTTAAAAACGCGAAGACAATAGCTTTCATAAGTTTTGAGGGTAAGTAGTACTTTCATTACTTGAAAACGAATCAATTTTTGATTTTTTGCAAAATTTTTAAATAAATTCGTAATAGTAGATCAGAATTCTAATCTAACCTCTTTCCAGTACTTAGACATATGGGCTCTGTTCTAATCATTCTCAAAGCACAGAAAAAAATGTAGCTTATCTGCTGAAAATTGCTAAATTAAGCATTGTTAAGATATGACAATGTACATATGAGTAAGGGGCCAGTCCCCCCATGGAAATTTATGTATGTAAAATATATGCAGAAAATATATGCTACGTATATGCTACGTATATATATATCGTTCGCATATATAGTGACGAAAAATAGAATAATACGTATATATTCTGTATATATGCACCAAATATATGACGCATATATGACCCATATATTTTAGATATATTTTTCTGACCAAAAAAATATATGCTACGTATAAACACTATATATGATGCATATATGAGGCATATACGACGCATATATTTTCGATATACTTTCAATCTATTTTTTTGTCAGAAAAATGTATAAAAAATGTACGCGTCATATATGACGCATACATTTTTGATACATATTCCTGACAAGAAATATATGCTGTGAACAAACACTATTACAGTTAAACTTAATAAAACTTAATTTACAGTTAAAGTACACTATTACATATAAACAATATATACACCCACATGAAAATAAAATATATAAAAAATATATCGAAAAATATATAAAACATGTATTAAGTATAATTGGTTCGAAAAATTGGATATGCCAATTATATTTTTGGGCAAGAGTAAAACCTATACGATATATAAATATAAATCCATTTAAGATACATCTTAAATATATCAAACATACAAACTGAATGTATGTTTTATATATTTTAAATATGGTTGGTTAAGCAACTTGAGTAACAGATGACGTTGCAAATCAAAAACATCTTCAAGTCGGTATCTCGCGAAGACCTAGACGCACTAGCCGGAATAAATGATCGGACAAAAAAATTGAAGGTTATGTAATCTCGTAATTCTATTCGATTATCGCTCTCTATGCGAACGCAATTAAGTAATTGATCCGATAATGTTAGTTACTCTTGTAAATCCACATATTTCTCAAAAAACTAACTGTGTGTATTGTACGATATGTAGACGATACGAAAGTTAATTTAACAAGTAGAACTAGCTCAGTGGGGAAGGTCCCAGCTCATCACTCAGAAGTCCCGGGTTCGAAACCACCTTACGGCGTGTAAGCGTCTGATATAATTTTAATTTGAACCATTAATATATTTGAACCGCAAACACCATAATCGTAATTAAGGACAAGAAAAAAATATCGTAAAAGGGTGCAATGATGTAAATAACGTCATAACAAAATTTTTAAGAATATTTCAAGTATAGTTTAAATATATTTCAAGTATATCTTAAATACACGTTGAATATATTTCAATAATATTTTAAATGTAGTATGAACATATTTCAAGTATATTTTTAACGGAGTATGAATATATATCGTGTATATTTTAGATGTACTTTAAATACATTTAAAGTATATTTCAATTATAAGTCGAATACAGTTAAAATATATTTGTAGTATATTTTGAGGGTATTTTGAGTACATTGTAAGTATATTTTCAATATAGTTTGTGGCATATATGTATATATGTGGTATGCATGCAGTGTGTATGCAACATATATGCTAAATATATGTGGTATATATGCAGGGTAAATGCTACATATATCATTGATATATGGTACAGTGATATACAGTAATACCACGCATATACATGTCATATATAAAAACGTTACGAAAATTAGAATTTGGCACATATATGCAACATATATTTTCAATATATGGCATACATTTCACATATATTAAAATTATAAATAAAATAAATTTGCCGTATATTTTCGCGTATATAAATTTCCATGGGGGTCCCCTTTAAAAATTTCAAAAAATGGAAAGCAAGCAAGATTTGAAGAAATCGACGATAATGAGCAATCAGAAGAGATTTTGTACGGTGCAGGAATTGCCGATTGAGTTTAGATAAGAGTTTTTCATAGTATAAACTTCAAACGCTTTTTTCTCGAAACAACGTTTTCAAAATCTAGCTCCATCATATCTCTAAAACTAATAAACCGATTCTCTTGAAATTTGAACCACATATGGTAAACATGATTCGCAACAAGATGACCCTCGATGGTTTTAAAATTTTGATTTTTACTCTTTTTTGCGAAAACCTGCGGAAAAACGCGTTTATTTTACTTTTTTCATTTTTCATCTGCCATTTTTTTTTATTTTTTGATAAAACTTTATATCCGAGGGTCATTTTGTAGCTGGTGTCATACTGAATCTAATGGACTTTGAATTTTTTGTTTCAGACAAGCCGTTGCCGAGTTGTGATGGAGCTACCTACCTATTTTTGAGGCGTTACGTTAAACTATAGTTTTTGTACTTCAAAATGAATTAAAATAAATTAAATTTTAAAAATCTATTTCAAAACTTTATTTATCAAGCCCAACAACTTTTATATTCATATCTTTTATAAAATCCCAAAAAAAATTGCGAAAATGGCCTTTTATCGTGGCTCCAAAGTGGACTGGCCCCTTAAATCTTGTTATAAAATTAATTCAGTCGATGTTTTTAAATTGTTCGCCAAATTTGATTTTCTATTTCTCTGTCGAAACAAACTATGGTAGTTTTTTTGAGAATTAAGATGCAAAAAAGTTTTGTATATTTTGTACGAAATCGTAATAACGAATATAATACTCATATCTATAAAAAATATTATCATTATTGTAAAACACAGTGATCTCCGAATCTAGCATTTAATAAAAATAAATTGTTTTGCTTAACAGCGTTCGTCTACATAAGTGGCGGTTGAGCGCCCGTTTACTAGCGATTTAGTAATTTCGCTACTTATCTATCAATTCCTTCAATATTATTTGTTGCAATTACTTCGAATATTTTTTCTACTATTAGAATAATATCTTTTGGTAGCTGAAGCCATTGAAAAAATCATTTCGATAATATTTCCATTTTACAGTCCGTCTGATTGTGAGTCCTACAGTGTCGTGATTCATCCATTCACTGGTCGATTCACTCTAGTATCACCGAATATCCATTTTATGAAAACATACTATATTATAGGGGAGACCGGGGCAAAATGGTATAGCGGGGCAAAACGGTACCGGAGCAAAACGGCACTGGGGCATAATGGGATCGGGGCATAATGGGATAGCAAAAAATGAAGTTTCTTGGTGCTTGATTTGGGGCAAAATGGGATAGGGGCAAAATGGGACACACAAAAATGAAGTGTCGCAGCCCGCTGAATTTGGGGCAAAATGGGATGACAGGAAAATTCATGCTTCGGCTCTATGAAAGAGCTGTTGAAACATAATTTAATCTAAATGGTGCTTGTGGTTCGTTTCAGTCCACATATACGCAGATAATACGGACTGACCGATATATTTGTCGACACATATCCGTCGATTTCATGGGGAGCGGCGGTCCTAGTTTCATAAAACAATTTACGTAAAAATTGACAAGAGTTAGATTTTCATCAATGGCTTGAAAATCAGTATCAGTAACGTGCAGTTGGCAGAAAATAAATTAAAAAAAAAACAAAGAAAGATAAAAACAAAAAAAAACCATAAATTGCACGCGTCCGATTATAAAAATTACTTGATTACACACCGGTGCGATGGTCTAGTGGTTAGCGTGCTCGCCACTAAACCAGCGGACCGGGAGGTCCCGGGTTCGAATCCCGGTCGCGTACATTTCGTCGTGAAATGTTTTTCTTCGGCATTTCGCGGCGAAATAAGACTAGTTCCACGACCGGGGGGCGAATTCGATGACCGGCTGTATTGGTATAGGTTTTCCGCAGTTTCCCTATACCCATGACAGAAAATGTCATGATGAATATAATACGGAGGGGGAAGTCGGCTGCGGCCGCAAGAGGGGGGAACAGGGAGAAAGATGGAGAAAAAAGGAGTAAACAGTAGAGGAAAGAACGGTCATAATGTGGGGAAGAATAGGTAACAAACGCGAAAAGCGTGTACCCAAGGAAAAAAAAAATTACTTGATTATTTAAATAATTAATAACGACAAAGAAATTGTACCAATCGAATAAGAAGGCTCAAATAACAATTTACGTCAAGTTTGGTACAGTTCTGACCACAGAATCAAAAGTAATTGTTTAACAAACTTTAATAAGAAATGAAAAATTAGTATTTTTTTGAATGTTGAAGTACTTAAATTTATTGGATTCAACGAATCCTGACGCGCCGAGCACGAACTGTTGTTGTAAAGTCAAAAATAATAATAATTGTTTAAGCGATTGAGTTAACAAATAAAAATTGTCGTCTTCTTTAATGTTAAATTACTACGATTAATCAAATTTCAACGAAATCGAACGAGTCGACCTTGAAACATTGCCTTAACCGCATGTCCAATCATTATATTTGGTCAAACAATGAATATCAAAAAATCAATTGAAGTTTTAGACTGCATTAATAGTCATTAATGCATTAATAGACTACACCAAACTAGCGAAGATTCTAACCGAATGATAAAAAATTATTATTTAAACAATTTCATTAACAATTAAATTGTTCGAATCGAATTGTTACGCTCGATTAACAACTTCCAAGAAATTTCAGAAAATGCCGATCGTACAATGAAGAATAAATATTTGAACAATTCAATTAACAAATGAAAACCGCTGCAGTCTTTAATATTAATAAATTATTACGCGTAATCGAATCTCAACGATATAAAATGAGCCGATATCAAAATACGTCTTTAAAAATATGCTAATTAATGCAATTTAGTTAAACGATAAAGATCAACAAACTTATCGTATCACCTGGATTGTTAAGCTCAATTAACATATCCATTGTTTTATTGAATGCATCGGCCGTAGTTTCGTGAAAAAATAACTATTTCCACAATAATAGAATTTTTTTTCATCCGCCATATTGGATTTTCATCCGAGCTCATATTGGATTCATATTGGATTTTCATGCGAACCACTTCTGAAACAGTCGTCGATTCACCGCAAAAATTGAAGTCTCCCGTAAAAAAAATCGTAGCGAGCTCTTCGAAGACTCAGCCCTTCGAAAAATCACCATCCCAGCTACTTCCGACATCGGCAGGCAAAAAATCAAAACGTAAGGAGAAGAAAATGAAGAAAAGGTACAAGTGGCATTCTTACGAATTCTCCGTACTACAGAGAACTTCGTGAGAAAAATCCAGCGGCGTCGATAACAACCGACGATGACGCATCATGCTTTTTCTGCGGGGGCTTATATTCGAAATCCAAGGAATCCTGGATTCGTTGTAATTCATGCGAGAAATGGGCCCACTATTCATGTGCCCATGCTGACGATAACTTAATCGAGTACGTTTGCGACAATTGTGCCTATAAAAATTAGCTTAGTTAAACAAGCAATAAAAATTAAACATTGCCACCGTTAAATTATAGTATCGTAAGTAGAGTGTGACCCAAATATCGTGTAACATTCAATAAAACCTGTTTTCACTCATTTATTACCCCTCGTTTTTACCCCTGCATTTCTTTCGTTTCTGCATCGAATTATTCCACTGCCCATTTTGCCCCGATCCCGTTTTGCCCCAACCGCCTCTTTCTGAGGAGCCTGATTTTCTCCGGCCCATTTTGCCCCAGTCCCGTTTTGCCCCAATGACGTATTTTCCAGCAGTGTTGATTTTCACTATTCCATTTTGCCCCAAACCCGTTTTGCCCCGGTCCCATTATGCCCCGCTATACCATTTTGCCCCGGTCTCCCCTATAGCATTGAACAATAAACGTATGTTTGTAAGATTGGTGGTTGCGGTTAACATATGTGTATAATCATGCAAATGCTAAAATATCAGTACTCGGAAATTTATACGGAAATAATAATAGTTCCCGATTAGATCAGTACTATCGGAAAAGCAACGAATAACAAGAAAACTGTCGCGATCGCGTATGTTTCATAAAAAATATAGGTTACGGGAAATTTCGAGCAGATATCGTCGCTTCAATCGACTATAAAATATCATTGTCCCTTCAGGGAAATATAAAATATAGTTAAAATATGGCTGAAAACACCATACATTTCTCTCATTGTGAGAAACATTTCATACCATAAACTTTATTTATAAATAGTGAATTAATATATCAATAATATTAAGGTATTACGTTATATATATATATATAATAGCTAAACATTATTATTAAATCATGTATGTTATTATTAATACGTTTATTGACTATTTATAAATGAAGTTTACTGATGGAAATGTTTCCGATGACGTATTTCGATGCAGTTTTGCGCAATAAAAATGTTTATTCCCGCTTGAACCTTTCACTGCTTGTATAAATATCCTTATTGTTTTTTTTATATGTTGATCGCCATATAATACAAATATTTTAATATCTTACAAAAATCTTTATTGAAAAATAATAAGAATTTATTTTAAATTTTTTGCGCATAATAATAGAGAATTGATTGATTAATTAATGTTATTATTAAAACATTAATTCACTGTTTATAAATTATGATTATTGATCGAAATGTTTGTTTCATGTACGTCAACTATTGTATAAATAACATCATACATGCATTCATACGTACATATATGTATGTGTGTATATTAATACCTCAATATTATTAATAAATCATGTTTGTTAATTCATTATTTTTGTATATTATTAACATATTAATTCACTATTCATAAATTAAGTTCGTTGATTGAAATGTCTTCCGTTACGTATTTCGATGCAGTTTTGCTCAATTCAAATTCTCGGTTCCGCGGGAATTTTTTGAATATATATATATATATAACATGAAATATGTATAAATGGCTTCAATATTACAAATAATAATACAGCTCCCTTAAGATCCCCTTCTATACATTTGATAATAATATTATATATATATTAGGGTGGCCCAAATTAAAGCTCTTTTTTTTTCCTTTTTCTCAACATCCAATTACCTTCGTTAAAGAAAAAAAAATTGTCGCGAAATCTGCGAGCGGTAAAAAATATTTAGAGGTTGCTCAAGTCTCCCATAAATTCAAGTTTTCATTAAATAATCGATTTTTTTTTTCGTTCACTTCTCACCCACCAAATTTACGTTTTATCATTTTTAAATTAAACTCGCGAAAGCTGTAGCCGGCCACTGAATATTTAGTGGTCGCTTAAGAGCTTCAAAATTTCCAATTGTCGCGAATTTTTTTCTCTTCTCACTCATAAATTTAACACTGTACTATTTTCGAAACAATCAATATTATTCTTTTTTTAAAACCGGTTTTTTAAATTTTACCTCACACTTCTGACCCGATAAACGGGGGAACCTATAATTTTGTTTACGGACAAGAGCTTTAAAGAATTATTTTATGAGAACAAAGATTATAATTCTTGGGTTAGTAGCGTGCGGTAACTTTGAAAAATCTGTTTCTAAAGAATAACGATGAGTTGTTTTGAAAAATTTACAAAGCGTCAAATTTATGGGTGAGATGAGTAAAAACATTGGCGAAAATTGAAAATTTCGAAGCTCTGGAGCGACCACTAAATATTCATTGACCGGCTAGAGCTTTCGCGAGGTTGATTTAAAAATTATAAAGTGTAGAGTTGATGGGAGAGAAATGAACGAAAAAAAAATCGATTTTTTAATGAAAATCTGATTTTTTGGGAGGCTTGAGCGACGTCCAAATATTTTCTGACCGCTCGCAGATTTCCCGACAATTTTTTTTTTCTTCCAAGAAGATAATTGGATAGTGAGAAAAAGGAACGAAAATAGAACTCAAATTTGGGTCACCCTTATATATTTAACTTTTTTTGACGGCACGTTAATATAATATAAATCGACGATCCAATTAATATATTTATATGTTTATGATATAAATCCAATTTAGTCTGTGTATATATATATATATATATATATATATATATATATATATATATATATTTATATTTATATATGATTATCCGACAGGAATTCTCTTATTCAACTTCACCCAGATTGTTACCATCTTCGTTCCCATTTATGAACTTCCCTCGCTGTATTTTTACGTTACAGGTCATTCAACATTGCCGCACTGAATAATAAATTCGAGAATGTTATATCAGAGCGCGGGGTGGGGGGGATAATTCGAGTTATCCGGGCTAGTGGGATAGTATTCAAATAAATCCGACTCACTGGCAAGGATCCCAAGTGAGTCCCCCGGGACAATCGTCCTCGGTGAGAACGTCGCACTCGAGTGGAGAGCACACACAGGATAGAGCCCTCGCGACTGCAACCGAAAGGACGACGATGCCGCCGAGCAATACCAGCGGGACTCTCATTATTCCTCACTGATATATTTATATGTTTATAATCTGAATCCAATTAATTCTTATTCTTGTCAAGAAAAAAAAACAATCGCGAACACCGTCACTCTTTGTCTGTGGATTTTCTTTCACCCTTCGTCAGCAGCGAGAACGACAAGGACGAAAAGTCCCGAGTCCCGATCAGCACGTATCCCGACACTATCGCGAACCTGGTGAAGCATCTGAGAGCCCGCTATCACCCGATTACGTTGCCACGTACGCGAGAAAAAAAATCAAAAAAAGACACACTCTCGCGATTTTTCTTGCCCTTTTTTGGGTGCCACTTGACTCGTGTCAACATCAAATTTTACGCGGATGAAGGCCGCGGCACACATTCGCGAGTCTCACGCGAGCATCGGGGAATTTCGACACGAGGGCGTGCAAGTAATTGAGAGATATGAAAATTTTCCGTCGCGGTCACCATCAACGATCCCTGGCCCCGGGAACAGCAGTGGCCTTCCCCTGGAATGGGAAAAGGTGGGCTCCAGAACCTCTTATTTCTGTTGCTCCTCCGTCCCCCTTTCTCGAAATCCACAGAGACTGGTCAATGTTTTTTTTTCGTTTCTTCTCCAGCACCCCGACGCTTCTGGCTATTCCGATCGTCCGTTTTCGGATTAATGTTCCGCTAGGGACAAATAAGGAACCTCCGAATCCACAGGACGAAATTTATTACTTTTCCTCCAGGACCAATATATTTACGGAGAGAATTATTTCAAAAAAAAAGTATCAAAATTATCGACAAAAGGCTCGAGAGATTCTCGAGATCGAAATTTTCTTTCCGTATTTTAAGTTCTTCTGAGGAGGTCTCTTAGCGAAGATCAAAGAAGAAGTATCTTTTAGCGAAGACCGTCGTCACTTTTTTCGAATCAAACAAATCGAAAGGGACGAAGAACCACCCCGTTGTTTCCGAAGTTTCTCATGCGGTATTTCTCCGAGGAACTTTGACCGCCCTGCTGTTTGTCAAGGCAGATTTTTCGTGCACGGAGCACAAGTCGCGAAGGGTGGCGAGGAAGCCAGTGGTAGGAAAAAGTTCGACGTTTACGCAGTCGAAGGTTTAACGGGTAGGATGGACCTGGCAACCTTGATCGTTTGAGTTACGAGCGAAGGGCGCGATCATCGCACCTCCTCGTAGCCGCGGTCTGCCTCGCTCTAGCTGTCTGCCGATGTAACCTTCGTGGTTCGTTTGACGAGCCGACACGCGGAACGGCAAAGCGGATACGGGGGAATTCGATCGGGCGGTCACATTGGCAGAGCACGCGGGGGATCCCGCACAGTGTGGCTTGCAATGCAAACCTCGGCGGTTCCACCGGCAACGGCGGCCTGCGATAAAAGCTTTCCTGGTGGCTTTTGACGGCCCCCACGTGCGACTTTCGTGCGGCCCGTTCGAGGGTGAAGGGCGTACGGAAAGCGAGAAAATTTCGCACTTCCGGTTTAAGAAACGTCGTCGTTAATTATGAGAATCGGATTGGCCATTGGTGGCTTCGCCTCGAGGTAAAATACCGCACTTCCGGTTTGAGACTTATCAACGGTGACGATCGTCTTGCCACCGGAGGTTCATTCACTTTGGCTCGCGAGGAAATATCGCACTTCCGGTTTAAGAATCGTCGTCGTTAATGATGGCGATCGGATAAGTCATTGTTGACTTCCGCTCGAGTTGACATTCCGCACTTCCGGTTAGGGAGTCGTTAACGGTGAGGATCGTCGTGGAGGGTAATTGACTTTGGCTCGCAAGGAAATTTCGCACGTCCGGTTTGAAAATCGTTGTCATCAATGGTGACGTTCCGCCACCGAAGGTCAACTCACTTTGGTTCGTGGGAAAAGTTGCGCACTTCTGGCACGTTCAGCCGTCAATGGTGACGATAACAATTCGGTTCACAGTCATCGAACGTATCCGAGATTTCGCTCGCTCGTCGCGACGACTTTTGCTCTTTTCTCAGACCCTACGTGCGATGTCTCGTCTCTCACTTCGCGGCGAAACATTATTATTGTTCATCGAAATCGCGAGCAATATTCGTGCTCGATGTTTTTTTTTTCGAATTTTTGCGAAACTTCTCACTCGCTGGTTTCTTGGAGTCGAAAAAACATTTTGGGGTTCTTGAGAGAGATTTGTGGACTGCCTTCGGCGAGGATTGACGTCAACGCGTCGGGAGGGAACGTTTCGAGAGTTTGTCGACGGGACGATTGTCGAGAGTCAATAAAGCCTCGGGTACACACGTCCGACCGCGAACTGCACACCAACGGGGGTGAACGCGGACTGGCGCTAAAGTTTGCCAGGAGGTTGGGGGTTGTTCGACGCACTCTTCGCGTCGGCGCTCCCAGCCGCCGACGCCGCGCTGCTCACCCCCGCAGCCTCGACGAGACTCTTCCTCTTCTACTCCGCGCTTTCCACGATATAATCTTTGCGGATCGCGCTTTTTTCTCACGTTTCTACGGCTACGATGTTCTCACGTTCTCACCGGGTGACTGTACACGACACCGTCCAACGCGTGTAGTCGCCGGTCGTTAAGCCAACCCGAAGCCATTAATTATCGACTCGTAACGTTCTTCACGATCGTTCCATCTCTGTGCCTCTCTCTCTCTCTCTCTCTCTCTCTCTCTCTCCCCCCCCCCCTCGCTCTTTTGCTCTTCGTCGATGAATCATGGTACCTTCATTAATCCTTATGTTGTAACTCCACGTGGAACGTCATGTCGCACTTTCGTTGCGCGAGCCTCTTCCCGACGTGACCTGATAAACCTCTATGACCAATTTTCTTCCCGTGCAGAAATTGTCGTAGGGATCCGTTCAGATTCCCATACTTGTCCTCAACTGGACCGCTTCATCGCCCTTAAAAATCGATTTAAAACAAATCACACAAAATCAACTGTAATTATTGTTTGTTATTTATTATACTGCACTTTAACATAATATCACTACACTCGTACACGCTCACGACGGGTGGGGTTTACTTTTTCAACACGCGGAGTGTTTTCTCGTGACTTTTCGCATATTTTCGATTCGAACGTGATAAGAATTCGCAAACGCCGCTCATCGAGGAACAGTGCAAAATCCAATTGTATCCCAGTGCCCCCAATATTCGATGTCCTTAACAAATCACTGAGATGTGGGTGCATCTTGGGATTCTCCAACAACTTTGTGCACGGGATCACGAGAGGATATTTTTTTGGCAGATCCAACAAATTCCGCTTGAGAATTTCCAATCAAAAATTCTCAAACGACCTTAAGGAGTCAAATCTGTCGAATCACTCAATACATCATGACACTCGTCATCAGCGTCATAATGTACCGAGTGATTTGGCAGTTTTTTCATAACATTTTAAACATTTTTTCACACGATTTCGTGCACAAAGCTGCCATTCGGCGATAAGCGTAAGCATATCCCTATGTTAAAAAGTGTTTAGTCGATTGTAAATTTTCTAGAAACGAAGTAGACGATCGATTAAAAATTCAAAGGATCCACTCAGTATATTACAACGAATTTACTGTATGAATTTTAATCAAATGGTAACATTGCGTCAATCGTCCCAAAACGCCTTAAGGGGGAATATACCTTTGTGATTTTTTTTTGCTTTCTTTAAAGGCTTAAAAGGTCCCTTAACAATCCAAAAATGTTTAACTAGAATGACAATTGTATGGTCCAGGCATACGGATATCCAGGCATATGGACAATTGTATGGTCCAGGGATTAAAGGTAAACACGAAATTTCCATGATTTTACAGTACTTAAAACTTTAAACGCGTTTCTCTCGAAACGATGTTTTTAGACACGGGCGTATGCGTAGCGCCTCGAGTTTTCAATCTATTGACTTGAAATTTTAACTGTAGCTGCTTGACAACATTTTCTAGTCCAGTGCGTAGAATTTTTTCGATAAGTTGAAATTAAAAAATTTTATGATCGATATTCGACCGATTTTTTTACGAAATTTGAATTTTTTTTAACTTTTTGACGCAATTTTTTTCAAATCAATATTTTTGAAAACCCTTACGTACTGGACTAGTTTTTTTATATCTACTTTTAAAACATTTTTCGTTTTTTTTTTCTCGCCTGAAAATTGTGACCCGTGCGAATACGACCGTAGAGGACTATGAAAAAAGGAGTTCTCTTTCATCGACTACTGCGCCGCCATTTTATTTAGAAATTATTTTTAAAAAAAATCTTCCACTTCAAGGGGTTAGGCCACTCTAGAGGCCGAAAAAATAGGGTTTTTGGGGATTTTTTTTCAGAAAAACTACAAAATCAATCGAGATTACAAAAAAGGGTGTTTATCATACATGTCAGTGACTGTATACAATAAGTTTTTGAAGCGATTAATTTCAAAATGGCGGCTGTGCAGCGTTTATCTCAAAACTGCATTATTTCAGTTAGCCGGAAACATAAGTCAGACAATTTTCAACCGATTCACTTGAAATGTTCAATATATCTTGAAAAATACATTGTCTATGGAACTACGTAGGATTATTTTTTTATCTAACTTTTATAATATTTATAATTGTTATTAACAATTATCAGACGAAATTTTTCACTTTCCACAAATTTATGGAATTGTGCTGAAATACAATTAGGAACATAACTTTTAAATTTGAAGTAAATCGAGTGAAAATTGTTGAAGTTATTTGTCACGCCAATTAGAAAAAAAAACTGTTTCGAGAAAAACGCGTTAATAGTTTTAGGTACTCTATGGCCGTGCCAGCGGTGGGCTTGCGTTATACGCTCAAAGTCGGTGAAAAAAAATGTCTTGCTTTAAATGTAATAGTAACTTATTCTTATGATGATAAAGCACCATTTTAACGAAAAATAAAATCAATTTTTGAAAATTCTACTATCACCTTACCCCTTAAACGGGAAATAGCGTGGAATCCATTTGGATTCCAATTTCGACTCCCTACGTGGGACCTCTCCATCAAATCCCTATAGGAATCCGGTAAGACCTGGGGAACCGCCCAACAAATTTCTGCACGGATTTGTCCAATACATGTTATAACTTTCGCATCCAACACACCCATCATAGGTGTCAAAAAACCAGCGGTCCTCAAGCTCGGAACTCTCCTCGGAAGTATCCACCCCGAAAAGCGAATCGGTAACCGTCGATTACCAATGTGGATACCGAGGCATGTCTCTCCCTAATGACGGACAATAAACATCCGCGCTCCCGGTTTGATTGAATAGGCCATTAAGGGTGTGCGTCCGAATGACCGGTGGGTGGAACCGGCCGGAGGCCGTAAAAGTCTTAATCTATAAACGTGATCCGTACTGTCGAGCGAGGCTCTCCGGGGTTGTTTGGAAGGCCGTGGCTAGGCCAGCGGGATAACCGAAGAGCACGCGTATAACGGCGAAGCCAGGAGCAGTAAACTAGTCCACGCTGGTGCATATGTATATTTATGTATGTGTGTGTGTATGTGTGTATATGCACGAGAGATGGAAGGAGGAGAAGCGCGATGAGAAAACTCGATCGGTACGTGGGGCCGTTGGTGCGCTCGCGCGAACCTAACCCCGATGGCTCGAGGTTGCAATCGGTTGGGTTAGGGTTGGTTCCATCAGCGCGCCACTGGCACGCAACCCGTGTATCCGTGCTACGATCTGCAAGGTTATAGGTGAAATCGCCGTAAAGATCGATACTCTCGGATGTGTGTGTTGTGTGTGTGCGTGTGGGGAGTACGCCCGATGAGCCGATACGAGCCGCGTACACACGACTTGCTGGCTTAATCGCCACCGGATCAGTCGGTTATTGTTGCCGCTTTTATTAGAAGCGACAGTGACGCAGCACCAAAGGCGAATTCCGGTAGAGAGAAGAGAGATTCACCATAACGTTTTCCATCGTTCCTCGGTATCAGTGGATCTCGCGATATCGGACGAGCTCCCGTCGAAACTGATTCTAGCGAATGAAAGCGCGCACACGAGCGAGCCTGGAGAACTTCCACCAGACCTCGTTCGATTAGGATGAATATTGGATATTAGGTATTGCCCCAAACAAGCTCAACCCCTTTCGCCATTTCACCAGGATGTAACTTTATGCAAAAACGGATATAGAAATGGACACCGACCTGGATAACATTCAATCAGCCGATAAAGAAACCCACCCTATTGTGCACGATAATAGCTCATTACTTAAGACACATTGGAGCAAGATCTGTTTATTGTAGTGAATCATTCAATCCGGATTGGAATTTAAAGCCACTAAAACGTTTTTAGCTATCGATGATATAGTAATGGATGCATCGCCTATGCATTGATGCCATAGGAATATAGGCATCGATGTTACGGTACTATACGTATCCACGTATCAAGTACATGCATATTAGATGGAATCCGAGTCAAAATTTTCGACCCACGTTCAACCCGATAAATGAAGGCTTCCTTTCCCGAGCAGAAATCGGCAATAGCGGATTATCGGGTATCTAAAGGAGGGTACAGTGTTTGGAAATACCATGCGTTAGGGCCTCCGATGAACCTCCGGCATGGTAGAAACTGGACATTTTCACTGAAAGGAGGCCAATGGGGACCACAACTGAACCTACGAAAACATCAGGTGGGCCTACTTCGTACGCTCCCGCAGAACCTACTGCACCCCCCTTTCGGCCTACTGTACACTGCTAAACACAAAAATTAATTTATATAGGATCTATTTAAATAAAATAGGTTTTTTCCTTGTCTCACAGCCTACTAAGTGTACTATATGCATAAAATATTTCATAAATCGAAAATAAAATGAATCACTTAATTTAACCACAACGATTTTTCATCGTAATTCGTCATTTCCTGGCCTTTAAAAATGATTTTTTTCGAAGAAAATATTTGCCCTATATGCGAATCGAACCTAGTACCTACCTACTCATAGCTACGCACGCTGCCCCTATGCTACCGAGTGCTTATAATATTTTGGTCGCTGATATGGCATAAGAGACCAAATGAATACCTATAACTATTTGTTGTATCACACAAACTATATCAATTAGTTAATATCATTGTGATAATTAGAGAGTTTCATCGAATAACATGCTATAGATTTTTCAAACATAACCTATATATATACATATATAATTCCGCTCTCTCCGCCTTGTCTACCCCCACGCCCCTTTAATATGAGTGTTGCAATAAAGATATACCATTAGTTCAATCAAATAGAAAAATGGTTGACCCTCCGGAAATTCTATTTAATTTTAATTTAAGCAAATTAACTAGATCCATTTAGTGAATTTAACAATCCAAAGTGATTGAAAGTTTTGCAATTATCCGAAGTATCCGAATACTTTTCACTGGTAGTGTATATTCGAATATATTAACGCAACCACATATTTCAAGTATGATATATATATAGTATTATATAATATACACCGCCGCTTAAAAGTTTGGATACACCAATCGATATTTCTTGCTGCACTAAACGTTACATAGCTTCGTAAAAAAAAAGATAACCAAATTTACTGAACGGCATTTTGAAGGGAACAAATTCAGCTTTGTTTTGCTTTTTTGAAATATTTTTGTATGTATTTTTTTCGACCCGGTGACCCGTTTGTCCATGATAAAGTTGAACGGGGTAGCAGGAGCTCTATTTTCGTTTTATTTTTTAATTTCGTACAACTTTTTTCGCAGTCATTTCATTTTTTTTTCCAAAAGACCAATTCTAGATAATGCAATGTAACTCAAGAACTAGAGGGTTTTATGAAGAAATGTCAAGGATCCAAAAAGTAGCGTAAGAAAAATTCGTGACGCCCATTAATCCGACAGAATTGGAGTAAGACTGTTTATACGAGCATTCTTTTATGAATCGCCTATAAAAAAATAATAAATCGATATCGAGCAAATTTGATTGCTTTCGCATATTAATATTGCACTAATAATTTGGTAAGGTAACGATGTATTTCTATTAATTGTGTAGTATTTATTCATCATCTGATAATGCATATTTACCTGTACCGTTCTTCGGGTGATAATCAGGGAAAACGTATTATTTTCACCATCGAACGGGTTACCAATCAGGCCACAATGGAGTGATGATGGAGGAGATATCGAATTTGGGCCGAAAGCTTAGGTGGGGTCGAGGCAACGGTTTGAGATCGAAAGCACGTTAAGAAAGCCTGTGTTCTGCACGTTTTACTGAAACTGAGGGTCGAAAGAAGGTTTGGAAGGTCTAACAGAGGCTACACTGGACCGAAAGGAGGTCTCTTCATGGCACTGAACTCGACAAATAGGGTTTGGTAGGTTCAACGGAGGCTGGCGGCTTATGTATTACAAAAGAAATGGGTCCTGCGAGGGTTCAGCGGAGGCTAAAAATGTTGACCTGAGAAAATTCTCCATATTCTTCAATCATCATTCCATTTGACTGAAACCTTCAATGGTCTTGATAATAATGTCATGATGTGGTGGGGGGGATCAGAAATTCGAACGATCAATATTCAGAAGGACCGAAATTGCGAATTCAGTAATAACGAATGTTCCAATATAGATAGATCAATCTTATGATAGTCTGTAAAATAGTTCATCGAAATTGTGAATACAAAAATCTCGAAGTTGATTTATAGCGAAAACAAATATCAGATTTAACAAAGTAATGAGAGATATAATATCGATTCGCCTGTATATATACACCAAACAATTCGAGCTATAGACGGTATTACGAATCTTAGATATTACTCACTTTTTTCTATTTCGGAGATATGAATGTTGTAGATTGTTCGATTCTGTATTTGTATGACTCAAACTGCAGAGTATCTGAATAGGTGTTCTCGAATAAATGAGCTCTCGAATATATAATCCTTTGGTGTAATAGTTATTCGTTGTCGTCATCGGTCAATAGATAACATTTCGAATAATTTAACCTTCGTTATTTTGAGAGTTCATAATTCGGTCGTTTCGAAATCTTTGTCGTTCTATATTTGGTCATTCGACATTTTGACCCCCACACGATGTAATTGTACCTGTCGACGTAACAAGTATATTCCTATCGGATCGAAACTGGTCCACGCTCTCAATGGCTATTCCATTTTACTCAGCCATTTACAAAAGAAAACTAGCTAGTTTTGGCTTGCTATTGTTCTCAAGTGCGTACGTTAATATATAATAGCACTATACGTATAGATGTAATGAGTACGTTCCGATCAGATGCAAACTGCTTCATGTTCCTCAATGGCCATTCCATCTTACAAAGCCATAACCAAAAAAAACTAGATAGTTTTGGCTTGCCATTGTTCTCAAGTGTATGCTTTGATATAATAGCAATGTACGCATAGATGTAACGAGCTCATTCCTACCAGATGGAAACTGCTCCACGTTCCTCAATGGCCATTCCATCTTACTAAACCCATCAATCAAAAAACTAGCTAATTTTTGCTTGCCATTGTTCTCAAATATGTGCTTTGGTGTAATAGCAATGTACGTATCTATGTAACGAGCACATTCCGATCAGTTGGAATCTTCTCGACGTTATTCAATGTCCATTCCACTTTACTACGCCATCAATAAATAAAAAAAACCAGCTAGGTTTGGCTTGCCATTGTTCTCAAGTATGGGCTTTGATGTAATAGTAATGTACGCATCGATGTAACGAGTTCAGTCCGATCAGATGGAAACTTCTCCACGTTATTTAATGGCCATTCCATTTTACTAAAACCATCAACCAAAAACTATTTCACTGTCGCTTGCCATTGTTGTCAAGTGAGTGCATTGACGTAATAGCAATGTATGTTTCGATGTAATGAGTACTTCCCTATCAGATCGAAACTGCTCCATGTTCGTCAATGGCCACTCCATTTTACTAAAACCATTAATCGAAAAACTAGGTAGTTTTCGCTTGTCATTGTTCACAAGTGTGTGCTCTGATGTAATGGCAATGTACATATCGATGTAACGAGTACATTTCTAACGGATCAAAACTGCTCTACGTTCCTCGACAGCCATTCAGTTTTAGTAAATAAAAAAGCCTCAACTAAAAAGCTTACTAATTCTTGCTGGACGTTATTCTTAAATTGATATTGTCAATTTATACCAGCGTTGCCTATTTCATCGGTAAATTTATTGTGAATCAATACACAGTGCTAGAGCATCGCCACCACCTAATGCATTTGCAAGCAGTCGTCCTTGACGTGAGTCAGCGAAAGCAAGTCGCCAGTAGATAGTTCCGGGTGCAGTCAGACATCTCGGCCCGTCGAGTATTCTTTGCACTCGGTCTTTTTACGAAACATCTACGCTGGTGTCTACATATCCAGTGATCTTGCAACTGACAGCGAAAGAACACGCACCTAAACAATCTCGACGCGAAGGTTGCAAATAATAATACACATGTAATAAGAAAATAATGAAAATCAACAAAAAATAATTTCAAATATCCGTTGTACGTATAAAATAATGGCGAATAATTTTTTCTATAAGAAGCATTGGCTGGTCTATCCACAATTAAAACCCATATGCAAAATAATTGCCGATCAACTCATTCGAGGATTATTGTTGATAATTCCTTGAAAAATAACGTTCAATCTTCGCTTTTGCCAATTTATTTTACGCCATGATTTACTGTGAGAAAATTAACAGTGCATAGTTGAAACAGATTAATAATAATTCGTTCGAGAATTGTTATGATAATTCCAATATTATAATAAATATAATCAATGAATATTATAATAACTATATATTATTGGGTTGTTCGGAAAGTAATGTCGTTTTTTCCCACACGTGTCGTTGACGAAAAACGAAATTACTTTCCGAACAACCCAATATAATTATTATATAATAACAATGATTAAATATATTTAATAATTCTAATATTGTAATAATTCATTCCAGAATTATTATAAATCGTTATTTCGTTGAAAAGCAATGTTCGGTTGTTACTTTTCTCGATTGGTTTGGTCGCGACCGCTCGACGGAAAAGCCATACTGCAACACAAATTTCGCGTGGACAGGAAATGGTCACATTGTGCAGAAAATCCTACGATCGCCGGTAGTGCGGGCAGAGATTGATGTTACGCGTCACGTCAAATTTTGTATCAGTCTAGTACGTCCAAAAATCTCTCAACCGCAATTCCGATAGGAACGAATAATTGCCTGGTGGCTGCACGCAGCTTCCATTTCGTGCCTGCTGATTTTTTCCGTTCTCTCTCTCTCCATCTTTGTGTACGACTTCTATATTCCCAATGTACTCATATTTATTGCATTTCCTTCTCAGTTCCTGTAAAAGAGTACATTATGTTAATTCAATAATCACGCTCATGGCATGTACCATCGTACGTTGCGGTGAAATCGAATGAGGGCCAAAAAAGACATTTGCACATTCAAAAGTCACCTTTTTTGCGTGGGATCTATAACGAAACGGAATTGACGGAAGATTGTAGCGAGATCATAAAAGAACACTTTAAGGGGTTGTGCCTAGTTGTAAAAGTCGAAAAATCACTTTTTTCAAAACCAATATATTTTGACGGTCTATCATCTTATAAATGTTCCCTGAACATTTCAAGGTGATCGGATTAAAATTGACAAATTTACACGCTGTAATGTTGACGCTCGTCCAAAGGCTCGGAGCATCGGTCGAAACTTCAAATGGTTTTTTTCGAATGTACGTTTTCAAAGTCGGTGAGCAAAATATCTCGGAAACAACTGCATCGTTTTTCCTGAAATGTTTAGGGATGTTTCTTTGTGTAAAAATTTAGTACCGTTTAGTAATGATCGAAGGACTTTTTTTTAGATGTATACTTTTGATTTTTTACTTGATATTTCGGAAATTCCTTCGATTAACGAGGTATCCCTCTCTGGAAACCCAATTTGAAGGGTCAGAATAATGCATTTTTTTCTAGTAACCCATTGGTTGGAATAAATTAATTTTTTCCCAGCATGTTGTATACATGTTTGTGGTTACAATGTAATTTTTTCTGACAAAAAACGTTCATTCCCGTCAATCCAACACCTAATATTCGCATAGCCAACGTAAAGCTGCGATTGATTTCGTAACAATAACTTTTCGGCGAAGGACTCGAACTTATCTCCTTTTGCTCGCACTTCTCGCACTTGATAACTAAGGTAAATCCCAATCCTCTAACTCGCGTTTCAGAGAACTTGATGTCACTGTTACGAGTTTTGCACTTTACGAGAGAAGCAATTGCAGTGAACACGGATAGAACATTTACGATTACCTAGCTATGTGCGCGTCAATATCTGCATCGACCGCTGTCGACACTTTTAATTTTTTCCAGACGCACTTGTGTTTAGTTCGACTTCCGATTTTTTTGTATACTGATGGCCGTGAAAAAAACGTTTTTTTACGAATGCCTGGGCGTCCTCCCATGAATCGTGAACCCTTCCTATCTAAACTAGTATGGGTTCCTTCACCATCATTCATGTTAAAATATAACTGTCTCAGCTCACGATTTTGTCTTGCCTCTACAATGTCTCAATTCGGACTGAATAATTTTACTTCCTCCTCCTGGTTTTATGCTTGTGCCGAACCGAAAAAATAACCGTTACTTTTGTCGTAGACCAAATCGACAAAACCCGTTACCTTTACCGTTACACGATTCTATGTAGGGTTAATAAGTGAACAATAGAAAAGGGTAGTTGCCGATCTAGCGCACCTGTCTCCGTATAGCGCGGCTGGTTGCCGCCGCTACCTACCTGCTTCCAAGAAAATAAAAGTTTTTACGCTTTAAATGCTGTAATTTTAACAAATTTTGGAATTTTTCAATTCTGTAAAGCTTAAAATATTCCTAACCGTTCAGGCTAATAGGATAAAAAATAATTAAAAAACGAACAATTCTGAAATTTTTCGCGTATATAAGGTCTTAAATACCGCTCCAACGGCTTGTCCAATTTGCTTCGAAAGGACTTCTACTCCATATTCCCTGTATTTTGAAATGTCAGTCACAGAAAAATACGAAAATGTGTATCCCACTTAGAATTCAATGTCTACATATATATCTATATAAGATATACAGTAGGGTGGCACAAATTTGAGCTCTTTTTTACCTTTTTTTCAACATCCAATTATCTACTTTAAAGAGAAAAAAATTTAACACTTTATAAAATTTACAGAACAATTAATCTTTTTTTTCTTTAGAAACGATTTTTTTTAATTGACCTCACACTTCTAACCCGATGAAACGGGAGACCTATAATTTTGTTTACGGACAAGAGCTTTAAAGAACTATTTTATAAGAACAAACATTATAATTCTTGGGATAGTAGTGTGAGGTAAATTTGAAAAATCTGTTTCTAAAGAAAACCGATTAATTGTTTTGGACATTTGACAAAGCGTCAAATTTATGAGTGAGAAGAGTAAAAAAAAATTGGCGAAAAGTAGAAATTCTTAAGCTCTTGAGCGTCCCCTAAATATTCATTGACCAGCTAGAGCTTTCGCGAGCTCAATCTAAAAATTACAAAGCATACAACTCATGGCTGAGAAGTGGACGAAAAAAAATCGATTTTGAAAATGAAAATTAGAATGGAAGGTCAGGCCGGTGAATGTGATACTATCGGTGCAGGTGAGCCCATGCAGCGAAGGCCAACCAAATAATGGTAAGTTGACAGCGTAGTGCAGTTCGGTGAATGTAATGTCCATTCGAAGTGAATTTCTTATGGGCTAACTTGCACCGATGGAATTACTTTCACTCACCTGAACTACGCAGTCAACTTATCATTACTCGGTTAACCTACGCTGTCCGGGCTAATCGGCTCTGATGGTATCGCATTTACCGGATTGAACTACGCTATCAGCTTACCATTATTTATTTGGCCTACGCTGTCTCTCTTCCTCCTCTAAAAAAGGAGACGAACCAAGTAAAGGAAAATAAAAGCTATAGAGAAACAAATATAAATCTACTCACACAGTGGAAGCACCAACACGTGCCAATCCTCAGGAGCTTCGATTGGTTCCTCGCTGAGAGGATCTGTTCCGGATCGGTCAAATTTATCATATAATAAATATTTTAACCAATGCATATCTAATTTGGCGTATGGTTAATTAGTAGTCACATTTAATCTAATTCATATTTATAGGTTTAAGAATTGTGTTTTTGAAAAAAATGAATTGTTATACTAACCTGCCGCTGTATTATTTCTTCTTTTTTTCCCTTATTTAGAGCCCGCCATTCACGCAGACGCAGACGTTGCACAATTTTCTTCCGATTTTGTTTGTCCATCTTATTCACAACGTACACGTGATATGTAAAAATGTATAAAGTGATTAATAATATGTCTCGTGCTTCTCTCGTGTCTGTGTAGCATTTGACGAGATGAGGTTAGGCACGTTTTTAGCGCCAAACTGCAGAAGTCCAGTTACGTGATGATTGCTCGAAGTTAGCTAGATTAGGCGAATTGAAGTAAGCCGTAAGTCCAGTTGCTTGACATCGCCTGAAGCTAGCCGGGTCAGGCGAATTGAAGTAAGCCGTAAGTCCGGTTGCTCTACCACCGGCTGACCCCAGCCTGATCAGGCAAATTAAGGCATACCTTAAGTAACGTCTCCGTACTACAACGTGATCATGCGCAGACAAAATATCGGGCCAGCCTGACGATATTTCTACTCGGGTTCTCCAAAGAAAACCTTATTTTTCTCTTGAAAAACAGCATGCTAAAGTCATTGTTATTAACAAATGGCTCATCCAATTAAAAAATACGATCGTAAACCGAAAATAACTACTGTTTGAACGCTAACTGTGCAAATTTAAGTCAATAGTATGAAAGTTACTCAAGATATCAATCCCGCCGTGTCAGGATGTGTAGTTTCGAGATGATCGCATCCAAATTCGACGGATCATGGTAAACCAGACGCACACTGTTCCACTAAAAAGAAGGTGTAGTTTCGTCAATTTTTAGAATTTCAGGATCCGGTTGGTCATATTCTTGAAAGTTCACACTATAACAATATGCAAAAAAAAACGATTCTTCGAAGTTTCCAGAGAGGGATACCCACAATTAAAACCCATAGGCAAAATAATTTCGGATCAACTCAGTCGAGGGTTATTGTTAATAATTCGTTGAAAAATAACGTTCAAACTTCGCTTTCATCAATTTATTTTACGCCATGATTTACTGTGAGAAAATTAACAGTGCATGGTTGAAACAGATTAATAATAATTCGTTCGAGAATTGTTATAAATAGTTCCAATATTATAATAAATATAATCAAAGAATATTATAACTATATATTATTGGGTTGTTCGGAAAGTAATTTCGTTTTTTTCCCACAAGTGTCGTTGACGAAAAACGAAATAACTTTTCGAACAACCCAATATAATTATTATATAATAACAATGATTTAATATATTTAATCATTTTAATATTGTAATAATTCATTTCAGAATTATTATAAATCGGTAATTCGTCGAAAAGCAAGGTTCGGTTTTTACTTTTCTCGATTGGTTTGGTCGCGACCACTCGGAGGAAAAGCAATACTGCAACACAAATTTCGCGTGGACAGGAAATGGTCACATTGTGCAGAAAATCCTGCGATCGCCGGTAGTGCGGTCAGAGATTGATGTTACGCGTCACGTCAAATTTTATATCAGTCTAGTACGTCGAAAAATCTCTCAACCGCAATTCCGATAGGAACGAATAATTGCCTGGTGGCTGCACGCAGCTTCCGTTTCGTGCCTGCTGATTTTTTCCCTCTCTGGATCATAGGATAAACTAGTATACTGACGAAATCTGTTTTTTTTTACATTAGATAACTTGGTTCAGAAGGGTATTGCTCACCACGAAAGACGTTTTCGAGAGGTGATTCCCGGACATCAGCTGTAAATCGATGATAATTAAATATTTTACACAAACAAATTGCAAAGTGTTCTGCAGATGATACTTTTTCAGATACCTCATTTTCGTAGAAATTTATAATTACGATTTGCTATTTTAAAAACTTGGTAACAATTAGACATAACCCGTTAATCGATGTATACTTCCTTAAGATAAGATTTAGACTTTTTCAACATCCACTCATAGTGTACATCTACATATTTTGTATAGAAAAATTCGACGTACAGAATGCGATGTTCGATAATGTAAGAATCTTTAGGATTACAAATTGGATTGGTACATTGGATTTTAATGGGTTATACCGATGATAATCCAATATACCAACATGACGTTTTAGAATTGTGATCCAATGCTATGACCCATTGACAAGTACAAGAATCCAATTAGAGCCCTACGACAATTTCCGCCCAAGGCGGACACGCGACCGAACATTGATGAATCGGAAAAAAACAACGCATATAAAATACTAAATATACCAACCAAAAAACGAATTCTTTAAGTTTTTCTCCGTTCGACCATGGCAAAACGATGTTCCATCACTGTTTACGCACCGAAGTAGTTTTTCCGTGAAAGTGAAGTTGGCCCACGAAGTCTCGAAAATGGATCCTTTGCAAAGGGCTATACATACAAGAGGGATATTTTCGGGATGAAAGGGTGTTACGAGGATCGGAAAAGTTCCGCCTCGTGGTGGCAGTGGGCAAGGCGAGTGAATGGCGAAACCGGGGGTGGCTGGTTAACGGAGCGCGTCGATGGGTAAATACGAGGAAGCCAGGAACCGGACGGTACAGGACAGGACGAGCCTCGGGCTATGAACTCCAAGACCGAGGAACGACCGGTAATTCGAGGGTGCCTCGAACGTTTCGTTTCCACACACTCTAGGGTGTGTCTACCGTTCTTGTTCAATAACATCATCGCGTCGGAAGAGACGGAAACGAAATTGAAGAAATCGTGGGACAGCTGGAGGGAAAGGTCGAAAACTAAAGGGGTCGAGGGAGGGAGGTGGAATATCGCAGCAGAAGTCACTTCGCCAGCGTCTCCCATTCGAATTCGCCATCGATTTCCTCCCTATACCGCAGTCCCTAACTTCCGGTTAGTCCCGAGAACAGCCGTGCAAGAATTCCCTGCTCTTCGCCACAATCGAGTTACGCGCTCGGAAAAAGTTACCCGAGCAAAGGGGAAAAAACAGAAAAGTGTGATACTGGAAAAAAAGATATACGAGATTAATCGAGAAAAAGAAAGAAACTGGCGTAGTGTGGAGAATCGATGTCAGTTTTACTTGTTTAAGTGGCATTTTCCGACGTGAGCAGAGTTAATGAGATTGCGAAATCGAATATTATCATTCAGCTGCCTCGGTTCGAGTTTTGTCTCCGGTTGCTTCAGTCCCTTTCTTCCTTCTCGTTCCCTCAACCTCTCTCGTTCTCTCTTTATTATTTGTTGTCGAGTCAATTTTCATTTTAGCACACATTCGGAGGAGTCATTAATTTTTTTATATTCTTTTCGTCTTCTTTTGTCCTTTTTATTATTTACATTAGAAAGTGACATTTGTATCAACAAAAAAAGAAGTGAGTTCCGATATTATTCATATTACTCGTATCAATTTTTATTTTCCTCTTGGTTGCACTATCGCACAATAAATTGATCTATATATATATATACATATATATATATATATATATATATATATATATATATATATATATATATATATATATATATATATATATATATATATATATATATATATATATATACACACACATATATATATATATATATATATATATATATATATATATACACATATATATATATATATATATATATATATATATATATATATATATATATATATATATATCGTATTTTTCAAATTACCTGCCAAAGTACTGTGAAAAGTAAATAAAAAAAATATTGTGTAAGTCTATAAATTAATAAAATAATAAAATAAATCCTTTCTAACCCTACGAGGAAGCGAATAAAGATAACTATAAACTACAAAACCAAAAAATAAATGTATAAATTAATTAATTAATGAATTAAAATGTAAAATGACAGCAACGTATGCTCGCTTTTCGTCTTTCTTTTCCCTTTTATTAATTACTTTATGAAGTTTCATCTGTACTACCGAAAACTGAGCTGGAGAGCTCCGATGTTGTTCATGTTGCTTTTATTAATTTAAATTTTTCTCGTAGTCTCGCGCTAAGACGCGATCCATTGATCTATATGTATCATATTTCTCATAATTACCTACTAGTATACTGTAAAAATGAATAAATAAATGTTAAGTAAGAATATTAATAATAAAATAATAAAATAAAACAATGCCTGAAATTAAGTACATTCATTCATTCATTTATTCGTGAAAATGTAATATGGCGTCAACATATGCTCGCTTTTCGTTTTCTTCTTTCCCTTTTATTATTTACATTATGAAGTACCATTTGTACAACCGAAAACTCAGGTAGAGAGCTTTGAAGATCTTCATATTGCTTTTATTGATTTTAATTTTCTTTGTAATTGTACCAAGGCATAATAAATTAATCTCTGTATCTATGTATATCATATTTTTCATAAATACCTGCCAAAACACCGTGAAAAATAACCAAGAAGAAAATTAAAAATAAAATGGTAGAAAACATGGAAAAATGGATAGGAAAGAAGGGGAAGAAATCAATATGAAGATACAGATGGTGCTGAAAAAGGAGCCTGTGACTGGACTGTGTATATTTATTAAGCAATTTGAGAAGCTAATTGGAAAAATTGCAAATGGCAAGAAAAATGCGAGAGGAAACGAAAGGTAAAACGACAGTAAAGTATAAGTTAAGAAAATATATATTGTAAGGGGAAACATATATGTGGGGGGAGGGCGGATCTCTTGTGTAAGCACCCTAAAGGGTGCTACACAAAGGCATGATAAATTAATCTACGTATATATATATATCATATTTTTCATAAATACCCGCCATAATACTGTGAAAAATAAATAAACAAATAAGCCAAGAAGAAAATCAAAAAGGAATTGGTAGATAACATGGAAAAATGGATGGGAGACAAAGATGGAGAAATAAATCAATATGAAGATACAGATGGTGCTGAAGAAGGAGCCTGTGACTGAACTGTGTATATTCATTAAGCAATTTAAGAAGCTAATTGGAAAAATTGCTAATCACAAAACGAATGGGAGGGGAAATAAAAGGTAAAGCGACAGTAGAGTATAGGTTTAAAAATATATATTGTGAGGGGCAACATATATGTAGGGGGAGGGGGGCGATCTCTTGTATAAGCACCCTAAAGGGGTATGTCTGTAATATTAAATCTACTACTAAATAAATACATGTTAACTAGATATACATCTATATCGATAATAAAATAGTTGAACAAATCTCTAAAGAACAAGTAAATAAGTAAATAGATGAACAAATAAATGAAAATGTGGTAAAACGGCAATATGTGCTCTCTTTTCCTACCTCGCAGTGTGCAAACCCTATATCCGAGAGCATAAATCTTCACGAACGATACACAAGGAAAAGAATCTTGCCTTTGATGCCGTCTCCAGGTGCTCCGCTGCCACAGGGTCCTGAGAACGATATTACGCTCAACATTACTCACCCTCTCGGACCTCTCGTTCTCAGATCGATCGAACCGTAATTCGCACAGCAAGTCCTTGCCACTCTCGAGTTCTAGCAAATTCGTTGGATCAAGAATTTCGATTATAACTTGACTCGCCACATCTTCGATCTGTGTGTTCGCGTACAATTTTCTATCGAAATCACGTTTTTATTGCTTTTTATTTTCTCGTCCTGTAATGACTCTCGTCCCAGCACTCCAATAAAGCGCGCAGCTGTTTTTTACATTACTTTTTAATCCACATAAATGTGAAATGAAGTGTGATTTTCGAATGAATTATTCTCGGCGAATATGAGATGAGTCGTGAATTCGAAATCTTCGCTTCACAGCGACGCGAATTTTAAAGGACTGAAGGTACAATTTTTTTTCTTCGTGCTCCTCGGCGCGCTTGATATTGCAATTTTTCGATCTCGCGCGCGCGCCCTTAATGCGGCAGGGAACGAGAACCCGCGAGTCGTTAAAATTTCACTTGTAAATGCAATTGAGCTAAAACCACAGAGAGACAGAGAAAAAGATTGCCACCCTCGTTTTATCTGTTTTTCGTGTAACTCCATCGAGTATATCAGAGAAGCATGGAGCTCTTCTAATTTCGCGATAAATCTTCATTTCTCTCTGTCTCTCTCTCTCTCTCTCTCTCTCTCTCTCTCTCTCTCTCTCTCTCTCTCTCTCTCTCTCTCTCTCTCTCTCTCTCTCTCTCTCTCTCTCTCTCTCTCTCTCTCTCTCTCTCTCTCTCTCTCTCTCTCTTCTCTCTCTCTCTCTCTCTCTCTCTCTCTCTCTCTCTCTCTCTCTCTCTCTCTCTCTCTCTCTCTCTCTCTCTCTCTCTCTCTCCTTCTCTCTCTCTCTCTATCTTTTTTTAGGTATCCTAGTTTATAAGATATACCATGGTGACGCTCCTCACTATCTTAGAAAATTATTCGTACGTCCAGTAGAGGCCGAAAGATTTACATGCGGTTCAATTGTACCCAACGACTTTGTCATACCTATCTGCCAAACAGCTACTTACCAAAATTCTTTTTACGTTTCTGCGATATATTTTTGGAATTCATTGTCGAGAGAAACTGCCTCGTCACTATCTCTGCAAGTTTTCAAAGAACGCTTCGCTAATTTATTTAGTCTGGATAAAACCTACAAGATAAGTATGCCAAGCGGGAAGGCGGCATCAGGTTTAATACGCTGAACTTGTATTTGAATTGTAAATCTTCTGCGACGCTACTCTTTTCGCATTTTCCCATTATTATTATTATTTTTTTTTTTATAATAGACTTTATTGCTCCGGGCAACGCACTTCCTCAGTTTGCACTGGGAATCATTCACCTACCCCCGGGGGTTAGGCTCGGTCTTAACCTAGACCGGAACAATAACGCTGAGCGGCACTCGAGGGTTCCGATATCACCTCGGCCGCCGCCCAGTCAAAAAGTCGCGCGAGAATTCCAATATATCGCTCTGCGATAGCCGCTCCCTCAAGCCAGAGGGTTAGCGGCTACCGCAGTCCACAATCGTGTTGCCTGAGTAAACGGAGGTACCCAAGTATGACCGCCTTCTGCATCCAACCCCATAGCAACCGGACACCGGGTTTGCAAACCGGTATGCCAGCGAGGCCTGATACAATAGACTCTTTCATCCCACCTAGCGTGCCGATGATGAGGACAACGAGAGTTACCCTGAATCCTCGGTGCAAACGACGTAGCTCGGCCAGGAGAGGCTGATACTTGAGCCGTTTCTCCTCTTCCTTTCGCGACACGTTCACTTCGGCCGGAGCCGAGAACTCAATGACGTATATCGTCTTGTCGTCGAAATCGAAGAGGACAACATCAGGCTTAGTCGCTTGAAGCGGCCCGATGGTCGCGAATGAGAAGTTCCAATAAATCTTGCACCTCTCGCCCACGACAACGGACTCAATATCTCCTGGTAAATAAGGCGCCACGGGCTCCGGTCTATCCCATAAGAGTGCCGTAGATGGTAGTACAACACTCTTAGGGTCGCGTTATGGCGATAGATATAGCCGGAGACTGCATATACTGGGCAGACCGACAGTGGATGCATTAGTGTCTCCGGCGATTGTTTGCATGCACGACACAAAGTGGTCGGCAGAAGCTGACCCAAAACGCGACTCCGATAAACCAGAGTGTTGATGATTCCGTCTTGGCAGGCGCAGATAAACCCTTCGGTCTCGGACATCAGTCCACCTAACCGCAAGAAGAAAAGTTCAACTGGGTGGACAGCCCCTGTTCCTCGATGTGGTGAAAAAACACACCGTGCCTGGGTCTGTCCACGTGCTGCCGAGTCAGGACAGTCTGCTCGCAACCCTGATTGCACGCCGACGTCGGGACTTGGGCAACCGAGCGACGGAGTCTATTGCCAAGGCGCCACGCCGGCGCCGGCGGAACTCCAAGCTGAGGGTCTCTGCCGCACGATCTGCCGCCTTATAAAGAAAAGCACCCGCCCCATGAAGCTCATGCTGGTGGACAATCTCCAGGAGCGGGTCCGAGCTTGTTACTACATCGCTTGCTATTCCGAAGACCATGCGGTCATAAAGACACTCCAATCCCAAGAGCCCACGCCCGCCGCTCTGACGCAGCATATAGAGGCGCGGGGTGGAAGATCGAGGGTGCAGACTCCGCTGGATGTTCATTATTTTGCGTGTGCCGATGTTCAGCTGTTTAAGCTCGTCTCTACGCCATTTGACGACGCCAAAGGAGTAGAGCAGGACCGGGACAGCGAGCATATTAGTGGCAGTGATCTTATTTTTCCCAGACAGATCTGATTTCCAGATCCGTCTGAGAAGCCGCCTATACTCGCTGCGGAGGGCCTCCTTGACACCCTCAGCGTCTTGTACAGAACGCTGATCGATGCCAAGGTGCCGAGAAGACCCGCCGGCGTCCAGGTGTTTGAAGACGCTCCCGTCCACCAGCCAAACATCAGCCGCAACACCCTCTGCTCTCCCTCTCCTGAGATGAATTACAGCGCACTTGTCCATTCCGAAGTCCATTCGCGCCGCCCGCGTGTACGTCGCTACGATGTTCAAGAGGAGCTTAAGCCCCCCCTCCCCAGGAGCGTATAGCTTGAGGTCATCCATATAAAATAAATGGGTGATCCGTCGCCCACGCTCCCCGGGGGGGCCCGCTTCGTACTCGCGTGCAGCCCGCAAGGCGATTGATAAGGGTAATAGTGAGATGCAAAACAGGAGGGGGCTGAGAGAATCTCCCTGGATAATCCCCCTCCTATACCCCACCACTCCGGTCGACACGTTGCCTTCACTAGTCTTAACTGTGAAGCGTGTCTTCCAGAGCGGCATGAGCTGCTTAATGCATCCCACTATTTAAGGACTCACCGAAAGGCGTTCGAGTAGGTGTATAATCAGTTTGTGACAGACTGAGAGGTTACGCTTGTGCTGGACCGCGTCTTGCGTGATGCAGCGGTCCACCAGCAGGTTCTCCTTACAACCTCCCAGCCCCCTCTTGGGTCCCCTTTGTTCGTGTATCTCCCGCCATGCAGGCTCGATCTCGCCCAGAATACGCTCATAAAGAATCTTTGTGAAGATCTTACAGAGCGCATTCAGACACGTTATCGGGTGGTAGTTCTCCAGACGAGACAGATCCCCTTTTTTGGGGAGTAACACCGTCCTTCCCTCTGTCAGCCACGTAGGGATTGGCACCGTCCCATCGATGAACGACGAGAAGATGCGGGCCAGATGGGTATGGGTGCACGTGAATTTCTTCCACCAGAAGATGTTAATCCCATCCGGCCCGGGAGCGGCGTGGTTCCTCATGCTACTCACCGCCTTCTCCACCTCACCCCGCGTGACTGGAAAACAGTCGCCACGCTGACTCGGCTGTTGCCGGCAATACGTGTCGAACCGTCCCAGAGCTGGAGTGCTTTCATCAAAATAACCCGCCTCGCTATACAGTTTTCCCCAAAACCGCTCCACCTGAACAGCTGTTGGCGCTGTGTCGGGGGCAGGCGTAGGTGGTTGGAACCAGCGGCCTGGGTCAGAACGGAAGAGGGCGTTGTCTAACGCCCGACCCAGCCGCCTCTCTAGGGATTGCTTCGCAACCCCCAGGTTCCGCACCTTCTCCACGTAGCGTTCCTTCACAATAAGAAGGATAGCTTTTTTCAATGTGTGGTGACGGCATTTCAGTTCTGAGCTGATTTTTCGGATTTTAGGGGTAAACGCCCTCCCCGCCGTAATGAAGTCTAACACACACTGAACACGGGATGCCTGCCTCCGCGCTTCATTGATCTTATTCTGGAGCTGTGCAACGCGCCGCCGAGTCTTAGCCACGAACGCCGCCTTATCATTGCGTGTCTGAGGCTTCGACTCAACAGCCGCGCGATACACAGCCCAGTTCAAGCAGAGTAGATCAGCGGTCTCGGGGATTGCTGCCGCGAGGGACTCATTTGCCGCTTCTAGGCAACCAGGCTGAAGAGAACATTTCCCAGTGATTCTCTCCCTCCTTGTTCCCCAGTCCTCTGTCAAATCGACGCGCCAACGGGGGGGTTCCGACTGCCGGGGGGTTCGATCATGAGGCCATCCGGCAGAGCTCCGCGCGGAACGCGCGGAAGAGCGCCTGCCGGACAGCTCTGGTGGTAGTAACAATCGTAGCCTTGTCGTCGCAAGCGGGCAGCCTGGTCTCGCAGATGTTGTTGCGAGAGGTGTGCAAGCTCTGGGTGCACTTGGCTCCACAGGGCCTGCAACCTCGCCATGTAGCCCCGCCGCGACGGTACGCTATCCCTCCAGCAGCGGATGCGGTCTTCCTTGAGTTCTTCCGTCCACTCGAGGCGCCGATTTCGAGCCATGGTCGTTGCCGTGGATCCTATCTGGGTGCCACTCCCAACTGATCCTTGGTCCCCATCCGAGAGGGACCGGTTGTGGGGGGCCTAACTAGGTGGTCTTCGAACCTAGTTTTCGGCGTGCCAGGTGGTTGGCCTGGCACGTCGGTGGCTATTGCGGGGGAGTTGTGCTCCCCCGGGCGATGGGCACGCCAGCTTCCCTACGTCAATTATTGTTATTATTATTTTGTTTTTTTTAAGGCGGGGGTTAAAATGCAAATTACGCACCGTAAGAGAGTCCAAGGACCCTCTCGTGTGTCGGACTCCCACACATGCCGGTGATCTCGTATGTCGGAATGGTGATATACCGACTAAACAATCCCCCTCCACTGTCTACCCGCGGGGTGGCAACACGTTAGTATAACCTCACCCACGCGGGTCCTGTCCATCGTCCGTCTCGTTTCGTTTGTTACCGTCTGCCCCAATTACGTATCCGTCCCCTCATTCGTACTCCAGACATCCATCATCTTTCTTACATCTCAGCACTGCCTCGATGAAAGTGGCAACGGCTGTCCATTGGTCTTCGTCTCGTAACATCAGCCCGACTATGGTGTCAGGCGTGATGTGTCGGGTCCTCTGTTCCAGTTATTGTCTCCGTGTCGTCCATCTGTCGCACGCAAAAAACGTGTGTTCTGCGTCGTCCCGTATGTGTCCGCAGTATTTACAGTTCAGCGTCCGTACTCGTTTCATGTTATGTAGATAACCTCGAAAGTATCCGTGGCCCATTAGGAACTGGGTCAGGTAAAAATTCACCTCCCCGGCCCCCCGTTCGGTCCACAGACTTAGGTCGGTTATCAGTCGTCGTGTCCATCGTCCACTCGTCTCAGCCGTCCAGCGTGCATGCCAGTCCGTCATGGTCTTTTCTCTTTCGCACTTTGCCGCGTCAGACCTTTCAGTTCTTTCGTCGCGTTCGTAAATACGTTTCCGTTCTGTGGCCAGTAGGTCTATGGGAATCACGCCCGCCACTACCAGGATCGCCTCTGCCGAGACGGTCCTGTAGGCACACGCTATCCTTAGTGCCCCCTGTCTTTGTACATACGTCATAGTCTTCCTGTATTTCTTTATGGCCAGCGCGTCCGCCCAGACCTCTGCGCCATACAGGAGGATCGAATGGGCCGTCGTCATCAGTAGCCGTCGTATTGACGGTCTCGGTCCGTGCGTATTTGCCATCAGGCGGCTGAGCGAAGTGACCTTCACCGCGGCCTTCTCGGCCGTCCGTTTTATGTGTGGCCAGAAGGTCAGCTTTGTGTCCAGGGTCACCCCCAGATTCTTGGCCTCCCCTCTGGTTTCCGTGCGCACTGTTCCGACTCTCATCGAAATGAGGGTCGGAATTCGTCGTCTCGTGAGCATGACGAGCTCCGTCTTGTCCAGTAAAAAAGTCAGTCCGTGCTCCGTCATCCATCGGTCTACGCGCCTCATGACTTGATTGAGTGTCAGCTGGGCCAGATCCGCGCTGCGCTCCACAATCACCGCCGCCACGTCGTCGGCGTAAGCGACGAGCGATTCGGTTTGGGGCATGTCCAGCCTCAGCAGGCTATCGTACGTCACGTCCCAAAGGTCCGATCCCAGAATTGATCCCTGCGCTACACCCGCGGTGATCCGTCTAGTCACTGGTCCGTCCGCCGTCTCGTACGTTATCCGTCTGTCGTTGAGATAATCCCTCAATACCCGGAGAAGATAGGGAGGGACCCGGAGGGCGCCTTCCAGCGCCCCCAAGATATCTACCCACCTAGCCAAGTTGAAGGCATTTCTCACGTCTAATGTCACCAGTAACACTAGGGGCTTGCCGCGTGACAGGCCTCGTCCGTCCTCCTGACGATGTCGATGACCTCGCGGATTGCCCCTATCGTCGAACGTCCCTTGCGGAAGCCGTGCTGGTTTACGGATAAGCCCCCAGCCGTTCTTATCGCGTCTGTCAGTCGCGGTCTCAGTAAAAGTTCAAAAACTTTACCCGTTGTGTCCAGTAAACTGAGCGGTCTGTAGGAAGACGGCATGTACGGCTCTCCCTTTCCTTTGCTAAGGAGAACCAGTCTGGCCGTCTTCCAGTGCGTGCTGAACGTCCGTGTCCTTAGGCATTCATTGTACATCCCGAGGAGGATCCCAGGCCTCAGGCGAGCCATCAGCCGCAGGACCTCTCCGGGTATGCCATCCGGTCCCGGTGATTTCCTCGCCTTCAGAGAGGTCGTAGCTTTGATAAGCTCCTCGGTGAAGACGGGGACGTCTAGTCTGTCGTCATTGTGCGCCGGTTCTTCCCTCATCGGGTGAGTCGGGAAGAGACCGTCGACGATCTGTCCCATGGTCATTGCGTCGTGGAGTTTCGGTGGGCCTCGAACCCCCAGTCTCTGGGTCACAATTTTGTATCCCAGACCCCAGGGGTTTCGGTCCACCTCCTCACAAAGCTGCCTCCAGCACCGCTTTTTGCTCAGTTTTATGGCGTTCGTCAGCGTCTTCCGTGCGGTCTTGTACTCTGTCGTAAGAGCGGCCGCGTTCGGCCTGTCCCCCTCCCGAGCCCGGCGCATCCGCCGTTTAGCCCGAATGCAGTCTCTCCGCAGTTCGGCGATGTCCTCTGTCCACCAGTACGTCGCTCGTCTGTCGTGTTGGGTGCTCTTGCGTGGCATTGACGCCTTGCAGAGCCGTCTCGTCAGTTTCAGTGTTTCGTCCACGAGTCGTTCAGTCCTCGTGCATCCAGTCAGTTCGTCAGACACGCTCACTGAGGGAGCCGCTGCTTCCAGCAACGCCCTCGAGAACCTGTCACCGTCCAGTTTCTGTACGTTCCACCGCAGTGCATGCACCAATCCATTGCGTCGCGTCATTGTGGGTCCTGCCACTTTAAAGACGATGTACTGATGATCGCTGGCTGTGTAATCATCGATCACCGCCCACCGCCTCATCAGCGGGACGATACTGTCCGAGATTAACGTCACGTCCGGTATCGAGGAGCCCACCCTCGGTCTTACGTACGTTGGTACGTTTCCCGTGTTTGCGACCGTCAGGTTGAGTCTTGCTGCCATCTCTAGCAGCAAGTGTCCGCGTCTGTCCGTCCTGGTCATGCCCCACTCGATCGCTCTCACGTTGAGGTCGCCCGCGACAATTAAGTCGCCAGACAGCTCCCTCAGCGCGTCCTCCAGTCTGTCCGTCTTGTCCTCGAACTCTCCAGCGGAGCAGTTTGGGGTCAGGCCGCCCACCCTCACCCAGACGTAGTCGTCCCCCGCCCCGCTGTTGAGTACGCGCATTCCGGAACCCCTGACCCAGATGGCCGAGGTACCCACGTCGTTTTGGAACCACGTCGGAGTCGTCAAGTCCCTGTACTGTTCGCTAAGTATGAGTACGTCAGCGTCGTGTTCCGTCGCGATTTGAGGTAGCAGCAAATGTGCCTCTCCGCATCTGTGCATGTTTCCCTGTATGACCATCACGTCTTCGTCTTTTTCCTGCACTCCTCCAGCGCAGCTCTAAAGACCGCACACGCCCCGGAACCCGGGACATGCGCGGTGCTCTCGTGCCCCGCCTCGGCGCACAGGAAACACGTCGGTCTGTCTTCGCAGTCCTTGCCGACGTGGTTCGTCCTGCCACATTTGTAGCAACTCCGTGCCCTGTCCGTTCCGTTGCAGTCATTCCTAGTGTGCCCGTACCCAAGGCACCGGTAGCACCTTCGCACGGTCGTCCTAGGCCTGACGCGACAATTCATCCACCCAATTTTTAGTCGCCCTTTCTTGAGCAGGGCGTTTGCGGCGCCCTCCTCAAATTCACACACAGTCATGCACTGTCCTTGTCTGTTTGGCCCGAAGATATGAACCTTCGGATCCCTCGTATCGTTCGTCGCCTGACGGAGTGACTCCGTCACTTCCTCCCTGTCCGTCACGCAGTCTAGGTCCAGTATGTTAATTTGTACGTTGACTGTCATGTCTCGTACTTGTGCGTTATCTCCCAGGGCTTACCGAAGCTTGTCCTGGAAGTTTTGTCTTTCCCTGGGTCCGCTTTTAACACGGACCAGGACAGACCCGTCCTTTGTCTGTCGGTAGCCGTTGACCTGTACCTTCTTGATGCGGGGGTCAACGGTTTTCATCTGTCTCAATATGTCCGCGTAAGTTTTTCCACTCGTGGGTTTGACGAGAACCACATCAACTCCGGGTCTCGGGGCTGGGTGACCACCTGGGGTCTATATTTTAAAACATGTCCTTTCATAGTTTTTTATCTCCCCCTGTCTTCTACGTGTATGGTAAGTGTGAGGTGGTCAGAGGTCCCCCCTGGTTTTAGGTGGAGGTGGCAACGGCCCGTCCTGAGCCTGGTCCGGTCGCCGGGCGGCCGGAGGAGGCCCTCCCTCGGCCACTTTTACCTCCCCCGCCGGGAGGCTCTGCGTTGTCTCCTTGCAAACCGGCAGGGCGGTCCCGTGGGATCATTCCCTCGCGGGCGATACCCGTTTATAGGGCCCCCGCCATCCATGACCCGGTTGGAAAAACCCCCGTTTATAGAGGGTTCCGTCTCATTCATCGGTGATACCCGTTCGCAGGGTCACCTGACTCATACCGCCACGAGGGCTCTGTCAAGGCGCTCAGAGGTGTAAGTGTAAGGTGTGTGAGTGGGTGCATGGCGGTCGCTTACCACTATGAGCGGCCACAGCCAGAGCTTCCGTTAGCCGCCCTTGTTATTGCGATGTCGCAGGGACATTGACGCGGCAAGGACGTTTCCAGTGGGCGCGACGCGGACGCCGGAAGGTAGCATTTCCTCTTTGCGGGTGTCACCCACGCAGAGAGGCACCCACCATTATTATTATTATTATCATCATCATATTATAATTCATTATTTTGTAGTACAAGTTAGAAATTACCACCACTCGACTATGATACATTTTCGTATCATCGAATATTGGTTAGCATTATGCAGTGTTATTTTATTTTATTTTTATTTTCATTTTATGTTATTTTGTATGATTTTGTATTATTTCATATTCTTTAGCACTATTTTGTATTATCTTATGTCTTTTCGCGTTATTTTATATCATTGTATATTATTTTATTTATTCTCTATTTTATTTTCTTTGCTATTTTAAGTTTGCCCAAAAATATTTAACTAGGCCATAACAATAAAACCAATCAATCAATCAATCAATCTCTTTCTCTCTCTCTCTCTCTCTCTCTCTCTCTCTCTCTCTCTCTCTCTCTCTCTCTCTCT
>OZ023314.1:34929036-35251536 GCA_964007375.1 Ophion obscuratus
TGAGTCGGAGTACATTTTTTTCTCTCTGTTCTTTTTTATCCCTTACTCTTTTTCGCGTTGACAAAAAATGAATACCCAATCTCAAATAGGAACAGAGCGATGAGGGTAGTTGGGAGTGCGGAGGGACAGGCTCGGGCGCAGGTACTTTTTCAATGTGCTCATATCGGAACTACACTTATCGAGACGACCTGCATGACCACTTGAACAGTTTTTGATATGTTTTAATGGAGTTTTTTACCTTCGGAAATAGATTCTCTATAGTCTGTCGAATATTTTTTATTTTCCATTCGGATCATTTTTAATAAGTATTTAAAACGCAACAAATTACAGAAAAAAAATTTGATTTCGAAATTTGAAGACTTATTTTTTCGAAATTTAAACATTCGACTCGAAAGCCCATATTATACTTTTATTGTAGTTAATTGTTGCTTACTATTTGTATTGTGCTTATTTTTATTATATTTAATAGTTAATTTTTGTTGTATTAAAAAATAAGCTATTACTTCCTATTTGTATTATATTTAACATTCTACTGTTACTTCACAAGAATCTTTACGAGAATAGAACATGAAAACGTGTATTATCCACAGAGCCCTCAACAACGTATACGAACATGAATAGTTAACGATAAGCGAACTTGCCTAAGTGAAGTTCTATCGTGATTGTATGAGCGCCTCTTCCGAAGAGATCAAAATGTAATACCCCGCACTTCTCCTAGTGCCGCCACAGAGGTTAAAACAAAACTTTCGTTTTATGGTTTTTATGCTCTCGACGCACATGCGCTGTTGGGCACTCTCGTTTTTTAAAGCTCTGCCTGACAAGCCGTAACTGAAATAAATTTGAGCATCATGGGTGGGAGGGACTTACCTCTTCGGCAGAGCCGCACATACAAACACAATAGAACTTCACTTCGGTAACTTCGTCTAATCGTTAATTATATTTCGCGCCTCGTTCTCGAGATTACACTCGTAGTTGCTCCCAGAGTCCGCTAGATGCCACAACGTTCAGAGTCTTTAAATTAAATTTTGGGGGGGGGGGGGCACGCTCGTCTCACAGCGCATCCCTCCTACTTCATATTCTTTCGTGATGCGCTAGAAGCAACATCGTGAGGAGTTTAAGTTCAGAATAAAGAGGTGAAAAGAAGAAGATGCAGAGGTCGAAAAGAGGTGAAAATAAGGAGGTGCAGATGTCGAAAAGAAGACGGAAAGAGCAAATTGAGGAGATGAATAAAATATTAAAGTTATTACAAGAAGCATTGGAGGGTCTACGAGGATCGCGCGAGGAATCAATCGAGGAGAATACGTTGGAAGATGGCGACGAGGAAGATGGGCAACAAATTGACTAGGACGGTAAAGAATAAAATAGATATTGTAACAGATAGACACATGGACGGGCATAAAGAGCACGATGAGTTTGCACGAGAGGCAAAACAGATCGTAGCATTAGCCTGATGAGCTTATATGAAAGATAAGACGTATCAGAGATTCAGCCGATGAGCAGGCACGAGGAATCTGACATATCAAACTATGGAATAGTTAACTTCGCACGAGAGACAATAACCCTTCAATCCACGGGGGCAGAACTCAAAACCCAAACCGAGGGGAGGAAAAGAGATTTAAAAAAGTAGGTAGATTAGCAGGAAGGTTAAAAATATTCAGAGAAAACTGGAGAGCGATAACAGACGATAAGGTTATTTTAGGTTGTGTTGACGGCTACAGAATACTGTTGAAATCTAAAGTCTATCAAAAGGTAAAGCCTCGAGTGGTTATACCAAATAGTCAATCCCAGAATCATCGACAAGCGATAAAAAAATTATTGGAGAAAGGGGCTATCGAGAAATTCAATGAGAGCGAGGACCAGTTTATGTCATCGTATATTTTTGTACTGAACGCAGACGGTACCTACTACAGATTCATATTAAATTTAAAGAAACTGAATAAAGGGGGTAGCCGGTTAAGGGGGGTCTGACGGCCCCCACCGAGTTTGATCGAATCGACCCAAAAACCTGAAAGAGGGCTGAAAAACAAAATTTTAGAGATATTTTTTAACCCCCTAAACCCTTATGAAAACACCATAATCGCAAAAAATGCGTTTTTTTGATGTTTAATTTTTTTTTGAGCTTTCAAATGCATTTTAACGCGGTTTTAACACAACCAAAATTTTGTTTCAGATGTGTAGACATGCCCTGAATTTTTCCAGATTTTTTCGTAAAGTTAAATCATGTGCAACATAATTTTAATGGCAAAAAAACCGTAAAAAATCGTCATTTTTTGTATTTAATGCTATGGTTTTTATTGACGTATTAATGGTAAAAAATCGTGCACCATAGCATAGAAAGCTACTATCTTCCTCTACAAAATGACGCTAATTGGGCTCAATTCGGTCGTCTCTAGCGTCCGAAAATCAAACTTGAATAAATTCCGTTTTTATAATTTGAGCATTTTCAGTTACGAAAATGACACAAAATCATATTTGTCAATTATTTTTTTTAATAAAAGTACATTTTGGGGTTTCTGAGGTCGCCGATTACAAATTTGATGTCAAAAATTAGTTTTGTCACATGACAGCTGTCAAAACGAAGAAAAAATATTTTAATTTTTGAAATTTTTTAAAAAAGCTATGGGAACGATATTAATAAGGATTTTTTAGGTCGCTGATTATAAATTCATTCTTATACACGAATTTTTAATCGTAACAGCTGTCAATAGTTATATTAACAAACAAAAAATTACGTATTATTCAGAAAAAAAATTTGGAATTCCCCGACTAAACTGTCACCTGGCGGAGAAAATCCCAACTTGTACCTTATTAAGCCACGTACCCGAGTGCCTAAGGCCACCGTACCCACGTGGGCCTTAGGCTCGTATGCCCCTCCGCACGGTACTGCGCATGCCCACTACGCACTGACGCATCGAGAACCCCGCTCCACGCGGTCTCTCTTTCTCTCTGTGTTCAGCCGCCGTCCAGTACACACGTCATGCGACGCGCTCTGCTCCGTTAAACAAATCTATTTGTTTTGTTAACAGCGTTTTTTTAATTTATCGTTTAACCTGCATATCTCAACACGAAGTGATTGAAGCAGTATTCTAAGGTGAGTTTGAATATCAATTTAAATATCAATCAACATAAAAATTGATTTATAATCATAACCTCAATCTACAATCGTTTGCCTCATAGTCGACTTGAAATCGTACAGAAGGTGGCCGTCAACTTCAAGTTGTTGTTTAGTTCACTCACATGAAAAGAATTAAAAAAAAGCAAAAAAAAAACAAAACTAAGACGAAACGATATTTCAATAAAAAAATGATTTGGAATACAATAATTTATTTCTGTTTTGTTTACCGATGTTTTCAACATTTTTTTTGTTTTGATTTACAATTTTTAATGTACTTTCGATTTTCGTTACTTTTGTTCTATTTGTTTTTTTAATTATGGTTTTTTTTATTCCGGGTTTCAGTTACTTTTTTCATTTTTTTCAAAAAAAAAAAATAATTTGTTAATCATAATAAAAAAAATAACAATGTTCTTTTTTTTTCTTTAGGAAAAACTGTGCGATGCCACCGAAAAAACGAAAATGTACGGCTGGTGAAAGGTGCATAAGATGCAACAGATTGTTGCGTTATGATACCGGAAAACAGAAGTCCATTTCTTCAGATGATGACGTACACTTATATACTAAACTACTAGGTAAACGAGTAGAGAAAGGTGACGTTTTATGTCATCTGTGTCGTTCCGCAATCGCTAAATCCCGAACGGTTTCACCATCGACGAGCAGTGATTCTGATCCTGAAGAAAATCTTTAGTTGGATTTTAATCCCGAAGAAAATCCTCTGCCAAACGTCAATCCCGAGGAAAATCCTCTGCCAGATGTTGATCGCGAACAAAATTCTGTCGATCCTGTAGAGAGACATTCATCAACACTCTCCAATTTGACAGTATCAGATGACACAGAACAATCTTCGGAACAGTCTTCGCAACAATTGTCACGGTCGGAGTCTGGATCTTCCACAGGACAGTCATCACAATCTTCTAAGGACCCTCCTTACGTTCTTCGTCCAAGAGAACCGGACTATGAAATGATCGAGATGCCTTTCAACAGAGTTACCGCGACTCACAAATGTTGTTGCGTATGTCTTACTCCAATTACGACATCTCCGGTTGTTCCGTTTAAAGCGAGGTTACAGGTATTTATAAGTTCACGAATTTTCATTCCAAAAGGCAATCGCTGTTGTCCTGTACATCTTATCAGTGAACGTATGTACGTTGACGAAATTTCAAACTTGAAAATATTTTCGAATACTTGTACTATCAGTTCTCAAGAGTTGGCATTATTTTTGGATGCACTGTCCAAAAAATGCGACAACAGTATTTTAGACAGAGTAGATGATTACAATTTATCGGCAGAGCGCATAAAATCGCTAACTGGATACACAGTTGCAGAAATCAAGACTCTAAAAAACATGTTGGTCACTTTGCGAAATTCTCAAAATCGCAGTATTAATCAAGCTCTTTTAATATTCCTTTTTAAATTAAGAACTGGAAATTCCAACACAATCACTGCGTCAATTTTCGATATCAAATCTGAACAACTAGTATCTGCTTATTGCAAATCGGTTTTGGATTCATTCGCGAAAGACGTCTTTCCACTTCGTTTCGGAGCTCGGGCATGTTCTCGCGAAGATTTAATTGCTAATCACACGTCGCCTTACGTAAAAAAATTACACGGATTTGAAGATCGCCTGCTCTTGATTGCTGATGGTTCATACCTTCGACACCAAAAAAGTTGTAATAATTGTTACCAAAAAAAATCTTTCTCTGGTCAGAAAAAGTGTCCACTCTGTAAACCCTTCACAGTTTGTGCCACAGATGGATATGTAATAGATGTTTACGGACCGTACGAAGCAATTGTGAATGATGCGAAAATCTTACAACATGTACTAAGTGATCCGAACGGCTTGAGATCAATCCTCAAAAAAGGGGATGTTTTTATACTTGACAGGGGGTTCAGAGACGTCAAAGATTGGTTAGAATCCCAAGGGTTCGTTGTGTTGATGCCAGCGTTGAAAGGCAAAAGAAAGCAACTTCCAACAAATGAAGCAAACGAAAGTCGATTTGTTACGAAATTGAGGTGGGTGGTAGAGGCTGTCCACGGTATAATCGGTAGTAAATTCAAACTCTTGCATAATCAGTTTAACAACAACATGTTGGATTCAGCGATGCTTTATTGCAAAGTAGCGAATTTTTTGGTTAATGAGTTTGGAAAAAGACTGAATTGCGATACCGATTTACAAGATCAAATTGCCGAGCAAATGTTGAAAAGAAAAGACGTTGACAATTCTTTAGCGAAAGTTGTGGAAGAACAAAACTGGAATAGGAAGAAAAGGATCTTCAAACCGTTAACATCAAATGACGTATTAGACTTTCCGGAAATGACAGAGCAAGATTTGAAGATCCTTTTCACTGGCTCGTACCAGTTATCGCAAACTGTTTCATACTTAGCTGAAATGTATACCGAAGAAGGACTTTTGAATATGCAATACTTGTTGGAGGACGATACCATTTTGAAATGTGAAGTTAAATCAAGACATATAAACAAGAAAGTATACAGATGTTACGTTCAGTACGACCCTAACAATATTGGATATTACGGTATAAAAAACTACGTATGTGATTGTGCAAATGGGCTAAGAACTGTTGGTTGCTGTGCCCACGTTGCAACAATCATTTACTTTTTAAGTCATGCACGGTATTTGTCCAAAATCATCCGCCCAGCTCAAATTCTAACGAATCTATTTCACGTTGATAATGTCGAACCTGTTATTGAAGAACACAGTGACGAAGATTAACAACATAACAATCATGTTGCAATGTATGTATTACTTGTGTCTGTTTAATGTATATATTAGATGAATGTATGTAATATTATTATAAATAAATAGATTTTTTAAAATACAATGACTTTTAATTATTGAAAAAACCGAAATAGCAAATACCATTTTCATTTGATGACATGTGTAATTTTTTTTTTTTGTTAGCTGTTTGACATCAAATTTGTAATCGGCGACCTCAGAAACCCCAAAATGTACTTTTATTAAGTAAAATAATTGAAAAATATGATTTTGTGTCATTTTCGTAACTGAAAATGCTCAAATTATAAAAACGGAATTTATTCAAGTTTGATTTTCGGACGCTAGAGACGACCGAATTGAGCCCAATTAGCGTCATTTTGTAGAGGAAGATAGTAGCTTTCTATGCTATGGTGCACGATTTTTTACCATTAATACGTCAATAAAAACCATAGCATTAAATACAAAAAATGACGATTTTTTACGGTTTTTATGCCATTAAAATTATGTTGCACATGATTTAACTTTACGAAAAAATCTGGAAAAATTCAGGGCATGTCTACACATCTGAAACAAAATTTTGGTTGTGTTAAAACCGCTTTAAAATGCATTTGAAAGCTCGAAAAAAAATTAAACATAAAAAAAACGCATTTTTTGCGATTATGGTGTTTTCATAAGGGTTTAGGGGGTTAAAAAATATCTCTAAAATTTTGTTTTTCAGCCCTCTTTCAGGTTTTTGGGTCGATTCGATCAAACTCGGTGGGGGCCGTCAGACCCCCCTTAACCGGCTACCCCCTTTATCGACACAAAACATTTTAAGATGGAAGATATTCGAACGGCAGCAAGATTAATATTTCCAGGAAGTTTTATGGCAAAGATTGACTTAAAAGATGCATATTTTAAGATTTTCATTCTTGGGTCAACAATATCAGTTCACATATTTACCTTTCGGCTTGGCAACAGCACCACGTACTTTCACAAAAATGTTCAAACCAGTGATCCGGTACTTGAGATCCAAGAGCTACGCATCGGTAATTTACCTAGATGATTTATTATGCGTAGACGATAGTGTGGAAAAATGTGAAAGAAATGTGTACGAATCACGAAAATTATTAGAATCCTTGGGCTTTCTAGTCAATGAAAGAAAAAGCGAACTAGTACCAAGGACGAGGTGCCGTTTCTTAGTATTTATTATAGATTCAGAAATATATGAATTAGAGTTACCAGGGAAAAGAAAAAGTAAACTGTATAATCTGGTTAAAAAATACAAGAATAAAAAAGAATGCAAAATTCGAGAATTTGCCGAACTCGTAGGGAATCTAGTGGCGGCCTGCTTGGCCATAGAATACAGTTGGTTGTATACAAAAATCATGGAAAGAGAAAAAATTTAAAGCCTATTATCAAGAAACGCAGACTATAATAATACAAGAATGAAAATCCCACAGTGTGTTATACCCGATTTATGCTGGTGAGAAAGTCACATTAAAGAGGGTTTTAACCGAATAAAGACAGGAAACTTTGAGGTAACCATATTCACAAATGCTTCAGATTCAGGTTGGGAAGCAGTTAGAAGAAGCGAAAAGACGTTCGGTTTTTGGTCAGAAGCGTAAGCCAAATGGCACATAAATTTCAAAGAACTGTTCGCAGTCAAACTGGCCTTACAGAAATTGGCCAAGGAATACATAGATTGTCAAATATTGCTGCGTATAGACAATACAACAGCAATTGCCTATATTAATAAAATGGGAGGTACGAGGTTCCACAAATACAATTCACTCGCAAGAGAGATCTGGCAATGGGCGGAGAAAAGAAGAATCTTTCTTTTTGCATCTTACATACCGTCGACAGAGAATTTAGAAGCAGATCAACTATCGAGAGTCAAGAACGCTGACACAGAATGGGAATTAGCCAGGCAAGCGTTTGAGGTAAATAGACATTCTCTGGGAACACCGGAAATAGACCTTTCGCGTCAAATACTAATACTAAATGTAAAATTGTTGCTCTTGGTTTCCAGAGATGGATGCCATGATGATCGATTCCTTTAAAATAAGCTGGTCTGACCTTGAATTGTATGCCTTCCCCCTTTCTCCTTAGTTTTACGGGTACTCATAAAGATAAAAAGAGACAAGGCAGAGGGATTCTGGTAGTACCTGATTGGCTAAACCAGCCCTTGTACCCGATATTCATGAGCGTTATTGTGGGAAAACCTTTAAAATTTGGACCTGATGATAATTTGTTATCATCCCCATGCAGACAAACGAAGTCTCCGCGCGGTTTTCTTAGGGGAACAAGTTCCTTCGAAAGCAATATAGAGATCATGTTATCATCCATAACCCCATCTACATCAAAGGAATATAAAACGGCGTTGAAGAAATGGGAGATTTTTTGCAGAAACAAAGGAATTGACTTTTTTAAACCGCGAGTAGATACATTATTGAGCTTTCTAACATTCCAATTTAAAAAAAGGATCCTCATATAGTACCATTAACTGTTTACGATCTGCCATCTCTCTCATTTCGGATAAGGAAATCGGCGAAGATCCAAGAATTAGAAGTTTTTTAAGAGGTGTATTCAAACTGAGACACTGCTTACCCGGATACTCTTCAACTTGGAATGTGGCATCGGCATTAGACTATTTGTCATCATTGCGCCTCGCAGAGAACTTATCTATAGAAGAGTTATCAAAGAAAACCGTGATGTTATTAGCATTAAGTATAGCCAGTAGGATTCAGACACTCGCAAACATAGACGTAAGAAATATTTTAAAGTCCGAGAATGGGTTAGAAATACCAATTACAAAACTATTAAAGACATCTGGTCCAGGGAGAAGACAGCCCGTACTAAAGAGTCCGAAATTCAAACAAAGAAAAGAGGCATATCTAGCCACGTACGTGGAAAAATATTTAGAAAAGACAGCAGCCTATCGAGGGGAGGAGAATAGTTTTTTCCTAGCTTTTAAAAGACGACATAAAAAATTTGAGGCCTAGACTGTCAGTAGATGGATCAAGAGTATTATAAAGAGCAGCGGCATAGACATTTCGGTATTTTCAGCTCATTCCACACGACACGCGCCTACCTCAGCGGTCTTTGCAAAAGGGATCTGCCTCGACACAATTAGAAAAACGGCAGGGTTGTCTGAGAGATCACAGATATTCGCAGAAAGTATAGAAAACACAGACTTTGCGAACAATGTTTTCATCTCCAACTAGTCGCGTATATATATAAGTTTTTCTTTTCATTTGAACAAAAAAAACATATAAGTATTGATTTTTCTGTAGACTGTAAAAAAGATTTCACAAATCAGCATATTATAATCAATAAAGATTTTAAAATTCAATTGCAATTATATGAGTCGCCTCGTTCGAAGAAATTACAGCCCACCCGAGAAATCATAATAACCCAACCCTTACTCAAACAACAATCCTGCAGTATTCTGAAAAATATGAAGCAAAAGGGACTCGCTGTGAGACGAGCGTGCCCCCCCCCCCCAAATTTTAATTTAAAGACTCTGAACGTTGTGGCATCTAGTGGACTCTGGGAGTAACTACGACTGAAATCTCTTCGAATGAGGCGACTCATATAATTGCGATCGAACGAGCCCGTCATCGGCTCGTTCGATGGATTAATTGTATTTCGCGCATCTTTCTTCACAGATCAAAATGTAGCTGTTTAAGGGAAGACACCACTCTAACTGCCCATTTTCGACAGACTTCTTTGGATTTTTATAAAGAAAGGAATAAAATACACGGTTAGAAGAACTTTTACGCTTTGGTAGGCATATATTGAAGTATGTAAAAAAAATTTGCCAAAAGAATACAAAATGGCGGCGCACGCGTCGCTATAGCACGATCGGTTTTCGGCCAACCCTCTCCGCAGCACGCAGTAGAACTGTTATAAATTCAAACCTGGAACTAAAAGTGAAATTTTTTCGTTAATTATATTAGTTTTAGCAGTCAAGTACGGGGCAAATGAAAAAGTAATGAAAAAAAAATTAGAGACGAGTTTGAAAAAAGGTTCGTTATTTCGACCATAATTTTCATATAAAAAATGATATATTTTACACCATGTTCAATTAATCGAAAAGAGTGCTCGTACTTGACTGTTAGAGCAATCTAAAAAGCTACAGTTAAAATCTCAAGTCGATTGGACGAGCATTGTTCGCGTTCTTCTGCGTGCCAATTTCAGAAACATGGTTTTGAGAAAAACGTGTTTGAAGTCAACGGTTTTGCTGACGACATTTTTTTCCGTAATCTAATCCCACCTATTGGTAGAAAATAAAACTATTTTTAGTCGGTAACTTTTTCCCCAAAGATAATAGGCTTACAAAAGTCGAGAACTGCGTCTACCGGCGTGGCATCATCATTTCAGCGCTCGGAGACTATGCATCACATTTATGAAGGTTCAAAGGATTTTTCAGAAGTGTTTCCATCCAAACGATTGTTCGAAAATTTTACAGTGGCGTCCTCCCTTAAAGCAAGTTACGGTTGATGAAAAAAGAAACTGGTATATTTATTATTAACGTCTTGACATAAATATAACTGATTAAACAAAAACGTTTTGAAGTCAATATACTAGATGAAGCAAAAAACGCAACAACGTAAGGGTAACTTTATACCCCGCATTTAAAAAATAAAGATGACAAAACAATTCAATCTCTAGTATCAACTAAGTGGGCTTCATCTGACAAAAACACTCTGTCATAGAATAGGCCAAAGGTCGCGGACTGTTGTGGCCAACCCGCCGTTTTTCGTATCAAATCTACGTTTATACTAGCTCGTTTGACTGCTGACGTACCGGCGTGACGTGTACTGTACGCGGTAAAAACGTTGAAATCTACGTCGCTTTCTGACAGTGTGTTTTCACTTCAACGGGATAACCTCTGCGATGTAACCGCTTTATAAGGCTTCTTGAAAGAAATAAAAAGACTGAGAATCGCGTTGCGTAAATCTTTTGTTCAATCTAGTTCGGCTTCGAGAGCCTACGCTAGGCACAGAGATTTGTCTTCTATAAAAAAAGGTAAGCGCAATACCGGTTGCTTCTTCTTTGGAGCCAAAGTTTTTATCCTGTCTGGAATTGTTATCTCGTAAAACTTTTTGTCAACCTTACGAGTATTACGAATGTCAATCAACGAAAAAGTTTGCAAATGATGACCCGTCAGTAACGCTAGTAATTTAACTAGCTTCATAGAAAGTTGCAACGAAAATTCTTCGTTTGATCCCCAGTTTGAAAATAAACGTAACACGATTTTCAGATCCTACGTATAATAGTAACATAGTGATGAGGGTCTTCTTTTTTGAGACTCCATTAAAGGGCTATACCAGTGTGAACGCTGAAAATTCGGGTGATTTTCGGAATTTTTTTGGAAGAAAAGTACTCAATTAAATGTTTCGGAAAATTAAGAATATATTCGGCTATATTTGACCTATATTACATAATTTTTTCATGGAAAAATATTGAGATCCAAGCGACTTAAGCGCTGCCTTCGGAGGCGCAAAAAAGTTCCTCCACCGCTGACATGATTCCGGCCGATCGAGTAGTTGAAACCGAAAAAGGAAAAAATGTCGTTAAACTGGAAGGTATTTCCTGTACAATGACGTAGGATTTTCGAACAATATCAAAATCTAACAAAATGGCATAGTTATGAAAAAAAAGTCTGTTTTATTGCCTATAAAATAGTTGTTTTTTTTCAATGACAAATCGTCAATTTTTATCCAATCAAAAATATCCTACGTCATTGTAGAGTTAATATATTCAAGAATACTCAGTTCAAGTTTCAAGTCAATTGAATAATTGCTCTTTGAGTTACAATGTCAGAAAATTTAAAAAAATCTCATTTTGAGAAAAACGCGTTTAAAGATTTAACTATCGATTTTTGCAAGATAAAATTATATGAGATACGGCCTTGAAATTTTTACAGGATATTGAAAGTATAAACTTTCGAAAAAGGTAAAAAAAAATAATTTTTTTAGCGTCACACTGGTATAGCCCCTTAAAAACCCATGTTACTCTCTCATCTTCCCCTAAATTCGATCCGAGAATGAGCGAAAGCGCTGATCGGTGACAATTAAGCGAATCATAGGATGCGTTATTTTTATATTTTCTTGTGAGGAAAGATATAACATCCATCGGCGTGCCTTTTGATGGATTCATACCGATAGTTGAAGAGAAGCGCCACCATATTTTCAACCCGCAATCATATTGTCAGATAGTTGCATCTGTCGGAGATGGAATGAGAATGTCGATTGCCTCCGGTGGAGTTTGTCGCAAGATAAACGCTTCTCTGACTGCCTGCCGGCAACCATTGTAAGCTGACTTGACAACGAATGAGGGTGCCTGTTAGAGGAATGCAACAGATTATCAGTCGGTTTGAAACAAAACAAGATCGCCAATAATCAACGAGAAAAAAAGAGGAAACCAAAGCTGGCCTTCCACATACGGTACAACAATTCCCTCTGCGCGATCGCGAATTTTTTTTCGTAAGACTCTCGAAATGATCGAAAAAGGCGGAAACGCGTAAAAAGACCATTGAACCCAATCTATAGTGAATGCATAAATCGCGGATGAATTGGGATCTCGGCGCCAAGAGATATACCTTTCACATTTCGTATTTGCTCGTGAGGCAAATAAGTCAATTTGCTGCTTATCCAGCACGAGTACGATTTCTCGAAAAGCATAACCTGCAAGTTCGAATTCTGTTTCCAGTTGTAATTTTCGTGACTCGTAATCCGCTTCTATATTTCTTTCCGATGCAATATATCCCGAGTCGAAATTTGCAGCCTCCTCTGAACCCTCGCAGGACCCATTTCTTTTCTAATGCACAAGCCGCCGCCCTCCGTTGAACCTACCAAACTCTATTTGTCGAGTTCAGTGCCATAAAGAGACTTCCCCTTGGCCCAGTGTTGCCTCTATGAGACCTCCCAAACCTTCTTTCGATCTCAAATCCGTTGCCTCGACCCCACCTAACCTGCTTTAGGCCCAAATTCCATATCTCCTCCATCATCACTCCATTGTAGCCTGATCGGTAACCCGTTCGATGACGAAAAAATACGTTTTCTCTAATTATCGTCCGAAGAATTGTACAGGTAAATATGCATTATCACATGATGAATAAATACTACACAATAATTAAAAATACATCGTCAACTTTTTTAATTGTTAAATTTTCTCAATAGCGGTTTATTATTATTTTATAGGCGATTCATAAAATAATGCTCGCATATCCACCCTTACTCCAATTCCATCGAATGTATGGGTGTACCTATGGCATCACGTTCATCGGTGCAGGTTAGTCCGAACAGCGTAGGCCAGCATTTCTCGAGTCTGTGGTGACATCACTGAAGGCCTCGTTGGCTCCTCCGCAAGATACTACAAGCCCCGAAGAAAAAAAACTGTATGAAGTATAAATAACAAAATTTCTATAAAGAAAAGTAATTAAATAAATAATTGAAAAAATAATTAATACAATATAAAATAAATAAATAACAATTCATTTATTAATATTAATTAAATTAAGGACTTAGGCCACAGTAACGGGTATAAAATTATGTACGAATTTAACCATTTTTTTCGTGTGAAAAAGTGATTCACTCATAAAATTAGTTACACATCTATTTAGTATGAATATCAGCTGTTAGAATTTTTTTTGTCCGATGTACAAAATGGCCGACTAATAATATTTTCTTTTATCTTTTTTTAGGCGCTCTGCGGCGTGACATTTAGCATCCACAATTTTTTACCTAGAACAAAAAACAAAAATTCTCGTCAATCTACTATACCTAGAGAATACCTAGAGAAGTACGTATGGAATTTGAAAAATATTGTTTCATCCAAAAGTTGTAGGTACTTGAATTTTAGAAATAAATTTTCAGTGAAAAATTTCGTTATAACTACTCATAAAATGAAAAGTTTTCGATTAATCAGAAATTCCGTACGTACTTCTCTGCGAAATGCAATTAGGAACATAACTTTTAAATTTGAAGTAAATCGAGTGAAAATTGTTAAATTTATTTGTCACGCCAATTGGAAAAAAGCCGTTTCGAGAAGTTTCGAGTTGTCGGCCATTTTGGACATCGAAAAAAAAAAAAAAATTCTAACAGCTTGATATTCATACTAAATAGATGTGTAATTAATTTTATGAGTGAATCCCTTTTTCATACGAAAAAAAATATTAAATTCACACATGATTTTATACCCGTTACTGTGGCCTTAGACCTTAGTTAAAGATATTTAATATATTACATTAAATATATTAAATATATTTAAATTAATTCAAGAAATTTAATCTATTAGATTAAATATATTAAATATATACAAATTTATGAAAAATAATAACATAAATAATTTAATAAATAATTTAATAAATAAACAAATTTGCAATATGATCGGTGATCCGAATGTGTTATATTTCTTTTTTCAGATTCCAGAGAGGTATAAAACTCCCGGCAAAGACAAGGTAACTTGTGTATTTAAAAATAATTGTGTTTTTTTGTTTACACTGAACATTCTTCTTGACTGAAATTCTGAACTGAACTTCTACGAACACAGATTTTCCTTTAAAAAAACCCCTATAAGAGCAACGATTCCATAAGAAAGATGAAGCAAAAGTACTGAAGCAAAAAAGAAATAATAACTTGTGGCTTCAGGAACTTGTCAACCCATAAATTCTTTTAAAAAAATTAATTTCAGCAGCAGAGAAAAATTTCCATTGTAACAACTTTAAATAGCGTTATATCGAATGTTACTCGATATTTTGCACTAAACATAGGGTTGTCGAAAACGTGTAAAATAGATTTGCAAGTGTGCAAAATCAATACTTTATTGAATGAATGTTAGGGTGGCAATATTTTCGTCTTCATTTTGTAATATCAAATTCACCAAAAGATTTATCATTTAATCAGACAACTCTTTCGCCAAGGATCTAGCTAGAACTACGATAGGATCAAGAATCAGAAAAAAAAAAAGAAAAATCCATTTACGTCAGAAAAGTGATCTTGAAAAACTGGAAACGATCTCTCAATATTTTTCGTTCCGCTGTCTTTTGCAACGTTTATTGTCTCGTAAAAAAAGTTATATTTTGAGCATGTAACTCGAAATTGAGAATAATGGTCGAAATATCACCACCGTAATATAAGTGTGATGTACATATACACAAATATATGTTTCAGGTACCGCTTTTCGAGGAGTTACCGTTTCATTTATTTTCCGGCGTGAAAACTGCCATTCAGGCCAAATCGATCATCTACAATGTGCAAACAAGAGATCGTATGAAAAACTGGCAACTCTTGGTGCAACAGTGTCTAGTCGATGTGTACGGGAAGCACTTAACAGAGTTCTCGGCGAAAGAAATGAAAGAAGGGTGTCGCCCAGCGATTGACCACGATTTGTATAAGGGTATTTTATGTAAGTGATTATTTACAATGTTGCTCATCTTTAATTTTGCTCTTTTTTATAGTTATTATTAATACCATTTTTTGTTTCAATAGACTAGGCTAGAGATTGGTACGGATATGAGATCAACGAAGAAGATTACGTTAAACTCGTCAACAAAACGGCCTACAATAAAAGAAAAGCAGAAATACAAAGAAGCAAAAAAGAAAACGAGAAAGAAACACAAGGAGCAAGAATACAAAGAAACAAAGACAACGAGGCGGAACAACAAGGAGCAGAAAGTGACACCGAAAAACGTGAAGATGAAAATTCGGAGACTCTTAGGAATTCGCACGAAGATGCCAGCGGAGAAAACAAACATTTGCACAATTTCGAAAAAGCCGCGGTTGTACTTGTTGATGGGGGTTCGCTTCCGATAGAACGTGCAAAATTCAGTTAACACAATCGTATCGAGAATAATGTCAATGCTCATAATTATCAGCATTACGAATATTCTTGGGGTTCTTTGAACCCGGAAAATGCTGCACTTGACGAAAGCTAGATAGCTTTCGTTAAGTGAAACTACCAACGGATCCTTATCGAAATAATCACTACGAGAACACTTACATGAACACTTACCTTTACACTACTACGAGAACACTTACACTACGGGAACACTACGAGAACACTACGAGAACACTTACCTTTCTGTTCCATATCAAACTTCCTCGAAATTGGAATATTGCGAACTATAAAATTCATGAATCTTCGGATAATTTTCGTATTGTGAGACTCGCGGCAATTTTTTTATTTTGTGCAATGATACGCATTGTTTTTTCTCGATTCATGTTTTAAATCATCGATTCGAATTGAAGAAGCGATAAACGAGTCTCACTTAATTCGCTTATCGTACCGTGATGTGGAAGCCATTAGAGTATATAAATATAAAGTATTGGTACTTTATATTTATACACTGCCGCTCCAAATTTTGGATACACCAGAAGATATTTCTTGCCGCACTAAAAGTTACATAACTTCGTCAAAAAAAAAAAGATAACCAAATTTACCGACCAGCGTTTTGAAGGAAACCAATTCAGCTTTGTTTTGCTTTTTTGAAATATTTTTTATGATTTTTTTTCGACCCGGTATGCACGTGACTGTTTTTCGGCTTTTTTCGACCATCGAGAATTGGGCATCGAGAATTGGGCATCGATGACTTGTGGACATTTTTTTAATCATGGCTATTCATGATAAAATTGAACGGGGTAGCACGATCTCGATTTTCTTTTTTTTTTTGTTCATTCAATAATGAGCCGATAAATGGTGATGGCCGATTACCGTGGATTTCAAAATAAATGTTTAATTTTTCTTTGTTTTTTTTTTAGTACGTCGGAAAATAAAAAAATATTTCCACGTGTATGTGTGAAGCATATTTTTTATTTATTCCCGCCACATATACCGTTAAGGCGAATGGGGGGAGGGGTGTCTACTAATGGAATGGGTCTACTGTGCGCCTATAGTAGCTCGAATGGAGGGTCTTGACTTGTGGAAATTTTTTTTACCATGGCTATTCATGATAAACTTGAACGGGGTAGAACGATCTCGATTTTCTTTTTTTTTTGTTCATTCAATAATGAGCCGATAAATGGTGATGGCCGATTACCGTCGATTTCAAAATAAATGTTTAATTTTTCTTTGTTTTTATTTTTAGTACGTCGGAAAATAAAAAAATATTTCCACGTGTATGTATGAAGCATATTTTTTATTTCTTCCCGCCACATATACCGTTAAGGCTGAAAGGGGGGGTCTACTAATGGAATGGGTCTACTGTGCGCCTATAGTAGGTCGAATGGAGGATCCGGAGGGTCTACGGCGCGCGAAACAGTAGGCTAGATGGAGGGTACAGAGGGTCTACAGCGCGCCTAGAATAGGCCGAAAGGGGGGCCAGTGCGCTCTGCGGGAGCGCTCGAAGTAGGCCCACCTAAGGTTCCTTAGGTTCAGTTGTGGTCCTCACTGATCTCCTTTGAGTCAAAAAGTCTACTTTCTGCCATGCCGGAGGTTCATCGGAGGCCCTAACGCATGGTATTTTCAAACATTGTACCCTCCTTTAGATACCCAATAATCCGCTCTCGCCGATTTCTACTCGGGGACGGAAGCCCTCATTTTGTGGGTTGAACGCGGCTCGAAAATTTCAACTCGGGGCTGCATGCTCAGGTTTTTTTCAAAATGTTTTGATCGGATACACTCATAGGTTGTTCGGTGTTGACAGGGGCCGCTGTCTCCGGTATCGGTGGATCCGCATGCTGGTACGTACGCATGCAGAAATGTGACCTGGCATTCCCTACTTTGTGTCCGGCCCTGACCAGACTACCCGTGTCTAATTTGCCTGACCGGGCCCTCTCATGGAACAAGCCGGGAAGATCACCATTTTGCTTTTTGACGGCTTACCCTCTGTTCTTGGAAATTAATCTTCTAGCTGGGATACATTGCGAGCAAGTACATCTTCACATAATGTCTACCCGGCCAAAACAATGACATGTTCTGAAAAGTGGACCCTGTCTTTAAGAACTAAAGAAAAGCTGCTTTGCTTTCCACCTCATCAAAGATGTTTATAATTAATCGGGATGAAACTAATACATCTGTTGTAATTCTGTTAATCATTAAAAGCATTCATTTCATTAATGATAATCGACGAGGATAACAATTGTGACAGGAAATCTCTGTCATCTATAAAATCCCTCGACGTCAACGCTCTTGAGACTCGTCGAGCGCTGTAGGTGCGAAGCTAGGTTAATTGTCCGCCCTCCGTCCATGTCCTAAACATAAGAAATCGACGAAATTGTCGAAAGTTAGACGTAATTCGGGAATGACCCGAACACCGAGCGATTCGTGTCGCCGTCCGACGTTGCCAAGGGCTGACGCGCACGCGCTACGGTCCTACTCTCGAAATCCCTACGATATGGGAATGGGAGGGGAAGAGCGTTGTCGATCATTCGATCGATGAGCGAGCTCACTTCGCACCTAGCGTCTTTGCCAGTAGCAAGTCAAAATATATTATAGACTTCGCTCCACGCGTATTGGCGCGTAGCAGGTCTATTATCGAGGTCTTGTCCAAGCGTCTTTGTAAGAGCACCTCGGCATTAAATTGCGACTAAATTTTGTAAAAGTCAAAAAGTACAGAATTCCGCTAAGGGTCTGGTAGAGCGAACCAGCCCTCGACGAAGAGGTACTAACACAATTTGACCGTTGAAGCGTAAGGGAAGTGATCTCGGGGCACGCTACGTCGGCGATAAATTACCACGGATCGACGTCTTGCCGAACCGTGTCGGAGAATAATTCGACAAATTGTAAACCATACGCGGGAATAAGGCGTATAAATGTGAGTAAAATGATATCTTCCCTCGAGCATGATTCTGCAGTCTTGCATTATTTTCCTCGTGTCTTCCTTGGGTCTTCCAGTGGACTCCCTTGGAAATAGTCTCGAATAAGCCGAGCATCGATTAAATTAGAATATAATTTATTACTTCGACAGTGTTTGTCGGAAGTAATTGGCGCCCAACAATTAATAAATTACCGTATTAATCAGAGCCTTGCCAGTTCTGACCCAGGCCGCGGCAGGTGTAGATTTATTTAATTAATTCGACGTCTTGGTCGACAAAAAGAAATCGTCCTCACAATGCTTATCATAAATACCGGGATTACGATAACTAATTATTTCAGCATTAAGAATAGCCAAATTATTTTATATGGCAAAAATATATAAAGCAGATTATTCGTGGTTTTTGAAAGCCTAGTCGCCATGTTGGAAAATATCAATGTGCTGGCCAGGAAGACATTACCTGAATGTATGTCGCCAACAATCCGCCAGGTGGCTACAAGCAAAGCGCTTCGCGTAAGCAAGGTATCATCATACAAGGATAAAAGTTCGTCTCGTGAGCTGTACCACGTACAGCGAAGTGCTATACTTACAGCGCGCGCTAACACTTATGATTTTGCGATACTTGCAAAATAACCTTTTGCACTCTAGGCCTTTTTCGCTCGGATAGTGATTTGTGTACGTTTTTCTGTCCCTTTGCCTATCAAGAAATGCGAGCAAGCGTATGTACTCACACATATACTACCTTAGGAAGTAAAATTACAATATGTTGTCGAAATACTAAATTGAATACACTCCCGATTTTACCTCCTCGAAGGTTCCAAAAACGCTGAAATGTCATTTTTAATTTTCTCGTATGTTCCTGGTTATTTCCCAATTTATTCCCTATAACTTTCCTGGTCATTTACCGCATGTTCTCCGGCCCGTTCCTGATCAGTTCCCCAGGAAGGGAAAGGAGGATCGGGACCTAGCCTTAGACCCGTTTTACACTGCGAACCTATTCCAGGGTGAAAGGCCCGACCAGAGCCTGATATTATCTAGAGAAGGCAGATCAGGGGCAGTACTTTTTCCCGACTCAAATTTCTACACGGGTAGTCGTCCACGATTTCCACCTCTTAATTTTTCTGAGTCTGTACTTGAGACTCCTCTCGTCCTCCCTCCGACTCCTGCGGAGATTGTCGTGAACTGTCCAATTCTCGCGAACGGCTACGCCCTAAGCGATGAGAATGACGTGATCGATTACGATCTGACCGACTAAGATGATGCGAACGGCTGCCAACGCGTTCTTATCGATTCGTAGAGCCTCTCGAGCGACTGCGACGATTTGAGACCGACTGCGACGATTTCATCTTCGCCTGCGTTCGCCGTGTCCCCTGTGACGGTTCCGTGAATGATCCCGACCACGCGTCGAGCCCGATCTATGGCCTACGATGTAAGAAGGACTTGATGCCAATACTTGCCTTTAACCATCGAGAAATTGTTCAACTGTTATCAAATAAAAATATCTATCTCCGCGGGTCAGATTCGCCGAGACTGAAGGATGTGTGTTGCATTCCTTCGTCAGACGAAGGAGTGCACCTCGGTCAGACCGAAGGCACGATGACTAGCAATCAAATCGCTGGCACAGCAACCAGGCATCCAGACCAGCAACTGTAGGTAATCAATCTTTCAGAAAGAATCAATTTTCATGGCGTCTCTTCGCACCATTTATTTTAATTGAAATAAATCTTCATTTTCCTTTTCCTCCCTCGATGCTGAGTGATCGTGACCCCTTTTCTTTCCCATTTTTCTTGTTTTTACATTGTTTATAACTTAGCATATGTGTTCGAAGCGAAAGAATGAAAGTGGCTAACAGCGCATACGCATCGAGAGCATAGAGAACAAAAAACAAAAGTTTTGCTTTAAACTTTGTGGCGTCACGGGGGGAAATTGAGGGGTACTACATTTTGATCGCTTAAGGATGCGGCGCGAAATATAATTAGCTGTTAAATAGATGAATAACATTTTTCGTGAAATCAGAACCCTTGTGAACAAATCGACGATAGATATTGTTCCATATTTTTTACCTTCTACCCTTCAATGCAATTCCCGGAAACGCCAATTTTTCGGCCAATCTACAGGTTCCCAAACTATCAAAAGACATTTTCGAAAGAGCATGAAAAACCACCAAATACAATATTTATAAATATCGATCTTCAAAGAAGCGCGATAGTATGCAACAATTTCAGAGAACGTTAACGAAAAGCAAGGTGGATCGAGACAAAAGATTAAGGGAAGTCGATAAATGGACAAAAGAACGAAACATAAAGCTATGATAATTGTGTATGCGGAGGCGATAAAACAAATCGGGGTTGATTTGTACACCGCGTGATGAGCCGCGAAATAAACGAAGGCAAAGCGAGGAAGAGAGCATATAGCAGAAGACGAAATAAAGATAAATTACAACCGGATGAGAAGCAGTCGTGAACCCCCGCGCACCGAGAAAGCCGCACGAGCAAACCATTTGACGTATCATCCCACGTTGCACATCACCACATATACGGTTGCACATCAACACATTTCGCCCACGTGCTTCCTTCGGGTACCGGGTAGTGCTACAATGAAGAAAAAGGGTCTGTGAACTTTTATCTCTCCTTTTGTCTTTCTCGTTCTCTCTTTCTCCCTTTCTCTTTCTGTCTTTCTCTCTCTCTTTCTGTCCTTCTCTTTCTCTTTCTCTCCTTCTCTTTCTCTTTCTCTCCTCTTTCTCTTTTTCTCTCTTTCTCTCTCTTTGTCTCACTCGTCTCACATCCCTCTCGCCCTTCCTCGCCCTTTACACTTCCATTCCCAGCTCCCGCCGTTGTTCCTTCACCCTCTCGCAACGGATCCCGACGTGAAAAATGTATGAATTGACCAAAAAGCCCGTCAATTGTAACAGGAATCCGTCTGGATGGAACAAAAGTTTTTAAAAAAGATTGGGATCTCTGCAAGAAACTGTGAGAACCGGGGGGGCATATTTTTCGTAATTTTTTTTGTTCTAAATGTGTTGACGTATACAAGAAAAAAATTGTATAAAAAAACTGATAAATGGCGGCTCAGTCGTAGCTAAACTATGAGCGTTTTTGTAGGCGCTGTGCGGAGGTCGCGGAACTTTTGTGTATCACCACGTATGACAAAAATAATATCGTCATTTACATTAGTTTGGCTAGAAAAGTACACACGATTATTTTTTAAAATATGGTTTTTTTCCGCCGGATAGCATTATTTTGAATAATTCTTTTTCCGCCGAAAATACAGCCTTAATTTTTTTATCATAACGATCATTGTTGAGGAATCGTAAAAATCGTGTATACTTCTTTAGAATATGTCCAACAAGCTACAGTTGAAATTTCAAGTAAATCGGATGAAAACTATACAAATTTTGCATTCTCCCGATTTCAAACGCGTTTGAAGTTTCGAAACGGATTCTAAATTGCTTAACTGACTCTAAAATCTGATTTTAAATTGCTTTACTGACTTTAAAACTATCTCCAAATTGCTACGTTCGCTGCCTATGCTTTTTCGTGCATTTCGAAGCCTTCGGAGGCGCTTCCTTATTTTTAGAATTCCTTTTGTTTATCATCCTTATAATGTTGATACGTCACTTAAGGGAGACTTTGTCCTTGGAGTGCCATATTTCAGGTGTTTACATTTTTTTCAAAGGAAACGAGTAAAGCTTCTTGAGTGCGGTTTTTTTTCTTGCTTTTATTCATGATATACAGAACGTTAAATTATTTTTTTAAACCAAAATGGCGGCCGTTGCAGCTCCGCGAAAACAGGTCCTCAAATCGCGGGAGGTAAACGGCTGACATCACTGCCCCCTCTTTTTTTATCTGAAACACAAATTCAAAGCATATTATCAATCTGCGACTCTTTGGTCATGGAATGACGGATAGGTTTTTTGTTTAGTACAAATTTCGGAAAATGGCGGCAATTTAAAAAAATAGAATTTTCGCGTTTTTTCGCATAAAAAGATAAATTATAAATGCAAAAATGTATCTATCGAAAAAACGATCCGTCATTCCGTGAAGACATATTTTCTGAGTATGTTCTCCAAATTTTAGGTCGATATGTTAATTACAGCGGTCAGGAGGATGTCAGCCATTTTTAAAAACGTGTTTTCGAGAAAAACGCGTTTAAAGTTTTGTAATGTGTTTACACAAATGTGTTTATAATTACCGCTAATCGACAGTGCCTGGTCCATAGAGGCATCCCTCCTCTTCTTCTAGCTGCTCATGTTGAGCCGCTAACATCTCCCGCTGCTCAATCCGGGACAAAGTCTCCCTTAAGTCACTAAAAACATGATCCAAATTTTTGTCTACTTACAAGCAGATGCTACGCCTCTGTAATATCAAGATCAAATCTCGGAATATACTAATATCCAATTCTTACTAACATTCAACAGACATATACCTTTTTTCATGATTAATTTTCCTAATTCCATTGCGGGTTTTTACGTATTACCCTTCTCATAATCTAACCTAACTTCCATTGCGTCCATAGCCGTCTCAAGCTACACTATACCGCATTTGCCGAGGGCACGGGGAAACTGTGGAGAACCCGTACCGGCATAGACGGCCCCATATTCTGCTGATTCTCTGGTGCACAGACGTTTTCCTCAAATATCTACACCAAGGTCTCAGAAGTATTGGCCTTACGCTCACTGGTTGATGCGCCAGCCGACGCAGCGCACCGCTGAGCGGTCACCGCTCCGAGTATCGGCTATGCACAAAGCTGCTTAAACCGAAGGACCGCGGCAGCCGAACCCCCCCGCTCGTCTACCAGTGTCAGTCTTACAGTGTTAGCAAATTATCAGTTTATAAAAATAAATCTGGTTATTTAACGTTTGCATGTAATTTCAAAATCACATTTACAAATATGCTCATATTCAATTATTTTGTTCGGTTGATACTGTAGGTGGATATATACATGTACATGTCTTTATACTTGAGTGTTTAGTGATCTTTGTAAAGGGTGTCTCAAAACGGCCTGACATTTTAATATATTAATAAACCATATTATTTATTTGAAAAGTACGAATATTTTTATTTTAAGGCCTTAGGCTACAGTAACTGGTATAAAATCGTGTGCGAATTTAACTATTTGTTGCGTATGAAAAAGTGATTCACTCATAAAATTAATTACACATCTATTTAATATGACTATCAAGCTTCTAGAAGTTGTTTTTTCGATGTACAAAATGGCCGTCTACCCGATACTTCACGAAACAGCTTTCTTCCAATTGGCGTGACAAATAACTTCAACAATTTTCGATCGATTTACTTCAAATTTAAAAGTCATGTTTCTAATTGTATTTCGCAGACAAAAACATACAGAATTTCTGATTAATCGAAAACTTTTCATTTTATGAGCAGTTTATGAGCAGTTATAACGAAATTTTTCACTGAAAATTCATTTCTTAAGTTCAAATATCTACAAATTTTAATAAAACAATATTTTTTAAATTCCGTACGTACTTCTCTAGGTATTCTAATGTAGATTGACGAGAATGTGTGTTTTTGTTCTAGGTAAAAAATTGTGGATGCTAAATGTCACGCCGCGGAGCGCCTAAAAAAAGATAACAAAAGAAAGTATTAGGAGTCGGCGATTTTGTATATCGAAAAAAAATATATATTTTTTCTACAAGCTTGATATTCATACTAAATAGATGCGTAATTAATTTTACGAGTGGATCACTTTTTCATATGAACAAAAACCTGTTAATTTCGCACATGATTTTATACCCGTTACTGTGGCCTAAGGCCTTAATATAATGTACAAACATGGAGATTATGTGTGGAACACAATATCCGATGCATTACATGAACAGCGTCGACTTAGAAGACATATTCTTCCAACCAATTGGCTGGTGAATGAGAATTGGCCACCAAGATCGTGCGATTTGACGCCATTGGACTTCTTTCTTTGGAATTTCCTGAAAGAAAAGGTGTATGTCAATGATCCATAGACCATTCGAAAGCTCAAGGAAGCAATTGGACGCACCATTAAGGTAATCCTATCGCCAGGCTTGAAACCATAGAATTTTAATTTTTTTTTGAGCTTTACGAAATACATTAATAATCGTCTCTGTAAAATTTCAGGATCGGTTATCGACCTAACTACAGAGAAAAAAATATTAAAATTGCGTGTTTTTGTGAAGGAATTCCGAGACGACGTACAAAAACCCAATTTCCGGTCGCTACAAAAATGTATATAATATGCAGTAATCCAATGCTCTCAGACAAAGTTACGCTTATTGCTCTAATTTTTATGTAATATCAAGTTTAATTTGAACTTCCGGTATTGGATTTATTACAACTTGCTACGATAAAGAGACGTGACAGCAAGGCAACAGCTGAATATAGTCCTAACCTCATCTCACTCATTCGAATTTTCACACATATTTCATTTTTAACCGACATATTTCGCCGACACAAATTTTCCACGCTTTTTCCCAGTCGTGGTCCGAAAACAATGCTTAATATTACCCGCACCTGACATTATTTTGACAGATCGACGTTGAAAAGCATGGAGGTTAAACTCGCCTGGTTGAGTAAAAAGAGACGGAGATAGAACCAATGTTGCCAAATATCAAACCTAGAAATACTGCGCGAATCGTTGGAATAACTATTTTTCCATTTTTATAACTAATTGTGAACATTCGTTAAACAGTTTACACATGGAAAATTTCAGTTCGCACAAATTATTTTTGTTAAAAATATAAACTGTACAAGTCTCAGATATGGTCAGTGGTATCACTAGTGTGAAGCGATAGGATTACCCTAATCAAATTAGTCCGTAATTATGCCAAAAAGTTATAGAACATTTCGTCAAAAGAGTGAACGTTCGCAAACAGGGACAAATAAAAATATATATTCGTACTTTACAAATAAATAATACGTTTTATTAATAAATAAAAATGTCAGGTCATTTTGAGACACCCTATATATCTACAACAGCCACAAGTCACAATTTCATTTTTCCATTGGTTTTATCCGAATCCTTGGTGTCACGTTCCGGGACTTGGCAAATCCCCTGGCAGATCTAAAAGCTCCGATGTCTCAGCCGAGGCAGCACAAGCAACCTTCGCATTTTCCTCCGCATTTGCCGGCCTCCATGGTTGCGTTTTATCGTAGCTCCGGATATATATATACGCACGCGTATACACATAGGTGTGCGTACGATCAAAATCTAGGTGGGCGAAAATCCGTAGCTTTACTCGCGAACCGAGTGTGAGCTGATTGAGCACTGGGGGTTGTTACGGGATGATGGCTGGATTTCATCATGATAGCCCAGGGAGAGCTGGTTGATTAGTAGCCAATTTCAGATTCGCGGTAATTGTGAAGGGGTAGTGAAGTTCTGGAGGCTCGTTATGGAGCGGTGATCGAACAATCGTGAGAGTTTATGCATTTTGGACGATTTTTGTTTCTTTTCAAAGGGTTTTAGTGTTGCTATTATTTCATTTTTAATTTTCTTGCAGTTGCATTTTCTTTCTGCTGTCGTTTTTTTTTTCATCTGCCCATTCTCCTTCCGATGATTCTTGTTTTCGCTTCTTTTGAGTGTCCTTCTTTTTTCTGCTTCTGTTTTCTTTCGTCGCATTCCTTTTCTTTTCTTTCTTCCTCGGCTTCCTTTTCTTTCTTCAACGTTGTCCTTTTCTTCTTCTTTCTTCTTCTTAGTCTTGCTCTTTCTATTCGTTGCTATCTTTTTCTCCTCTTTCCTCTTGCCCTCCTCGCTTCGTCTTCCTATATTCTTCTTCCTCCCGTGCCCCTTCCCTCTATTTCTTCCCTTTCCTCTGTTCAATCTCCATCATGTTCTTCTTTCTCTTCTTCCTCTTCCCAGCTCTGTTTCGCCCATATCCTGGTCGGTGCAAAATCATCCGCTGATTACGAATTTGCCAGGTAGAGCTTGATCGGACGAAAACTCTTGATCCGGGACACGATTATGACCAAAAGCGATCTCCTGGGCTAAATGAGGCCTAGACGAAGTTGGGACTAGAAAATTAATGATCACCAAACGATTGTGCATCGAACGAGAACCTGCTCAATCGATTTTAGCGATAAATGAAAAATGTCACTGCTTTTCTCGTTCCTTCTTCCTCTTCTTTCCGTTCTTTCTTTATTTCTTTTTTCTTCTTCTTATCTTGCTCTTTCAGTTTGTTCTTCTTAAATTCTCCGTTTTCTTCTTGCCTTTCCCGATTTTTCTTCCTTTCGTTCGTCTTCCTTCTTCTTCCTCCCCGCCCTCTGCTCAATCGCCATCTTTTTCTTCTTTTCCTTCTCCCTTGTCGTAGTTCCTTCTCTTCCCGTTCTTTCTTCACCTTCGTCTGTTTCTTCTTCTTCGTTTCCTCTTTTTTCTTCTTAATTTTGCTCTTTCTGTCCGTTCCTATCTTATTCTCCTTTTCCTTCATGTCCCGCTCCTTCTTCCCGTATTCTTCTTCCTTCCGTTAATCGGCCCTCTTCGTCATCCCTTTTCTCTGCTCAATGTCCATCTTTTTCCATCATTATCTTTTTCCTTTCATCCGTCTTTCGTCTTCTTCCTCCCTTTCCTCTGCTCAATCTCCAATTTGCTGCTTCTTTCTCTTCTTCATCTTCACAGCTCCTTTCTTCTTCTCGTTCCTGTCTTATTCTTCTTTCAAAGAAGGCTTCGCTCTCGTTTCCCCTTGTTGCCATATTCTTTTTCCTTGCGTTCGTCTTCCCTCTTCTACCTTCTCTTCCTCTGCTGAATTTCCATCTTCTTCATTCTTTTCTTCTTTTTCTCTTCATTTCTTCCCCTCGCGTTTCGCCTTTCTCTATCTCATCTCATTCCTCATCTTCCTCATCTTCTTTTTATTTTCCTCTTTTTCGTTTATTCTCCACCGTCGTCTCTCCCCCTTCTCGTCCATCTTCCGTTTCTTCTCTCCCCGCTTCTATGCCTCATGTCATCCCTTATTCCATTCGCAGCCACTGTGTGCTTCGATGGTGCAAGATCCGCGCGGTGGGAACAAGGAATCGAGAAGTATACGAGCAAGTGGTAGACACGAGTTTAGGGAGACAAAGGACAAAGAAGATCCGCGCATGTCTCCAGCAAACTCAATTATTCCGCAGTTGGGCGCGTTCGAGCATACGGACGGGAATGTACGAGGGAAAATGGTCTTTGAGTCTTTCCCCCAAGCTGGCATAGACGCAATAATAGGCGACAGGTTGAATAGGTGGCTTATTATACGTGAGGTAAGGGTGCGTTTTGCCCGAAACAAGAAGCTGCGAGAAACGGGCGATAAGAGGGAACGCGCTTTACTCGCGCGTCGGCAAAGGTTAGAGAACGTATTGCGTGGGAAATTGGGAGATCCCTATGGTGTTGGGAGAAACGAGAACAGTCTGCGCTGTTACTCTCTTACACTCATCCTCCCCATCGAACGTGTTATCATCATTGTCCTATCTCTCCTTTCCCTCGATCTCTCCGTCTCTTGACTCATCATCACGTTCGAGATTCCGCACATGGAATCAACGCGCAATCCCCAAGAGAACGAAATCCCCCCCCCCCCCCCCCCAGAACCACCCCTAACCCAGCCATCCCTTTCTCGACTCCCAAGCAATCCGGGAGTCTCTATACACGCTGCAGAATTCGCCGATTCGAGATTAACACCTTGCTGCGTGTTTCGTCCGACTCCACGACCCTATCGAGCTGTGTCAATTTAATCAAGGGGCTGCAAGCTCCTTGATTTTGTCTCCCTCGTTGTGCGTCTCGTGCATTCAATTTCATTGCATCGGATGTCTCTCCGAATTAGAGGCGAGTGACGAATTCAACCTGGGGTGGCTGGGCAAACCTCATGCCACGACTCGGTAAAAAACCTACCCCAAGGTTGGAACTGCCCTTAATTTTTTTCCCTCTCCCCGTCGAGCGCTCGCCTCGTTCCGTCGCATTCCAGATCAGTACCTTTTTTCCGAGCTGTACCACGTTCATCGAAAATCTGGCCGGAGGCACTCGCGGTCGTCGTTGACTGAAGCTGCCCGGATGAAGAAGCCGAGTGAGGTGAGGGCCGAGGAGCTCCATTATAGTTTGAATAAAATATCGCGGTGTGGGTGGATTTCACCGGATGAACAGGGCGAGAGGCACCGGGGGAACAAAGTCTCGCTGGAAAAATCCCCGAGTGGTTGACTCTATCGTACTATCTCTCGAGTTACTGACTATTGGGTTTTTCACCACCTTCGAGTCTAAGGGTGGAAACAACATTCGGAGGACATAGGAACAAATGTTTTTTTTTTAGTTTAAAACTATTGCCCCGAGATTCTAGGTGCGCAATCGTCTTGCTCAACGGAAATACCGAAATGAGGGAAATTCCGGAAAATCTTACCGCAACTAAGTTCCCCGATAGGGAAAGCACGGAATAAATCGATTACTTCGTAATAGCTAGTATTTTTACGTGCAATTGTTTCAACGACGCTCTCGCGATTCACCGATCGGAATTGAAGGATGCTTTTTTGGACGTACCCGCGTAGAAATTTTGATGGGGCCTCCTGTAGGCTGCGTTCAGGTTGACTGACTGCCATGGTAGGGCACTTATAAGGCAGCTTGAAAGCGCCCTGCTAGAAAATGAATGTTGTGTCATATATGCGCCTGACCTGGAGGTCGGCGGGGCGAGACAAAATGTTCAGAAAAATCCAGGCTTCCGGTTTTTCCACAGCGCCGAAGTCGTGGAAGTTCATTTTGGGGGTGAAAAAGTGGAGTGAAATTTTGAAAAATCAGTTTTTATTCAATAACTCTTTTAAAAATATCGTACACTTTTTGTTCAAATTGGAACGTTTTAGCTCTTGCACAGACACGACAATAGAGTATTTGACCATCACTCTCCGATAATATCTTCACCCTCAAAAAATTATTGAAAAACCAACAAAATTTTGTTTATTGAATAACTCAAAAATAATCGATTTTTCGGGTATGTTTTACATGTACGAAATGTAGAGAATTGAGGGTTCAAGTTACAATTTCTTCCACGGCGGCGAATTCTTGCGGTCAATAGTTTTCCCAGAATATCATGTTGAATTTTCAACCCCTGAGAGGGGTTGGCAAATCCAAATTCATGGGTGGTCCATAGGAACGAAAATATGAAGAAAATTATAATTAGAGAGTTTTATCGAATAACATGCCATCGCTTTTTCAAACATAACCTTATATATATATAATTCCTTTCTCTCCGCCTTACGAAGCTGCTGAAGTCGTCGAACACGCATCCGAGTTGCATCACGTTTTTTGTCGTGACAGTCTATAACACCTTTCTTCTGGAATTCAGGAATACATCGAAACTCCGAAGCTAGAACGCTGTCGACTCGAAGTTTCCATGTGGAAAATAAGAGGCTATGTGCATCTATCGACTGCTGAGACAGTTATAGGGCAAGCCTATATATGGCCTTATCAGGGAAAGCCTTAGTAGGGCCTCACCTGGGAAAGCCGGCATAAGGCCTTATAAGGGGTAGCCTTAGTTGGTCCTTACAAGGCCCAACTTGGGCCTTATCAGGGAAAGCCTTAATAAGGCCCTATGATGGAAAGCCTTAGTAGGGCTTAACAGGGCAAGCCTTAGTAGAGACCTATCGGGGAAAGCCTTAGAAGATCTTATCAGGGACGGCCTTAGTAGGGCCATTTCAGTATTGTCTGATTTCGGGCCTAAATACTTCAGGCCCGATCGGGGCCTGATCCTGATCAGGCTAACCTTAATAAATTTCTACGCGGGTAGACATATGTTCGATGACAGTTCAACGGCGGAGTGTTCACTAGTTCCAGTACGTCATTTTCGAGGAAAGAAACAATAAAATGCAGGCAATGCAGTATTAGTTACTGCAAAGAAATGAACAGAGGAAGAAGATGCGGTATTGATGCGACAGTTGCTTTGAAATTTGGTTCGGCGAGATATGAGAGTCGGAGGTCGCGCAAGCGGACGGTGGTAAATACGAAGCCGAGGCCATGCGCGATCGACCCTCGCTCCTCTTATGACCTCGCTTCACTGAAACTTTCGTGACGACTCGTATTTATAGAGGATTTGCACAAATCGTAATCGGTAATTCCAGGATACGGGTCATTCCAGTCATAATCATGACTCGCAGATTGAAAATTCTACAAATTCTCGTCGCCTTCGGTTTTCCCCGACACGGAAAGTTCTCAAGTGACGTAGGATAGTGACGGAGTCAATTCTCTCGTGATACTTCATTCGAAAATTCTTTTCGCGACTAGCTTTTCCCGATAGAGAACGCACGGAGTAAACCGATTAGTTCGCAGCACTTTGTATTTTTACGTGCAATTGTTTTAACGAGGCTCGCGCGACTCACCGATTGGAGTTGAAGGATATCGATTTTTTCGGACGTAGATATGTCCGATGAAAGTTCAACTGTGGAGTGTCCTCAAGTTCCGGTACGTCGTTTTCGAGGAAGATCATACTAAAATGCAGGCAATGCAGCATTAGTTTCTCATAAAATATCGTTGCGCTGGAATTTAAACGTCGACGAGGGCAGTTGATGTGTCCGCGAGAGAGACCGCGACTAAATTCACGATGTTTCGTAAGAAACTCTGCTGAATTGCCTGGATTTCAATATACTTCTTTTTTTCTCAAAAACGTTACGGTGGAACAAGCGAAAACTTCGAAGTTGAATTCTCATCAGACGTATCTGCGTCTCCAAAAAATTCTTCAACAATCATCGGTGAAACGCTCGCGAACTTCCTTCAAACAAAATCCCCTCGTACATGGGAAACGGGAACGCGAGCAGTCTCATCTCGTGGCAATTCAACAACCCTCGCTCAAACGTGGCAATTTCCTGTGAACTTCCCGCATGGAAGATAAAAGAGTGCGAGCGCCCACGTTGTTATCCGTCCGTATACGTTCGGGAGTTTGACAGTTCACGTATCGTAAAGAGCATGGTTCCTTTTAGACATTGATGGGTAAAAAAGATGGCGCCTCCTTGAGAAAACGAACGAGAGTAATTCCTAAAGAGCATGATGATTTTTTCTGCTTTTTGACAACGCCATCAGCAATAGGTGTACGCACCATTAGACACCGGTACTCAAGCAATCTAGCTTTTAGAAAACTAAGAAGACAGTATTTTTCCGCATACGATGATGTCTCCCATCCGCAAGCACCGCGCGAATATTCCCGATTGGCGACCCCAGTGCGTCAAAAGCATCCAACGCTCGCCATGTTGACATTGCAATCGGAAACGGATCAATGTCAATCAAGAATAGTAGCTTGTTCTTCCATTTGTTTTTTTTTCCGTTGTCCGACAGCAAATCGAAACTTCCGAAACGCGGAAAAACAATTTTGTCTCTCGTTGATCTCGCGACGGTCCCCATTCGCACGATGTTGCGATGGTACGTACACACGAACAAAAAAAAATGAAAATCCTCATTCGTTGTTCTGTCCTACGTACACGAGCGTGTGAGCGCGATTATCAACGGATATCGGAGATTTCAACGGAAAAGCCCGTGTCGGATAAACGAATATGTAGATACGAATGGATTTCGTTGGACCACGCGCGTATCAAGATTTTGGCAATTTCCGTTGGGAACAAAAGCGTCGGGCTTGAACATTTGTATCGCTCCCGTTGAAATTAGCCTCCGATAATCGATTTCCATTTCAATCGGACCTTTGCACTCGCGCTGACACGTAGGGGAGCTGGCGGCACAACGAAGGTACGGGGTAAGATTAATCATATGCCTTGCTACTAAACAGCGTGTGCGAACACAGTGCTCCCGTTGGAGGTTGAAGGGGCGGCGGGGAAGTGCATGAGTGTGAAAGTATCAACTGTGGCGGAAGCCCGCGTCTCGAGCGAGAAAACAATATCAATTTTTTGACAAAACGATCTAATTTTTGGTAAAGTTTACCTTCGTTTCAGTTAAGGAGGTACGGTGATGACCATGCTAGTAAACTTAAAGTCTATTTCACGCCGCAATACCGTCACGTTTTAAATATACGTATACGGCCTTATTTCGAGAAATATTTTTTAAGTATTGAATTTCGAGTTTCCTATTATTTTTATAATATAGAAACAACCTTAATAATCTACTACTCGACTTCAGCAGTACGCCATATCGTTGACGTTTAGCATCGTCGCATTTTCGGTGGCTGTCATCGGTTCCACGCGCCCGGCTTATTATTTTTTGTAGCCGGTTAAGGCCATGTGCCACACGCCAGAAAATTTCGACGCGGCCTCTCGTTACGTCGGTAGCGCAGATCTCGTAGTTTTTAGCTACGAGTCGCTACCGACGGACAGCGCAGCGATCGCGAATTCGGTCTCGATGCTTCGCACTGGGACGAAGAGTCGAAGTCAAATAGACGACGATCGCTGAGCGCGCGCGTGTGTGTGCGTGTGTGTGTGTGTTTGCTACGCCGCCCGCGTTGCAGAAAGAACGAATCCGTTCTCGCACGCCGTTCGGTCGTACACAAGCACCTTACATCTATGTGCGTGTCACACAATTCACACAACTAGGCGTAGCGACCACGCTACGCTTGTTTGGAAACATGCGCTCGCTCGGCAGGAGAGCGGTGAAACTTTGTTGCATTTTACATTGTATATGCAGCCATTAAATCAATTTTTTTCGACGCCGGCGACAACCAAGAGACTCAGGCATTTCCCCATACTTTTTTAATTCATCGTTAACGATTTCGATCCCTGCCAAAATTTCGAGCGACCGAAATTGCTCAAAACACACTACACAAGAGTGGTAAAATTTTGCAATGCTCATTATTTAAACAAATTCGTTCAGCATTTTATCTCTGCCACGGTTCATATTTGGCAGCATTTTTGCTGGTCAGGTTCTCGAACAATCAAGATCGCTAGCCTCGCTCTGCGAAAGAGCGGTGAAATTTTGCAATCGCGCATTGTTTAAAAAAATTCCCTCGAATCGATTTTTTTGTTGATGGCAGTCATCGGTGGAAATTTCTGTATGGTTGAACTTTCTAGCAAACAGGGTTTGCTAGAGACTCGTATGTTGGAAGGGTGCTAGCATTTCTCCACTCTTTTTTTAATAAATTTAAACACATACGCTCGAAGACTATTTGGCATCTCGATGTCGCTCATCATCGACGAATTCGATCTCTGCTAAAATCTCGAGTCACGACCGAGATAGCTCGAGACTCACTCTACAAAAGAGTTGTAAAATTTTACAATGTTCTTTGTTTAAACAATTGCGATCGGCATTTTTTTTCTGCCATAGCTTATCTTCGGCAGGTTGTCTGCGGCCGACCAAATTCGCGAGCGAAAGAAATCGACCGGGTCTCACTCTGCGAAAGAGTGGTAAAATTTTATTGTTACAGCAAAAAAAAATACGATTAGCATTTTTTCTCTCTGCCGGAATTCATCTTCGGCAGGTTTCTCCAAGGATCGAATTTTCTAGCAATGACGATCGGAGAAGTCTCGCTCTACAGAAGAGCGGTAAAATTTTACTATCGCGAATTGTTTAGAGGTCATCGGTGTAAAATTTTCGAAAAATCGTTTTGTTGGAAGCACTTTTAAAAAATCCTTGAAAACTTAAAAAAATTTACTATGCTCTTTGTTTAAACAATTGCGATCGGCATTTTTTTTCTCTGCCATGGCTTACTTCGGCAGGTTATCCGCGGCCGACCAAATTCGCGAGCGAACGAGATCGGCCGGGTCTCACTCTGCAAAAGAGTGGTAAAATTTTATTATTACTAAATTATTACTAATTAGGCTAAAAAAAATACGTTTAGCATTTTTTCTCTCTGCCGGAATTCATCTTCGGCAGGTTTTTCCAAGGATCGAATTTTCTAACAATGACGATCGGAGAAGTCTCGCTCTACAGAAGAGCGGTAAAATTTTACTAACGCGAATTGTTTAGAGGTCATCGGTGTAAAATTTTCGAAAAATCGTTTTGTTGGAAGCACTTTAAAAAAATCCTTGGAAACTTAAAAAAATTTACAATGCTCTTTGTTTAAACAATTGCGATCGGCATTTTTTTTCTCTGCCATGGCTTACTTCGGCAGGTTGTCCGCGGCCGACCAAATTCGCGAGCGAACGAGATCGACCGGGTCTCACTCTGCAAAAGAGTGGTAAAATGTTATTATTACTAAATTATTACTAATTAGGCTAAAAAAAATACGTTTAGCATTTTTTCTCTCTGCCGGAATTCATCTTCGGCAGGTTTCTCCAAGGATCGAATTTTCTAACAATGACGATCGGAGAAGTCTCGCTCTACAGAAGAGCGGTAAAATTTTACTATCGCGAATTGTTTAGAGGTCATCGGTGTAAAATTTTCGAAAAATCGTTTTGTTGGAAGCACTTTTAAAAAATCCTTGGAAACTTTTAAAAATTTACAAAGCTCTTTGTTTAAACAATTGCGATCGGCATTTTTTCTCTGCCATGGCTTATTTCGGCAGGTTGTCCGCGGCCGACCAAATTTGCGAGCGAACGAGATCGACCGGGTCTCACTCTGCAAAAGAGTGGTAAAATTTTATTATTACTAAATTATTACTAATTATGCTAAAAAAAAATACGTTTAGCATTTTTTCTCTCTGCCGGAGTTCATCTTCGGAAGGTTTCTCCAAGGATCGAATTTCCTAGCAATGACGATCGGAGAAGTCTCGCTCTACAGAAGAGCGGTGAAAATTTTACTATCGCAAATTGGTTAGAGGTCATCGGTGTAAAATTTTCGAAAAATCGTTTTTTTGGAAGCACTGTTAAAAAATCTTTGGAAACTTAACAAAATTTACAACGCTCTTTGTTTAAACAATTGCAATCGGCATTTTTTTCTCTGCCATGGCTTATCTTCGGCAGGTTGTCTGCAGCCGACCAAATTCGCGAGCGAACGAGATCGACCGGGTCTCACTCTGCGAAAAAGTGGTAAAATTTTATTATTACTAAATTATTACTAATTATGCTAAAAAAATTCGTTTAGCATTTTTCTGTCTGCCGGAATTCATCTTCGGCAGGTTTCTCCAAAGATCGAATTTTCTAGCAATGACGATCGGAGAAATCTCGCTCTACAGAAGAGCGGTAAAATTTTACTATCGCGAATTGTTTAGAGGTCATCGGTGTAAAATTTTACAAAAATCGTTTTGTTTGAAACACTTTTAAGAAATCCTTGGGACCTTAAAAAATATGATGCATATTCCTTTGTAGCTGAAAAAAACTATTATAAAGTGGTTTTCGAGCTATTTTTTTAAGGAAGTCTCCGCCGCTGAAAACCGTCTTTGGCCTTGTCTCATGCCGGTAGGCGCAGTTCTCATTTCTGGTAAGCCTATTGGGGGGATAAAGTCACCGACTGAAAATATTTTTATTTTCGACCAATAGGTGGCATTAGATTACGGGGAAAAAAACTTGTTCAGTTGTAGCGTCATTGAAACCGTTGACTTCAAACATGTTTTTTTCAAAACCATGTTTTCGATATCGGGACGGAGCAAAACTCAAACAGTGTTCGACCAATCGACTTGAAATTTTAACTGTAGTTTCTTAGATTGCTTTAACAGTCAAGGACGAGCGCTTTTTTTTGATTGACTGAAAATTGTAAAAAATATATCACTTTTTATACCCAACCCCAGAAAATTAAAGAAACAGAAAATTTCTTCATTTTTTAAAGTGTTTTTGAAAAGCTGTATCAATGTTAAAAATAGTCATATCAAGATGAAAAAGAAAAACATTATTAAGCTTTAAGTTTCTAGTATGAGATCTTTTGGCACAATAATTTTGTGAGGTATGGTTATCGCGCAATTATAAGAGATAGCGAGAAAATTATTTTTCCAATTTTATTTTTCAAGGGATTTTTCACGGTTGCATAAATGCATAGGTCCGTTAGCTTGTTTATTCAGTTCCAATTTGGTTTTTTTGTGGTCTCTCTATGTCAACTTTTCGCTGACATATCCGACTTATAATAAAACATGTTCCTTTCGTGTTTGATCAATGATATCACAGCAACCAATGATCGCACACGAAATTATTGGGCAGCTTTAAAAACTTGAATCAATTTCGTACAAGACCCTTTCGTTGATTTTTGCGAAAAAAATCATGTTTTCACCATTAACAGTAGTGTGAAAAATAGGACAAAAAATGACATTTTATGGTTTTTCAGTAAATTTACTACTCCGTTACAAATATTGGTAGAAAGACTAATGTCGCCACGTTTATTTTTCAGCTTAATGTACCCCCAATAGACGTATAAATTTTCAAATTGATCCATCGACCCGTTTTTCCGAACCGATCGATCCAAGTTTTACAAAAGAATTAAAGGAACAAGTGTTCCGAAACATCGTGTAATCATGATCAAAATGAAAACACCCATTTTCTTCGACTATTTTTATAAATTTGCAGTAGTTGCTTGTTAAATTTAAGAAAAAAATTGAGAAATTGAAAAAAATTGTAATCTGTTTAAATTTGTAACATTTTTCAGGAAACAATGGTGACTCGTTGTTCTGCACAAATTATGGTGCGCACGCTTCGGCTTTTGCGCACCATAATTTCACTCATCTTTAATTGCATTGACTAAAAGTTGATCCCCCCAAGCAGTATTCACTAGTCGATCTGAGAACTTGTAGGCCATTAACTGTAGATATTTTCTGCGAAGGTTATCAGGGATACAAAAAATAATTTTTTCAAAAATGATCTCTTGTTTGGAAGGAAAAACAAATGAACAATTTTTTTCAAAAACTAATCTTTTTTTGGTAAATTTTTTCTACGTTTTGGTAAAAAAAATGAATCTATTGTTTTTGTAAGCCCTCATTTTTTTCAATTTTTGATCATGCCTAGTTTTGAAAAAAAGATTGTATTCCATAACCCTGATAACCTTCGTAGAAAATATTGAGAATTAATTGCATAAATGTTCTCAGATCGAATATTAAATACCGCTCGAGAGTATCAACTTTAATTGATGCAATTAAAGATGAGTGAAATCAAAGTGCGCAAAGGCCGAATCGTGTAAAAAATGAGTCAGTTGTGTTTCCTGAAATATTTTACAAATAAAAAAAAATGTTAATCTCTCGAATTTTTTTCTTATATTTAACAAGCAACTAGTGCCAAGTTGTGAAAAAGAAGAAGAAAATTAGTATTTATATTTTGATGATGATTACAAGATGCTTAGGAATAATACATTTGTTCCTTTAATTGTTTTGTCAAACTTCGATTAACTTTTGATAGAAAATGGTTCGATGAATCAATTTGCAGATTAACAAGGGTATTGGGAGTAAATCGAGCTGAAAAAAGACGCGGCAACATTAGTCTTTGCATCAATATTTGTAACGTAGTGGTAGATTTATTGAAAATACAGAAAAAGTAATTTTTTGTCCTTCACCAAATAACGGTTAAGGGTGAAGAAAAAAATCACAAAAGTCAACAGTCTTTTTTCATTCGAAGTCGGATATCTCAGCAGAAAAATTGACGTAGAGAAACAAAAAGCAAATTAAAGCAGAATAAACAAGCTAACTAACCTATACATTGAGTTAACTTAAACAAAATTCCTTAGTCCGATGACCCCTGAAAAATAAAAACAAGTTTGGAATTTTTTTCTGTCGGTATTTCTTATGATTGCGCGATAGCCGTAAATCACAATTTTTTGCCAAAAGATCTCAAAACTATCATCTTGAAGCTTCAAAAGGCTTTTTTAATCTCGATGCGACAATTTTTCACATAGACACAGCGCTTAAAAAACGCTAAAAAATGAAGAAATTTTGTTCTTGTAATTTTTGGAGTCGTATATAAACAGTATGGTTCAAAACACAACCTTTTTTTAACTCGTTTCTTTTCTTTAATTATTTTGAAGTTTCCCCTCATTTGACTGCTAAAACGAACGTAATAAACGAAAATATTTTACTCTTAGTTCCACGATTAAATTTACGATAGTTCTATTGCGTTCCACGAAGAGGGTATGAGGTTGAAGTTTGCAACGTTGGAACGCAATAAAAATAATAATTTGTGAAGTCCTTATTTATATTTCGGCAACCTTTGCTTACAATAATCCTCCAACAATCGTCACCGTGTACTCCGGTCTAAGGGGTCACACTGTGAAATTAAAAAAAAATTCTTTTTATTTTACTTGACTTAAAAGATGCTTTAAACCATCTATAATAAGGGGAAAAAAGTTTGGTACCTGTAAAACAAGGTCCGCAGGCCAGTATGGGTCTGCGGGGTGGCAGTGGCTGGCCCGTGTGCGAGACATCGACCGTTTTTCTCAAAACGGCACGTAGCATAACTCCAACAATTTTCATCATTTGCACTCCCAATTTCGGGTACATGTTTAAAATAACATTCCGAAGAGAAATAAGTACGGGATTTTCTGTGAGTTAGTTATAACATTAGTTATTACCAAATGATTGTCCTTTTTTTCTGTCGAAAATTAAGTTTTTGGTTTAATGCTTGCTAAATAATTACACAAAAAATAACATTGTCACAATTCTCTACGTATTTCTCTAGCTATACTCGTGTACATTAATAGAAATTTTTTTATTTTATTCTAAAATCAAATTTGCGTCAGCTATACTGCGTGCCGCAGAGCGTCTCAAATTGAACATGCCTCGCCAGAATGGCTCCAGCGTCACCTTTTGGCATAATTTGTTAATATAAATTTCATTTTGTTCACTTAAAGATATGACTAATAACATCCTTGAATATTAATATTCTCTTATTTGTCCTTCTGCAAAAAAAAATCGCGAAATATCACTCAATTTTGGACGTTTACAGTGGTGTAAGCCCTTATGGTAAAACGAGCGTGCGCTCTTGATTTCTATCGATTTCGTTCAAATTTTAACCACACATTTTTCATATTATTATGCAAGTTTGAGTTAAATTTCAGAACAGTTGACCATTTAGATTGGGAGATAATGGATTTTTGAAAAGCAACTTTTAACCCTGCAGGGTCTGCATTGGCCGAAAGTCAGGTCACTTAATTCGGCGTACCATTCTATTGTGTTTATGAATTTTGAAAAAAAAATATGATTAGATAGTAAACTAGTTATGGAACGCGTGAAAAAGTTTGAATTGTCTTTACTATTCAGTTTTGCTAAAGACGTTCAGTAACGACAGAATAACTCTCGGTTAAAAATATTTATCCTCTATAATAAGAAGACATTATGCAACACCGCAGAACAGTATTGTTCAATATTTCGAGAAAAAAGTAAATTATTGTGTTCCTCAAGTTAATCACTTTTAACGTGAAGAAAAAGATTTGCGTTCTAAACATTAATATTTTATATTGTTTATGTTATTACCTTGTGTCTTTTTATAAAGGACAAATATTTTTCACGGAAAATTACTCTGTCTAAAGGCCATAGCCGGGTAATTAGGGAAAAATTGGCCCCGCATTTTTTCCAGCGAAATTTAGAGTATATTCTGAGGTATAGAAAAAAAAAAATTCTGAAGATTTTATGCCCGTCAACGCAATGGTTTTAGAAAAATGAATTTTATTTTAAATATCAAAAAAAAATTCCGGAAACGGTACAGTGGATCGAATTGATTTTTTTTTTTGGTACTTGTTCCGATCAAACGTGTTAAGAAATAAAATTATAGACCATCTTGCGAAAAATTAAGGTTTGAAAGAAATAATGTTCCTTGTTTTATTATTTTTTACTATAATCCACTTGGGGTACAATAGCGAAATTTTTTTCATATAATCTTTGGACACCTTATTAGATTATATAATTTTTTCAAAATGATCGGTTTGGTACGCCACAGTGAAAAAAAAGAAACACACTTTACTGATATATTTTAGTTATATAGATATATAACTAAAATATATCAATAAAGTCTGTTTTTTTTTCACTGTGGAGTACCAAACCGATCATTTTGAAAAAATTATATAATCTAATAAGGTGCCCAAAGATTATATGAAAAAAATTTCGTTATTGTACCCCAAGTGTATTATAGTAAAAAAAAATAAAACAAGGAACGTTATTTTTTTTTAACTTTAATCTTTCGCAAGATGTTCTATAATTTTATTTCGTAACACGTTTGATCGTAACAAGTACCAAAAAAAAATCGAATCGATCCGCTGAAGCGTTTCCGGAATTTTTGTTATTCTTTATTTTAAAAAAATTCCGAAACCATTGCGTTGACGGGGATGAAATTTTCAGAAAATTTGTTTTTTTTTTATACCTCAGAATATACTCCTAATTTCGCTGGAGAAAATGCGGGGGCAATTTTTCCCTACTTACCCGGCTATGGCCTTTTCTGAAAATTGCATCCCCGTCAACGCAATGGTTTTGGAAAAATGAATTTTTTTTTAATAAAAAAAAGAAATTCCGGAAACGCTACAGTGGATCGATTCGATTTTTTTGGTACTTGTTACGATCAAACGTGTTACCAAATAAAATTATAGAATATCTTGCGAAAGATTAAGGTTTAAAAAAAAATAATGTTCCTTGTTTTATTTTTTTACAATAATTCACTTGGGGTACAATAACGATTTTTTTTCTTCATATAATCTTTGGGCACCTTATTAGCTTATATAATTTTTTCAAAATGATCGGTTTGGTGTGCCACAGTGAAAAAAAAAGTAACAGACTTTATTGGTATATTTTAGTTATATATCTATATAACTGAAATATATCAATAAAGTGTGTTTCTTTTTTTTTCACTGTGGCGTACCAAACCGATCATTTTGAAAAAATTATATAATCTAATAAGGTGCCCAAAGATTATATGAAAAAATTTTCGCTATTGTACCGCAAGTGGATTATAGTAAAAAATAATAAAACAAGGAACATTATTTTTTTTCAAACCTTAATCTTTCGCAAGATGTTCTATAATTTTATTTCGTAACACGTTTGATCGGAACAAGTACCAAACAAAAATCAAATCGATCCACTGTACCGTTTCCGGAAAAAAATATTTTTTTTTATATTTAAAAAAAAAATATTTTTTCTAAAACCATTGCGTTGACGGGCATGAAATTCTCAGAAAATTTGTTTTTTTTTATACCTCAGAATATACTCCAAATTTCGTTGGAAAAAATGCGGGGGCAATTTTTCCCTACTTACCCGGCTATGGCCTTTCAATGCAGACCGTACAGTGTTAAATGTTGCAATTTTTAAATCAATCATTTCCGAATGTAAATAGTCGACTGATCTAACATTTCACTGAAACATGCATAATGATACGAACAATGTCTGGTTAAAATTTAAACAAAATCTATAAAAATCAAAAGCGCACGCTTGTTCTACCTTAACGCGTTCAACCGTTGACCATTCAATGCTGTTGGGCTGGAGGTTTGGACCCGTCGACTCTGAGTATGAGACGATGGTAGCCGTAACCATTGAGATGCAATGGTCCTCGCCCTTTGTTCTAAAACGTACATACGTAAGCGAAAGGCCTTGCACAGATTGGTGGTGCGATCCATGATGAGATGCTCTTGGAGAGATTGGAGACAGCGGTGATATCCTCGCGGACACTGGGACTCTATACCGTGGCCGCGACGAGTGACAGGTTTCTCATCTTCAGCAGTGCGTTCTTGCTGTCCTTAATAAATCCGATGGTCCATCTAGATGGTAAATCCGACATAACATTAGTTCTGGTTTCTACATGCTAGCCCATGTACCGTACCTAGCATGTATATGTGTACGCTATCAGTACGAGTATTAGTATGGTGAGGATACGGAACCAGTATATTTTACTACTGCACGGTTTACCAGTACCATACTAGTAACACGTACATTTGCGTGTAGTGGTGTACTACCATACAAGTATACCGAGGGTCTTTTATCTTTATACGCCATACCAATAGTACTCTCAGTCATCAGGGTGAAGGTATCGAGGAATAGCCACAGGTCCACAAATCAACCGTGTTTGAGACGTGAAAGTTTTGCGTTCGTAGGCAAAGGGTGTTGAACTTTTGTGCATCATTTTGGTCGCACACTGATCAGGAAATCGAGGATTTCGAGGGATAATGGAAATGGCTACGGATCATCGGAAAATATGAAAATATGAAGGAATATCGAGGTATTTCTGCGAAGAGCCAATAAGCTTGAATTTTTTGCACCGGAGCCGTTGGCTGTTTGAGACATCGGCGAGCGAGAAAGCAATGCGAGGGAAGATCGTAGCAAATTACAAAGAACGTAAATTGAGGTTATAGCACGTACATACCTTGACTTCCGGTGTTTTCACAGCAAAAAAACTCACCAAAACGCGACGAAAATAAACTTTACTTGAATACACACTATTTACATTCTATGTTACACTCTATCACACACATCGTATGATGAAATATACTCCGAACGAATGTGCGAGGTTATAGGTCCGCCTTTCGACCTGTCAAAAAATAAATTGTTCCGAAAGGAGGCGAGCGCAGTCGGTACAAACAGAACGAAGCGAGCTGCGCGCCGCCAGTGAGAATACGGATGAACTGAGCGCTCGCTCCGGTAACTGATATTTTGAGCTTTGTTGGTACATTTTTGCTACATTTATATAAAAATTTCAAAATGCTTTTTTTCCGCCATTTATTCATGAAAACAGGTGAAACAAAGCTTAAAATGTGTGCTTTTTCACGGTCCAGAGGATGACGCTCAGAAAATTACCGAAAATGCGATGCAATGGTTAATAATTCACCATTTTTCGCAGGGTAACCACAAACTGTAATTTTTTTTTGGAAATTTTGGATACCGGAGGGCGTCATCCCCTCGGAGCAAGTATCCTGCATGCACACAACAAATTTCATTCCAATCGGTTGTTCCGTTTGGGAGAATTCTTTTGTCAAAATTTCGAAGCGGTCGGAGGCATGTGGCACATCGCCTTAACATGGAGAATGAAAATACTGTGGAAGTTTATCGAGGAGTAACGGGATTGTACCTGAAGTCCAGTTTAGAGACAAATGTAGATTCTGACGGACAAGAATTAGAAAATGAAAAGATAATATTGCGATTGCAAATAAAAAACGTCGCGTTGAAGTTAACCTCAATGTCCAATGTCCAATCTGTCCAAAGTCAAAACATATTTCATCGATTGTTATGTTATTTTTCCCTTTCCCAATTTTCACAATATTTGCAGGTATAAAAAGGAACGTTTATTTTATATGACGGTTCTCCCATGCTGAATTTATATAAAGATGCGTTGTATAGGTACATGTCGCCAGAAAAATTGAGATGCCTTTGCTGTACGTAAAAGAACTTCAAGTAAATATCGACAAAAGGCCCTTTATAATCCATTAAAAAGTGTACGGCTTCGCACAATCATATTTTTAATTCGCGTTGAAAATATCCGATAGACGAATCAAATTTGCGCGGGTATATGGCGTTGCCACATGTCGAGCAAGATGGCTGCTGTTACGTCACGAGAAGTCTCGCTCTCCGAAAACTTCGGTTTTTGCCACTTTATTTCTAAATTTATTGCTTATTCACAAGGTCACAAGGATTCAACGAACGCAACCACCAGTTTTTTCTACGCGTTTCTTGGCTCCGAGTACCACAAAAAGTCGATATATGAGAGGACAGGCACATTTTGTCGTCTACGTGTGACTAATTCACCAACTTTAAACATTAATAACTTGGAAAGTGTACGGTAGATCTCGTGGAAACTCCGCATACGCATGGACGAAGGTCTCGACAATGCTATTAAAAAAATCGAGATTTTGTCTTGAACTCGCTCCAATCACCGTACCTCCTTAAGGTAGTACTAGCGGATTGACTAGTCAACGGAAAATCTATAAATTATCGAATCTGAAAAAAAGCAAAATATGATGTATTTGGGTAAAATAATAAACATGATACAGAAAATCATGATTTGAGAAGTGCATGTGATAACTGTTTGTAATATAGTTTGGTAAGTGAAGTAAAATCGCAATCAGTTTTGACTTGAGTTGTCACAGGCCGCCATATCATAATTTTGGCAATATCCGTGGCAACGCTGTATTAAGGCATAAGGCCACAGTAACGGGTATAAAATCATGTGCGAATTTAACAATTTTTTTCGTATGAAAAAGTGATTCACTGACAAAATTAATTACACATCTATTTAGTATGAATATCGAGCTGTTAAAAAATATATTTTTTTTACGTACAAAATGGCCGACGACTCGAAACTTCTCGATACAGCTTTTTTCCAATTGGCGTGACAAATAACTTCAACAATTTTCACTTGATTTACTTCAAATTTAAAAGTTATATTCCTAATTGCATTTCGCAGAGAAGTACGTACGGAATTTCTGATTAAACGAAAACTTTTCATTTTATGAGCAGTTATAACGAAAATTTTCACTGAAAATTCATTTCATCAGTTCAAATACCTACAACTTTTGAATAAAACAATATTTTATAAATTCCGTACGTACTTCTCTAGGTATTCTAATGTAGATTGACGAGAATTATTGGTTTTTGTTCTAGGTAAAAAAATGTGGTTGCCAAATGTCGCGCCGCGGAGCGCCTAAAAAAAAATAACAAAAGAATATATTAGTAGTCGGCCAATTTTTACACCGAAAAAAAAAATATATTTTTTTTCTAATAGCTTGATATTCATACTAAATATATGTGTAATTAATTTTACGCGTGAACTACTTTTACATACGAAAAAATTGTTAAATTTGCACATGATTTTATACCCGTTACTGTGGCCTAAGGCCTTAAGGTGCTTTCGATATATGTCAAGTATGTGTTTGTTTGCCGTATGTGTAATCGTGTGTTGTAGTGTATGTGTAGTGTGCATGTTGTAACAAGAGAGTTGGCAGACGCGGCTAGCGAACGCAAAAATGAGTCGATTGAAGCGATGATATCTGCTCGAAATTTCCCGTTACCTATATTTTTTATGGAACATACGTGATCGCGACAGTTTTCTTGTTATTCGTCGCTTTTCGCATAGCTCTGATCTAATCGGGAACTATTATTATTTCCTTTCCAAAGTTCGATCCGCACGGATGCCCTATATATGATGCGGATTAAATGCATTGACTTCGTGAATTAATTACTATTGTATTTAGCCGGTAGGGCCTGCAGAGTTTTCGCAGACGTGATTTTTTATGTCTCTACTATAGCATACAAAAAAATTCATTTTTGTTCTAATGAGGAGGTTCGTGCACGTACTACCTTCACTTGAGTTGCTGATATTGATGAGAGATAGGCAAGCACGCACAGTGGAAGCAATAATTTTTAATATAATAAAAATGGTTTGTCTGAATTTTTCAAGGTTATTACGTGATTGTTTGTTGATATTTTAACCGCCTAATGGAGCAAGATGAATACAAGCCATCGCAAAGCCGCAATATTTTACAACGTGCCACTATCTACGTTAGAGACGTGTTGAATCTATAAGGAAGGGTGAAATAAAACAAATAGGCCTTGGTTCCTTTTTAACCGGTGTGTCTACCAGAGAAATAAGAAGAACTAACAAATTATTTAAAAGATATGCAAGCAAGATTATTTACTCAAAACTAGGGAACTTAGACGATTGGCCTATCAAATTGCTGGTATTGAGAATGAAACCATTTTCTTATGCGAACAATGCCAATAATTCGTGTCCCACCATGTCCCCAGCGCTGTTTCATCTTGCCCTGCATTATGGGGTAAGATGGGAAAAATAAAGGCTTAATTTATATATATATATATTGTTTGCTAATAATCAGAAAGACTGATTTTTTGTTTCCAAAAGTGAAAGATTAATAAATGTCGATTAGTTTAAGGGGTCTTCTCACTTCGGACGCTAAAAGAGGCTATTTTCATGATTGTTTTTATAGGTTCATATTATAGATATTGATATAAAAGTTGTAACACTTACTAAATACACTTTCGAAATACATTTTTTTAAATATTTAAGTCACTCTTGATAGACGAAAATGGTAGTTAAAGAAATCTCCTAAAAAAATGGTACGGCTGCACTGTTGATGAAATCTCGGAGATGGATCATCCGAAACAAAAAAATTAAACGGTTTTAGATTCAGTATGTTAATGGCTATAGCGCATATCATACGATTTTTGAAATATGCAAAAATAACAAAACGGCGAACATTGTTCGAAATAACAAAAAAAACGTGTCTTTCACCGTTTTTGGCAAAAAAAGTAAATATCAAAATTTAGGAAAATCCTTGATATGCGCTATAGCTATAGATGTAAAGAATATGTGGTTAAATTTTCATAAGGATCGGTTCAGTAGATTTGAAGATTTTATCAGCAAGCCGTCGAAAAACGTTGTTTCGAGGAAAACGCGTTTAAAGTCTGTTTGGGTTACATAAATACACTTTTTTTTAAGTGTGTATTTCAGAAGTGTATTTATTAAGTGTAACAACTTTTATATTAATATCTATAATATAAACCTATAAAAAAATAATGAAAATAGCCTTTTTAGCATCTCAAGTCAGAAGACCCCTTAAAAGAATAATTAAAGTTGACTGATTTATATGTATTGTTTTATTTGAGCATGACCTAAACGTTCTCATCTCGTCCGCGAGTTCCCCTATAATGAGAAACCAGTTTATTTATAGTAAACAAATACATTTGGTTGGCACTTTTATTCAAATATTCATTAACTGTTACAAAATTTGTTAATCGTTAAGAAATATTCGTGTTCTCATGAAAATATTTTATAGTATTTCTTTGAACGTAATGACTTATTTCATCACTTTTATTCCCCTTAACTCAGTAGATGTTTACGGTCGTCGAAAAACGAGTTGAAATTGTGATATGATAATACAGTTCGAAGGGGTAGAGATTTGTTCACGATTAATATATTTAGGTTTAGTGCCGTTAACGTATAATTGCCGCGACTATCCTGTGTTCAATGCACAACATTGTCACAACAATTAACTGATCTTCATTCAAAACGACTATCTCGGCCGCATTTATTTATCGTACTCGGCCAACAGTTTATTTATAGTAAAGAAATACATTTGGTTGGCAATTTTATTCAAATTTTCATGAGGGGTAAAAAACAGGCTTTTTGGGGATTTTTTAAATTGAAAAACTACAAAATAAATCGATATTACAAAAAAGGGTGTTTATCATATATATCAGTGACTGTATAATATTATTTTTTCAAACGATTGATTTCAATATGGCGGCTGTGCAGCGTTTATCTTAAAACTGCATTTTAAAAGTTGGCCGGAAACATAACTCAGACAATTTTCAAGCGATTCACTTGAAATGTTGAATATATATTACAAAATACATTGTCTATGGAAGTACGTATGATTTTTTTTGTATTGCATAGTTCATTTGTTATTAACAATTATTTGACGATTTTTAGGCCAATTTTTGGAAAGTGAAAAATTTGCCTAATAACCCGGCAGATAGTTGTTAATAAACGAGTTGAAATTGTCATATGATAATACAGTTCAAAGGAATAGAGATTTGTTCACAATTAATATATTTAGATTTAGGGCCGTTAACGTATAGTTGCCGCGACTATCCTGTGTTCAATGCACAACATTGTCACAACTATTAACTGGCCGCATTTGAGCCAAGAGTCACACCGTTGACGCGACAACTTCTCTATTTAACGCAAATAAGGATTTATTAACTATTAATAAATGTGTATTTAATATGTTGGCCCAGTAGTTCTTTGAGATAACAGTCGTGCACTTATAACAAAATGAATATTTGGTAATAATTAAAAAATCTTCAGTTGAATCAAATAAAACCCTGCTCATAGCTAGAAAATAACTGTTAAAAAATCGACGACTTGTCTCAAATGATGAATTGTTTATAGTTAACAAATCTGTACTTGAGATAAGTATCGTACATTTGGCGAGAGCGTTTACTTTGTACGCTACCATGGCTCTTTGTCGCACAAGCTCGTTCGGGCGCAAAGGCGACGTAGATACGATCGAGGTACATTGCAGACTGTGCGTGACCGCATGTCCACTTACCTAGAGGATATCAGTTTGTGACCGTGAAAACGTGAATTCATTCTCTGTGCCAATGGCATCAATTAACGATTTCCCTGTTTTGTGGGACCTGGCAATCTTTAGGAAACTTTCGAAAGTATATATAGAGAATATTAAATTCTACATTACAACAGGGGTGGCCAAGACTTCGACCGTGGGGCCGGACGCCCGCCTATTTTCATGAGAGTTGTTCCTTGCTGTACGACGTCTTGATGCTACCATCTTCGTTGTCCTCCGATTAACGAACTTGCTACTTGTAGAGGACAAATCGTTGTCCAACAATTTGTCCTCTACAAGTAGCAAGGAACAACTGTGATTTTCTATGAGAGTTGTTCCTTGTACACTTGCCCACTAGCACTATCGTGCTACGTACTACTTGATTCAACTGCACATTCATCTACCTACAATCAATGTGTGACTTTGTGAAAATATTCATTTGGTAACTATACACGAATTTTGATTTGTTCAAATATAAAATATAGTTCACTCAACTATCCATTACATCTGGGACATTCCACTAATCTCATTGAATTAATGCCTCAGTTATAGAAAACGAGTATTTATAGTATTTTAATACGAAACATCGGGTTAGACCAACTGAATATCTATTGATTCTTAGGAACGGGTATGTTCCATTAAAGTACCGATTTCTTAACTATTACCAAATCTTCAATCGTGACAATTCAGAGGCTCAAATAAATGATTCATTAACTGTAAAAAGATATTTATTTCGCAATATCCAACTTCCCGAGCAGAAATCTAATCAGGTTGCCTGAGGATCCATCAGGCCCGGATCAGGGATCAATAACGCGCCCTGATCAGGCACGCCTGATTTGAGCCAGACAGGGGCCTGAGCAGGGATCAATAATGCGCCCTGATCAGGCACGCCTGATTTGCGCCAGACAGCGGCCTAAGCAGGGATCAATAAGGCGCCCTGATCAGGCGCGCCTGATTTGCGCCGGATAGGAGCCTTATCAGGCATTAATAAGGCGCCCTGATCAGGCACGCATGATTTGTACCGGATAGGAACCTTATCAGGCATCGATAAGGCACCCTAGTCAGGCACGCCTGATTTGCGCCGGGCAGAAGCCTTATCCCGCATGAAGCTCGTCACTCCATATCCTCTCCTCTCTAGGACTAGACAGCGCCTCTGTCGGCGAAGCCTCACGAAATATTTTGACAGCTGCACACGCAGGCACGCGAAATATATGAAAACAATGGTTATCAATCGAAAGTTCGTGTCGTCAAAATTTGTTTCAAAATCTTTTTTATCAAAAATAAATATTTATGTTAATTTTTTTGTATTATTGTTATATGGAATCGAAACTTTTGTATATAATACGGGCAGCCAGTCCCGTATTATATACGTAGAAGAAAGCACAACAGCCACGCCGTAGCTACATCGACACATCTCGTTAGGTTCATCAATTTTTCCCGAAGAAAGGCAAGCCCTTCAATAAAGTGCAGTGCACATAAAATCTCAGGTAAAGTATTTTTGCGATTATACTGTGGATTATCCACACATGAACAGTGATAGTATATAAAATACGACTTGATGGGCGAAGACTATGCGGCGTAGCTTAACCTCACTTTGTCACTTTCGCACCATTTGTAATATATTTCGTATCAACAAAAAATGTTCAACGGTACAAACATACGTATATGTACATAAATGTACTCATACATAAGTGCAAGGACCAGATGACGAGAAATAATTCCGCAAATTGCATTTTGTACCGTCGAACATTTTTTTCTCAATAATATATATACAACACTATATATATATACAAATAATGCGAGAAAGACAAAAAGAGATTAAGCTACGCCACTACGAGGTAAACGATTTTAAAATAATTATTAATTATTTAATTATGTCAAGAGGATATATCAGTCGGAGCCTATATCGCTCACTTTTCCCTGGTCGAATATATCTATACTTATGATAAATATAGATATAGTCGACGGGGGAGCGGTGGCGCTCCCTAGGTCCGACTGTATATATGCTCTTAAGGGGGGATTGTCTTTTTTTTCGCAAAATTTACCGCTTTTTGGGAATTTTTTCTGAAGAAAGTATACAACGGAAAACTTGTGAAACTTGGCATATAGTTTTATTGATCTGTTTACTACATACAAAATTTTTTTTAAACAATTTCATCAAAAAATCCGCCTCCCACCCCCCTCGACGCGCGATGGTCCTTTTTTTATGGTGTGCACGATTTCTCAAAAACTATTCAACCGATTGCCTTCAAATTTGGACAGAATGCTTAGCTGACATCCTTTTATCGTTTGATGAAGCAAAAAAGCAATACGTTTAATAGTTTTTTATTTATAACAAAAAATCGATCAATTTTTTTCGAAAAATCGATACTTCAAGTTCAAAACGTCACCAAATCGTCAATTTTTTTTTCCCTTCATCGAACGATAGCTATATGTGTCTAAAGTAAAACGCTTTTTGGGTTTTTGTTGCAGGATGAACGTGAAGGCTGTAATCGTGCACACCATCAAAAAAGGACCATCGCGCGTCGAGGGGGGTGGGAGGCGGATTTTTTGATGAAATTGTTTAAAAAATTTTTTGTATGTAGTAAACAGATCAATAAAACTATATGCCAAGTTTTCCATTGTATACTTTCTTCACAAAAACATTCCCAAAAAGCGGTAAATTTTGCGAAAAAAAAAGACAATCCCCCCTTAATGTACAGATGTGATTTTTCTATGTATATTCACTAATTTTTCTATGTATTCAAAATATTTGAGATGCAATCTTGACAGAGTATGATGGTACTCCCCACGCGGGTTCTATCAAATAGAAACAAATTTCGGATGGGCTAGCGGCGGTCATAAACAGTGCGATTGGAACGGTCATCGCCAAAACCGGAACAAGAACTAAACGATCAAGTCAAATAAAATAAACACTTGAACTTAAAAAAAATGCTTTCATATTTTTAATAACGTTAGTAAACTTGATAACGTGTAACTCCGATAATAATTGAATAAACGTTGATCTATTTTTAAACAAAAAATTAATCAAATGATTGAGCCAGATGACACGTATGTCTCAGGCTGGATGAGGCACCTGATCTGAGCCAGATAAGTTGCTTGATCCAAGCCAGATATAGTGCCTAATCCGAGCCTGGTAAGGTGCCTGATCCGGGCCAGATAAAGTGCCTGATCCGAGCCGGATACGGAGCCTGACCCGGGTCTGATAAGATGCCTCACCCGGGCCAGATAAGTTGCTTGATCCGGGCCTGATAAAGCACCTCATCAGAGCCTGATAAGGTGCCTGATCCGGACCTGAATTTGCAAAAGCGTTACATCCCTGATCAGGGCCGGACTAAATTTGCCTGACCGGGCCCGGATTTGCTATTGTGGCAGCCTGATCCGGTCCGGATTTCACTCTGAACAAATTTCTGCTCAGGTTTATCATTTGTTAATAGTTAACAAATCCTGGTACATAGAAATATAGTACCAGAATTTGTTTACACTCTATAATACCAGGATCCTTTTTACACTCTAATGGCTCACGCATTAGAGTGTAAAACGGAAATCGTCTCTTATGCTTTCATACAATAGCATTGGGTAGGTATTAGCTTTTGCATTCATTCGCGAGTAATTCGAGAATTGATTTTAGGTCCATATCGTGTCGAAAATGAAAAAAGATACGCCTTCTATACAGTTAAGACGAAACCCGTTTTTCGTGTCGTTTAATACTTGCAATCACGTTACTAACATAAATGAAGAAATCTTAGGTCAGATAATGATCCAAGCTAACGAAACTGTCTTACCAGGCTTCCTTGCAATGAGGATTTACTGGAGAGCTTCCCTATGAATGCTGAAGGGTCCATCGCGCCACTGTTCTTTGAAAGAGAAAATCGTATTTTCCCAGGAAGTTCTGCAGTTTATTGTCATATGCCAAAGTTACAGAGAAAAAAAAATTCAGCTTTTTTCACGCCAACTTCGCTCGAACAGACGAAAATTTCCAAGATGATAGATATAGTCTTAGTATTCTAATCCTACCAGCTGAATTTCAGACAGGCACTACGATTTTATATTAGTCGAGATAAGATACTGGTGGACGGACAGCCGGGGGTTTGGCTCGGGCGGTCTTTCGAGTCGAGCAGTGTTGTGCATGGCCGATACTCGGAGGGACGACCAATACTTCTGAGATCTTGGTGTAGATACTTGAGTAAAACGTCTATGCACCAGAGAAGCAGAATAATATGGGGCCTTCTATACCGGTACGGTATGTGTAGCTTAAGGGGTAAGGCCACAGTAGAATTTTCAAAAAATCGATTTTTTTTTCTTGCTGGAACGGTGCTTTATCATCATAAGAATAAGTTACTATTCGATTTACCAGGTGTGTAAGTATGAAACCGGAATTTGCCCATAGGTGGCGCTAGATGTCGATGCAGTTACCGACACATCACGTCAGCGGTGTCTTGTTATTGTATTGATATCCGACAAAGATTTCCAACTCACAATAACACGAGTTTCATTCAGTAGCATTAGTTTATTAGAGATAAACATGTCGAGTTTTGTGCCAACAAATTACGATTTGCCGACAGCACTACTTTTCTGTTTTCATCTGAAGAAAACCGCAGCCGAATCGCATCGAATGCTTGTGGAGGCGTTTGGTGAGCATGCTCTCGGTAAAACACAGTGTTTCGAGTGGTTCAAACGGTTCAAAAGTGGCGATTTTGACGTGAGGAACGAAGAACGTGGAAGACCACCGAAAAAGTTTGAAGACGCTGACCTGCAAGCCTTGTTGGACGAAGACGACGCTCAAACACAACAACAACTGGCGGATGTACCTACGGTAATGATATGATACAAACGGTATTGATATGATACTTTGGTAATCATACAAACGGTAATGATATGATACTTTGTATCATATCATTACCGTAGGTACATCCGTACAAGGTATAGGTACAAGGTATTAGGTACAAAAACACGTTTATTGTAATGATATGATACTTTGTATCATATCATTACAATAAACGTGTTTTTTCTGTACAAAAATTCCAGTTTCATACTTACACACCTGGTATAGCAAGATTTGTTTTCACCTACTTTGAGCGTATAACTTAAGCCCACCTCTGGCACGGCCATAGACTACCTAAAACTTTAAATGCGTTTTTCTCGAAACAGCTTTCTTCCAATTGGCGTGACAAATAACTTCGACAATTTTCACTCGATTTACTTCAAATTTAAAAGTTATGTTCCTAATTGCATTTCGCAGAGAAGTACGTACGGAATTTCTGATTAATCGAAAACTTTTCGTTTTATACGAAATTTTTCACTGAAAATTCATTCAAATACCTACAACTCGATTCAAATACCTACAACTTTTGAATAAAACAATATTTTTAAAATTCCGTACGTACTTCTCTAGGTATTCTAATGTAGATTGACGAGAATTTTTGTTTTTTATTCTAGGTCAACAATTGTGGATTCTAAATGTCACGCCGCGGAGCGCCTAAAAAAAGATAACAAAAAAATATTAGTAGTCGGCCATTTTGTACATCGAAAAAAAAAAATTCCTAACAGCTTGACATTCATACTAAATAGATGTGTAATTAATTTTATGAGTAAATCACTTTTTCATACGAAAAAAATTGTTAAATTCGCACATGATTTTATACCCGTTACTGTGGCCTAACCCCTTAACCTCTTGAACGAGAAGAAAAATTTCACTGTTTGTGCCCCAAACGCGGAAAAATAAAGTATTTCGATTTTAACGAAACATGGCTCCCAAGAGTTTTTTGGTAGCTGATAACGAATTTGAGGTCAAAATGCAGAAATGCAAAATGACGGATAAAAATTCAAAATTGATTTAATTCGAATAAAAATCGGCATTCAGGGGTTTTCGAGTTCGCTGATTATGAATCTGTGCCCAAAATTTGAAAATTCAAAATCGCGCATCCAATATGGCTGACCAAAATGGAAAAACGTACCTAAGTCGCATGAAAATTGGCATTGGAGGGCTTTCGAGGTCACTGGTTACGAACCTCCGCGAAAAATTTGGAAATCCAAATTGTTGGATAAAATATGCTGGACTAAAATGCAAAACTGATTCAATTTGGATGAGCGATACGTGGGATAAGTAACGATAAAACATTCGACTTTTCGAATGAGGACAGCTGAAGAAACAGTACGTGAATCCTTTGAAAACATTACCAAACTTTTATTTTTAGTCGTCTTAGCCGATTCCTATCACCGTTTATCCCGATAATTTCAAGTTTTGAAACTGCGTTCACTATATAGGGCCCGCCATTTTAAATTGATATATTGTGCGTTCGGATTCGTAATCAGCAGCCTCAAAAACCCCCGAATACCGAGTTTCATTCTATTCAAATAAACTTTTTCATTTTGGTCCACCATATTGGACCCGCCATTTTGAATTTCTGAATTGTGAGGGCGCATTCATAATCAGCGACCTCGAAAAACCCCGAATACCCAATTTCGCGAAAATCGTTCGAGCCAATCACAAAATAATCGATGTACGCCACATGGCGTCAATGCCGTTTCGGGCACCACAAAAATGTGCGCCATATGGCGTCAATGCGCTCAAAGGGTTAAGGCATGGAGCCTAGATACCAGGAGGTTCAGCGGCAATGCAAAGGCGCTGAAAAAGCGTCCCCGAAAATGTCCCGAAGTGATGGCGCTGGGGTGCAGCGCGACCGACATATATAGTAATATATTGGTCAACGAGGTGAAAGTGATCGGATGAGTTTCTAACCTCACGACAGACCGATCGTGACATCAAACGTCGAAATATCCGCCGATTCATAATTTCCTCATGACGGTTCGGAAAAAAACGCAAAAGCAAGAAAAGATCTCAAACTCAAACTCAAAATGGCGGCAATATAGTCCATCTAGAAAAACGTGTTTTTTTACATATAGCTTCACGGGAGAACGGTTTTATCGTAAAATATAAGACCTGAAACAAAAACCAAAAAAATTATATTATATATTATTAGTTATGAGACTACCTAGAAATTTGCTTTTAATTTTTTTTTTAAATAGCGCACTTTGAAGGAAATAAATCGATTTTTTGCCAAAAAAACAGTAAATTGTTTATAAAAAGAAGTTTACATTTAATCAAAAAACGGATACGTACTCCCATAAAGAATATAATTGTGAAGCTGCTGTCAAAATTTCAACCTCGAAATCGATGCATGCAAAGGTAGTCGAGTAATCCGTCTTCCGAGATCGAAAAAAGTGGTTTCGAGAAAAACGCGTTTAAAGTTGTGCGAGCAACTCAGCGCGCGCTCCAAGGCACTGCGGCCAAAGCGATAATTGAACCTTTAAATAAAAATATTGCTACAGGACCAATTCCGTATTGTTTTTATGACACCAAAGTATTTTTAGGAAAGAAAACGTCTTTCCAAAATCCTAGAGTGGTGTTATCCCTTAACACTAATGAGGGTTAGGTACATCATCTGTGATCTGTCTGAGATCACACCCATGTTTAGCGTATATCTATATACATATAGGTTGCGGAGCACCCCAGCGCCATCATTTCTTGTTCTCGTTTTGGGGACGAGTTGAAAGGCCTCGCTGAACCTCTTGGTATCTAGGCTCCATGGGTTAAGGTGTGGCTTAAGTTGGTACATGCTAAAAATGGTTTGAGTCAGGAAATTTTGTTATTTGGTACTAATGTTGTCCAGGGAATCCTGAATGCGTTAGTGAAATTATCGAGATATTCGCTCTTGAAATTGGCACTTCTAACAAGCCGTGCATAAGACAAGTCCCGGAGAACATCATATTTCTGTCGATAATGAAAAAATGACGAGACAGCTCACAAAAAACGGTAGAATGGTAGATAGATGTTTTGAGGTTATGATGAAAATAAAATGATCACTTTTAACTATAAACTTTTCAATTTATGAGTGCCCAAAGTATGAAATACGTTTTATGAAATTATTGACTTGTACACTACACGAGTTGCAAGTACTGCTCTGTCAGCAACTGTAATAAGTAGGGTTAGGGTAAGGGATTGATTGTGCTCGTATGTTCGGAAATTAGTACGCGAGTATGCGAATACACAAACTTCCAAAGTGTTGGCATATGCCCCGGGCAAGCCCAGCTAAAAGTTTGCCACCTACCACAGACAAGGGGACGTCCATAAATTACGTAACACAAAATTTCCCAATTTTAACCCCCCCCCCCCCCCTCTCCCCACGTAACGGGACCGTAACGCTTGGCCAGAGCCCCCCCCCATTCCATTACGTTACGGGTGCTTTATAGTCAATAATTGCGATTTTTTCACAGACATAACTAATATGAAAGGATCGGGTTTATACTCACTTTATGAAATATACTACTGTGTCCAAAAAATAAGGTGACATTTGAATTTAAACTGCGCGCGTCGAAGGATTTGGAGAATTTTTTTTTTTTTAGGTTGGTAGTACTGTCAGTGACATCTATGTCAAATTTACATGTCAAAATATTCATTAGTGTTTGAGATACGCGTCGTTTTGTGAGCTGCTAAAAGTGAGTTTTTCGTTTTTTGCGATGTCGGAATTTGTTGAGCAAAGAATTTGCATTAAATTTTGTTTGCGGAATCAATTTTCTGCTGCGGATACGTTTCGCCAAAAACTCAACCCATATCGTTCCGCAACCACCGTATTCACCTGATCTGGCGCCGTGCGACTTCTGGCTGTTCAGCAAGCTCAAAAGATCACTCCGGGGACACTGTTTTGATACGATAGAGGAGATTCAAGCCGCAGCGAAGACGGAACTGAAGGCCATCTCGGAAAGTGACTACAATCAGTGTTTCGAAGATTGGAAAATCCGTTGGCATAAGTGCATTGCATCGGGAGGGGATTACTTTGAAGGGGATGAAATTGATTTGGAAAAATAAATAAAGAATTTTCGAAATAAACACAATGTCACCTTATTTTTTGGACACAGTAGTATATTCATCTAGCTTTATACCAATTTTTATGACAAGATCTTGAAAATTAACCGAGATACATGCCTTGATTTGACGACGAAAAAAAAATGTCTCTTCCTTGTCCTATCGATATCTTTATGAAAGGTTATCTGTAAATTGAAAGTCAACAATTTATTGATATCTATCCAACTGTAGCTATCGTTATGCGTATCCGTTTTTTTAATTTGTTTTTTTTTTTACATAATGCCGACAGTTTGAACATTTTTTTCTATCGTCAAGGCCCTTTTTCTGCAATCAAGCAGTCTTTAAAAATTGTAATTATCAAATGTTAAAAAACGCGGATACGTACAGCCTTAGTCACTGCGATTACAAAAATGACTTTTTTAAAAATTGAAAATCGGTTGATAAGTTTTTGAGTATTCGCTCGGACAAGGTCAAAAAAACTAGTTTTGAGAAAAACGCGTTCAAAGTTTTGTTTCCGTGTTTCTTGAAATAAAGTTACGATTTTTTCTAGAATATTGATACTCACATTGAAGTATCTAGTCGCGGGCGATATGACGGTTCTCCAATTTCATGATAGCTCACAAAATAATAAGAACCTGTACTTTATCTATTGTAAATGATGCCACACCGGTAGGGACTGAGGCCACTAACCGGTCGCGCTACCTGTTCTCACCAAAGTGACTATAACTCCGTCAATTTTCGGACTTGTGAATAAAAATGTTGCCAACATATTTTTCAATACATGTATTTTCAAGAATTGTTTTTAAATAATGTCCTTCAAATTTTGCTTAAGGGATGTCGGAAAGCTACTGTGCGAGTTCTTGCACAGTGATTTTCCCCCTTAATTGACATTGCGTATAGAAAGCCGTGAACCGACCACGGTAAAATTGCACTCGAGGTTTAAATTGAAAACTTGAATATGCAGAAATTGTGAGTTTTCTGGCAGTTTTAAAATCGTGACGTAACGCAAACCTTCATCCCCCCAACGTACGTAGACCGTAATGCCTGGCCGACCCCCCCCCCCTTGCGTTACGTAGTTTATGGACAGCCCCCAAGGATCGCTCTGAAACTAATTGTCGATTTATTTGCTATGCCATTTTAGAACGTTTAAATAGTAGGATATTCCACGTAGTTTGGAACTAGGTATTACTTTTACATTACTTTTTCGAAATTATTGCTCAATTGGAAACTTGAACGTATGTTCGCTTTTGAATGGGACTGTCTCGCATGTACCACCTTAAGGCAGGATTCTACTTTGAAACTTTGAAAAAAACATTTTTTTTTTTTTTACATTTTTCGAAAGTAAATATGTTCAAAAATGTTCGGTCAAAATTTTATAAAGTTCCAAGCAGTCTAACTATCCTTTTTCGCCTTTCGAACGCACCTACCTGAGCGCGCTATTGTGACCCGCCCGGCGCGCGGCCCGGACTCATCAAAACTTTAAACGCGTTTTTCTCGAAACGACATTTTCAAGTACCGTGGTCGTGATAACTCAAAAAGTACTGAACCGATCCTTTTCAAATTTGGAACACATATTCTATATGTGTGTACCAACCGACCTAACTACAATCAACTAAAAATTTTGATTAGAACTATTTTTTTATTGCAAAAAAAGACCCAAAAAACGCATTTTTTTCGTATTTTAGCCGCCATTTTGTTAATTTTGCACGTATATAAAATATTCTAGTTAGGTCGGTTCCTGAAGACATACTGAAGATGAAACTATTTGATTTTTTCGTTTCAGACCATCCGTCGGGAAGATTTCACAACCACGGCAACGGTACCTGCTTTTCGAGGCGTTGGCTTTAAACATATTTTACGTGTACATAAAATGAATAAAATACATTAAAATTTTTTTTTTCATGTACTTAAAGAGTGTATTTATTGAACAGTTTAAACCCCATATCGATATCTTTAATAGTATTCTCAGAAAAAATTCACGAAAATGGCGTTTTTTTCATGGTTTCAAAGTAGAATTCTGCCTTAAGATGGCTGTGGACGCAACGGGAGTTAGATTTGAATAGCGGAGTGCGGTTGGAGAGTGATTGAAAAGGGTTCAAATAGGAAGTGTAATACGTAAAAACCCGCAACGTTAAAATAAAAATAAAGAATAAAATATTATTCAAGTGAAGTGAAAAAATCTGCCAAATTTAAGCGCAAGTGGTAACGCATCATAATCTTTTCCCCCTTTGATTGACATGAGAAATTCCTCCTCTACGTTCAACTCGAGTAACCCAAAAACTAATGAAGGGGGGAAATACCTTTAGGCTAGGAAAAAATTTGCTCATTTTCATAATTTTTTTTTTAATGGAAACGTTTCGTCACAATTTTTTTAATGTAGGGTATCTTTTATTACTACTTTTGGCTGTTACGTGCTATTTTTTATTTATTGGTCTTAAAAAATGGCGGAGGCCAAGGGCGTCGCCAAAGGGGAAAGGGAGGGGCAGCTGCCACTCACCCCCTAGAGACTCGAAAAAATGTATATAAGAGTCTAAAATGTCTACAATTCATATTTCCCCCATCCTTTCTCTTCCATCTTGCGGGGGGCTAGACCGTTCGCTAACGATACTCTTGGGAATGGCACGGCCTTCTAAATTGCATTTACAAAACTGGCGTGACGTTAGCTAAAAAACTTACTCGACCGATTCTGATGAAAATTGGTATAAATCTTTCGAACTTTATCGTCTAAAACATGGCCCTAAATGTTTTTTAAAATAAAAAAAAGTATTTTTATATTCCAAAGCTTATCAATTTTTTTCGGAAAATTCAATTTTTTGTTACAAAACGTACCATTTAGTAGATTTTCAACATTTATCACTTTTCCTTGGTTCATATGCTGCGTATGAGTATTGATGAGAGGCAAAATCTTGGTTAGTTTTATTTTGAAATTGATCCTACCTACGCTACGTGTCACGCCGCCTGACAACATTTGCCGCAACGCGTTTGGAAAACCGTGCCATCCCTGACAGATCGCAACACCCAACAAAACGGTGTCGACACTATTTTGGGTGTCGATAAAAAAAAAACGGTGTTGACACTGATCTGGACGCACGCTGTTTTGGATGTCGACACCAAAAGAAAGGTGTCAACACTGATTTGAGTGTCTACACAAAAAAAACGGTATTGACACTGATCTGGACCTACGCTGTTTTGGATGTCAACACCCATAAAAAAATATGTCAACACTAATTTGGGTGTCTATACCCAAAAAAAAACACCCAAGAAGACGGTGTCGACACTGATTTAGGTGTCGACAATAAAAAAAAACGGTGTTGACACTAATTTGGGTGTCAACACCAAAAAAAAAAAACGGTTTTAACACTGATCTGGACCGAGGCTGTTTTGGGTGTCGACACCTAAATAATTTAGCGTTGACACCATATTCGTGCACGTGCATGAATTCCGTGTCCTTATGGCTTTTTTGAGTGTCAACACCGAAATTCGGCAAAAATTACAGTGCACACTCCTTCTTCCGTACAATGAATACAAGCATATGTATGCCCAACTTATTTTTCAGTTAATTAATTCACTGAAAGATAAGTTCATAAATGAACTGAAAAATAAGTTGGACATACATATGCTTGTATTCATTGTATGTAGGAAGGAGTGTGCACTGCAATTTTTCAGAATTTTGGTGTTGACACTTAAAAAAGCCATAACGACACGGAATACATGCACGTGCACGAATATGGTGTCAATACTAAATTATTTAGGTGTCGACACCGAAAACAGCCTCGGTCTAGATCAGTGTCAACACCGTTTTTGGGGTGTCAACACTCAAACCAGGGTCGACACCGTTTTTTTTTTTTTGGGTGTCAAGACCCAAAACAGCCTCGTTCAGATAGGTGTCGACACCAATTTTTTTTCCGTGTTAAAATTGTAATTTGACACCCAACACGTGACACTCAACACCGAAGAAATAACGGTGTCACGATCTGTCAGGGATACTACCGCCATTTTTAGAGGTTAATTATTTTTTAAATACCATATAACAGCGAAAAGTAGCAATGAAATATCCTCATCCCAACAAGGAACATCACTTTGGTGTCGTCCTCCGATTTTTTTAAAACTTCCTTATGTGGAAGAGTATGAAAAACTGAGAGACGGGCATTTTTTTATCGGCGGAAAAATGGTTTTAAGTGGTGAAACGCGCCCTCAAAAATGGGGACGCTTTTCGTTTTCCGTCGATAACGTTTTAACGGTACGAGACATGAAAAAAATGTCTAATTGCAACAATGTTTATTTTTTGATGTACTATACATTGGAGATGAAAACGATAACTCTATCGACGAAGAATGAAAAACACCCCTATTTTCGAGGATGCGTATTACCCCTTAAAATGGTTTTTCCGCCGATAAAAAATACGTGTTTCTTAGTTTTTGATACTCTTCCACATAAGAAAGTTGCAACAAAATCGAAAGAGGACACCAAAGTGATGTTCCTTGTAAGTCTCAAAAATGGTGAAGGAATCTTTCGTTTTAAATAAAAATCATAAAAATCTTTCCTAGCCTGAAAGTATCTTCCCCTTAATACTTCTCAAATCCAGCTGAGGATTCTTCAGCTGACCTTTGGTACTTCTAAAAGCTTTTTCGAAAATATCGATACCCTTATTTTATTTATTTTTACGCATATTCCGTCCGTCTGGGAGTGGAAAATGCGGAGCAACGAGTTTTGGGGTAGAAAAGACCGTTCAAACATTCGTGGCGCACGATGCAACACCGTTTATTCCTCTGACTCTTCCGTCCGGTGCCACAGTCGGGACAATGACTCGCGATACGCGAACAACGGTTCGTCGCAGACCGGAAAAGGTTGGAGCTACATTAGAAGTCGTCTGGTCGGCCAACGGACCGGTGGAAGAACGATAACTTTTTTTCACGAAGGTCCGCGCTCTTCCTCGCTCTCCGAAAACGGCTTCTGGTCTTCGAGCTCGCGTGGAAGGGCCGTCTCCTCCAGGATGATGTCGTCTGCCGGTATGCCACCGTTCAGCCGTCTGGCTTGTTCCGCGATTTCCGGAATTTTGTCGTGAATCAACTTTTCGACGTCGACCTTGTCCAGTTCCTCTTGGAGCCGTCGCTTTATCGGACCTTCCACGGCGTCCATTATTTGATATCTAGGAAACGAGCGATCCTTTTTTTAAGGGGTCTTCTCACTTTAGACGCTCAAAAAAGGCTATTTTCATGAAATTTTTTGATAAGTACACTCAATAAATACGCTGTCGAAATACGTTTTTTTTTTTTTTGATTATGTATTTATGTAATCCAAACGAACGTTAAACGCGTTTTTCGACGGCTCGTTGATAAAATCTTCGAAACTACTGAACCGATCCTTATGAAATTTTCACCACATATTCTTTACAACTATAGCTATAGCGCATATCAAGGATTTTTAAAATTTTGATATTTACTATTTTATGCCAAACACGGTGAAGAAAGCACGCCTTTTTTGTTTTTTCGAAAAATGTCCGCCATTTTGTTATTTTTGCATATTCAAAAAATCGTATGATATGCACTATAGCTATTAACATACTGAATCTAAAACCGTTTGATTTTTTTGTTTCGGATGATCCATCCCCGAGATTTCATCAACAGCGCAGACCTACAATTTTTAGGACATTTTTTTAACTACCATTTTCGTCTATAAGCAGTAAGCTAAATGAATACAATTTTTTAAAACATGTATTTCGAATGTGTATTTCTTAAGTGTAAGGGGCCGTCCATATATTACGTCATCGATTTTTGCTGATTTTCGACCCCCCCCCCCCCCTACAATCATCCTATCGTCATTTCCTAATGACCCCCCCTCTCGCAAAACTGACGTCATTACCAGTTTGGCAAAATTAAAACATTTGCGGATTTGAGAAAAATTGGGTAACATTAAAACATTTTGTTATAGAATCATCTTTTATTATTTTGTACTTTGTCAATGTTTATTAATATAATAATATTATTCTTCCCTATTCTTTAGTTTTCTTTGGATAGCTCCCACATTTTGTTATAGAATCATCTTTTATTATTTTGTACTTTGGCAATTTTCATTAATATGATAATATTATTCTTCCCTATTCTTTAGTTTTCTTTGGATAGCTCCCACGGAGTTTTCACCCATTCTTGCAAATCCTGGATCACGGGTAATATCTCCGTATCCTCCCCATATTCATTTTGGCTCGATCGAACTATTTTCATAGGTACGCTGTTATTTGAAGTTCTCGAATATAATGTAGACAAACCTTATGTAATAAATAAATAAATAATGAGTTCAATAATTAATACCATTAGGTACTTGCAAAATATTTTTCATCACTCATGCGGGGAAACCACTCTAGTTGTACAATATACTATTGTACATTTTGAAGTAACTGGTATCACAAGAATGACGTCAATTTCGAAATGCCCCCCCCCCTCATCTATCATTTACCGTCATCCGCAGACGAACCTCCCCCCCCCCCCCCCCCAATTTAGAATGACGTAATATATGGACGGCCCGTAACAACTTTTATATCACACTGAGAAAACAATATATTTCTATGTACCAGGATTTGTTAGCTATTAACAAATGGTAAAGTTGAATATGGCGAAATAATTATCTCTTTACAGTTAATGAATTATTCATTTGAGCCTCTCAATTGTCACAAATAAAGATTTGGTAATATTTAAGAAGTGGGGACTTTAATGGAGCATACCCGTTCTTAAAAGCCAATAGACATACAGTTGGTCTAACCCAATGCTTCGTATTAATATACAACAAATACTTGTTTCCTATAACTGAGGCATTTATGCAATGAGATCAGTGGAAAAGTTGTCTCAGTTACAAAGGATAGTTGGGTGAACTATATTTAATATTCGCAGAAATCAAAATTCGTGTATAGTCACCAAATGAATATTCGGACAAAGTCATTCATTGATTGTAGGTAGATGAATGTGCAGTTGAATCAATGTAGCAATATAGCGCTCGTTGGCAAGTGTACAAGGAACAACTCTCATAGAAAATCGTAGTTGTTCGTTGCTACTTGTAGAGGACGAATTGTTGGATAACGATTTGTCCTCTACAAGTAGGAAGTTCGTTAATTGGAGGAAGAACAAAGATATCTTCTAGGTAAGTGGGCATGCGGTAACGCACAGTCTCCAATGTACCTCGATCGTATCTACGTCGCATCTGCGCACGAACGAGCTTGTGCGCCAGAGGGCCATGGTAGCGTACAAAGTACAGATTTGTGAACTATTAACAAATCGTTATTTGAGACGAGTCGTCGATTTTTTAACAGTTATTTGCTAGCTTTTAACAGGGCGATATTGTATTCAACTGAATATTTTTTAATTATTACCAAATATTCATTTTGTAATAAGTGTACGACTGTTATCTCAAAGAACTACCGGGCCAACATCTTAAATACAGATTCATTAATAGTTAATAAATCCTTATTTGGCTGAGATAGTCGTGTTCAATGAAGAGCAGTTAATAGTTGTGACAATGTTGTGCATTGAACACTTAATAGTCGCGGCAACTATACGTTGACGGCCCTAAATCTAAATATATCAATTGTGACCAAATCTCTACTCCTTTGAACTGTATTATCATATCACAATTTCAACTCGCTTTTCGATTACCGTTATCATCTATTGAGGTAAAGCAGTAGTCTGGTCTAGATATTTGACAAAATCGATTTTTTTTTTCATTCTATTATTCCTTAGACCTTTCTTAATACGCTCGTGAAAACCGTTTATTAATATTTCAAAAATTAACAGAGTAATAGAAATTATAAGCAACCCGCGCGCAAACCTCATCTAACGGTATCAAAACTTTGAACGCGTTTATCTCAAAACTATGTTTTTCAAATCGGTGCCCACGATATCTCGATGACTAATTTACCGATCGAGCTCAAATTTTGCACATACCTTCGGTAGCCTCTTTCTGAGGACTGGTAGCAGAATTGAGTCGAACAATAATTTTGCCCACATTTTATAAGTCGTCGAATACCCGAAAATGTATGAAATATCGGTAATCAAAGTTTAACAGGCCGCCATTTTGTAACAATATTTTTTTAAGCACTAATTCTGCTACCAGTGCTCAGAATACTCATACAGATTGAGAATATATATTTTTTTTTTCAGATGCATACAACATCACCCAGAGTGGGCGCCGATTGAGGCGGTTTTCGGCGGACCCTGTTGTAAAAAAATAAAAAAACTACGTGAAAATATTTAAAATAATTTTTTTTTAATGTAGATACATTCTCAAAGAAACAATAAATACTTTATAATAAATACTTCAATAAATACTTCAATAATACAAATTTCATCAAGACAATTTCAACGATTAAAAAGTTATTCCAACCCAAAAATGACGTCAAAAATCTCGCTCTAGACTAGACTACTGCCTTAAGAGGAATAAACGTAATCAAATAAATCGTTTTCAAAGAAATACTATGGCTATAAAATTTTGTCACGAGAACACGAATATTTCTTAACGACTAACAAATTTTGTAACAGTTAATGAATATTTGAATAAAAGTGCCAACCAAATGTATTTCTTTACTATAAATAAACTGTTTTCTCAGTGCAATATCTATAATATAAACCTATCAAAACAATGCATGAAAATAGTCTTTTTAGCGTTTAAAGTGAGTAGACCCCTTAAAACCTTGTACGGTTGGGACATTGCATCATCCGCCTTTGATTGGACACCCAACCGCCACATTTTAGGAAATTATTTTGGGTTTCTGATGCAGAGGGTTACAAGAATGGAAAAGTTGGGGAGGATAGTCCGCAACGACGGACAGACGAGAGTGGGGAAAAAAGATAAAGATCGTACCTCAATACATTGGGTATTACATTGACGCTAGCCTCGAGTACGTAATCCAAAGTACCGGCGCCGTGAATCCTCGCTTGAATATTCCCGAGCTCGAGGTCGAGATCCTCCAGACACGCTCGCTTACGAGTATCCAACGGTTGGCTAAGCCTCAATTGAACTCTGAAATATTGAATCGTGAACGAGACCGTGCCCGCCCGCGAGAGCATCCCGCCGATAACGCTCACTTCCCAGTGTGTGCGACCCTCGATTTCCTGAGTACCGACGTCCAATGATGCGTACACCTATTGCCGATGGCGTTGTCAAAAAAAAAAGCAGAAAAAATCATCATGCTCTTTAGAAACTACTCTCGTTCGTTTTCTCAAGGAGGCGCCATCTTCTTTACCCATCAATGTTAAAAAAGAACCATGCTCTTTACGATGCGTCAATTGTCAAATTCCCGAACGCATACTGGACGAATAACGACGCGGGTGCTCGTTCTCTTTCATCTTCCATGCGGGAAGTTCACAGGAAATTGCCACGTTTGAGCGAGGGTTGTTGAATTGCCACGAGATGAGACCTGCTCGCGTTCCCGTTTCCCAAGTACGAGGGGATTTTGTTTGAAGGAAGTTCGCGAGCGTTTCACCGATTATTGTTGAAGGATTTTTTGGAGACGCAGATACGTCTGATGAAAATTCAACTTCGAAGTTTTTGCTCGTTCCACCGTAACGTTTTCGAGAAAAAAAGAAGAATATTGAAATCCAGGCAATCCAGCGGAGTTTCTTACGAAACATCGTGAATTTAGTCGCGGTCTCTCTCGCGGACACATCAACTGCCCTCGTCGACGTTTAAATTCCAGCGCAACGATATTTTATGAGAAACTAATGCTGCATTGCCTGCATTTTAGTATGACCTTCCTCGAAAACGACGTACCGGAACTTGTGGACACTCCACAGTTGAACTTTCATCGGACATATCTACGTCCGAAAAAAATCGGTATCCTTCAACTCCGATCGGTGAGTCGCGCGAGCCTCGTGAAGGAGGTACGGTGATGACCACGCTAGTAAACTAAGAGTCTATTTTTCGCCATAATACCGCTACGTTTTAGACATATGTGTGTAGCCTATATTTCGAGAAATATTTTTTAAGTATTGAATTTCAAGCTACTTATTATTTTTATAATATGAAAACAAACGTAATAATCTAATACTCGACTTCAGTAGTACGCCATATCGTCGACGTTTAGCATCGTTGCATTTTCGATAGCTGTCATCGGTCCCACGCGCTCGGCTTATTATTTTTGGTAGCCGGTAAACATGGAGAATGAAAATAAGTACTGTAGAAGTTTATCAAGAGAGTAACAGGATTGTACCTGAAGTCCAGTTTAGAGACAAAGGTAGATTCTGTCGGACAAGAATTAGAGAGTGAAAAGATGATATTGCGAATGCAAATGAAAAACGTCGCGTTGACGTTAACCTCAATATCCAATGTCCAATCTGTCCGAAGTCAAAACATATTTCATCGATTCTTATGTTATTTTTCCCTTTCCTAATTTTCACAATATTTGCAGATATAAAAACGAACGTTCATTTTATATGACGGTTTTTCCATGCTGAATTTACATATAAATGCGTTGTATGCATGTCGCCAGAAAGATTGAGATGCCTTAGCTATACATAAAAGAACTTTGAGTAAATATCGACGAAAGGCCTTTTATAATCGATTAAAAAACGTACGGCTTCACACAACCATATTTTTAATTTGCGTTGAAAATATCCGATAGAAGAATCAAATTTGCGCGGGTATCCGGCGTTGCTACACTTCGAGCAAAATGGCTGCGGTTACGTCACGAGACGTCTCTCGCGCCGAATACTTCGGTTTTTCGCGACTTTATTTCTAAATTTATTGCTTATTTCTGCGGTGAGCTTTCCAATTCAAGTTGCCTTATTGATCACAACGAACCAACGAACGCAACCGTCAGTTTTTTTTACGCGTGTCTTGGCTCCAAGTAGCACAAAAAAATCGATATATGAGAGGACAGGCACATTTTGTCGTCTACGTGTGACTAATTGACCAACTTTAACAATTAATAACTCGGAAACTGTACGGTAAATCTCGCGGAAACTCCGCATACGCATGGACAAAGCTCTCGACAATGTTATTTAAAAAAATCGGGCTTTTATCTTGGACTCGCTCCAATCACCGTACCTCCTTAAGGGATTACCCCCACTTGCGATTTTGAAAAAATCGATTTTTTTATTGCATTTTTTTGAAGTATAGGTATCTGAGAATATGTTCTGAAAATTTCAAGTCGATCCGAACAAAATTGACTGAGATATGAGCGTTGAAAGAGAAGAATCCGTTGGGTAAACGACCGGCTAATTGAAACTTTAAACGCGTTTTTCTCAAAATGGCACTTCTGAAGTCGGTGACCAAGATTACTCGAACACTAATGAACCGATCTTCTTGAAATTTTGCAGGCTTATTTAATACATAAAAATGTAGTCTTTAATCGTTCGATTTTTTTTTTTCGAAAAAAAATGGCCGTTTTATAGCCAAAAAACGGCCGTTTTTTTCGTTAAAATCGAACCATTAACTTTGACTGTCCGCCATTTTGTGAAAAATGAATATTTTTTAAAATCCTTCGATTAAAGACTAGTTTATACTTATATTTGACTAAATCCATCCGCATTTTTTTTTCAGATGATCCACTTCGCCGCAATGTTGGTCACCGCAAACCGTGTATATAAAAACATTATTTCATTGACGGCCATTTGCCACTAAACAATGTAATATTTTTCAATAAAAAAATTACTGAAAGTTCTTCAAGATGTGTTCTTTAAGATGGTATATTGATCGATTAAAAAAGATTTGTAGTTTTCTTTAAAAAAATTCATGAAAAAGGCCTTTTTGCGCTACAAGTGGGGGTAACGCCTTAAAACAATTGGACGTAAACATACAAAGTGCTACGAAGTAATCGGTTTGCTCCGTGCGTTCTCTATCGGGGAAAGCTAGTCGCGATAAGAATTTTCGAATAAAGTATCACGAGAGAATCGACTCCGTCAACATCCTACGTCACTTGAGAACTCTCCGTATCGGGGAAAATTGAAGGGGACGAGAATTTGTAGAATTTTCAATCTGCGAGTCATGATTATCACTCGAATGACGCGTATCCCGGAATCACCGATGACAATTCTCTACAAATACGAGTCGTCACGAAAGTCTAAGTGAAACGAGGTCATTAGGGGAGCAGGGTCAATCGCGCATGGCCTCAGTCTCGTATTTTCCACCGTACGGTTGCGCGACCTCCGACTCTCTTATCACGCCTCATAAAATATCAAAATATCCGTCGCATCGATCCCGCATCTTCTTCCTCTCTTCTTTTCTTTGCGTGTCTCTATCCGAATGAACTTTCTCTCAAGTGGCCAAATTTCCCAACACACGGGGTAGGTACAGTCGAGCAACTTTACGGCCCCCTAACCCAAACTGTACGTACTCCGAAAGTACTTGAAACTTCGGCTGGAAACTCTGGCAATCTTCATTCTTCACGCCGTATCTCATTTGTGAGAAAGGCTCATTTTCACGGACGGTGAACAGTCTTAAGGTAGTGCGAGCACGTGCTTGTGTGTCGGATCGACGCTGAATCTGTTGTTTGATCTTCTACGAGCAATCAACAGAGGCGCGCGTGTGCGAAGACTCGAGCAGGGTGATCGATCAATCGGGCTGAATGAACAGCGCTAAAGTGAACGGATTTGAGCTTGTGGGAAAGGCGTTACGACGTCGCTGCTGATCAGTCTTATTTGTACTGCGAGGATTAGATGCGAGTGGGAACAAAAAGCGTAACGGTCTATGAAGATTTTTCGGATTTAAAATGATGTTTCACAACACATTGAACGTTGAAGTTACCGCGTGTTTCAAGGAGAATTATGTAGTCAACGGTAGCGATTGGTCTGCAGGCGTAAGACTCAGTCTCTACCGATAAAGTAACGATACGAATTCGAGATCAGCAATTTATCAGCTGTAACAAGCCGTTGTGTCGAAACAGTAGCTCGGAAACGCGTAGAAATCCGTGAAATTCGAATGAGAATCAGTAGCTAGTTTGCAGCTAATTGCCAAATTGGGGCAATAAACTTGTTAGGTTTACACGCACCCTGTAGTTATTCTCATGCATCAAATTTTTCTCCCAGTCAATCAATGCGAAATCCAGTCTCCATAAACCGCCATTTGACTCAACTGGACCGCTCCAACCCCCTTAAGGAGAGATATACACCTGTCGATGGTCAAGGTCGAGGATTTACAAGCTATGAACATTCCGTCGACCGTAGAAGACTTGCACTATAGGCCTGGTATCGATGATTCCATGTAAGTTGACAAATTTCATCATTTATTCATTCCCACATTTTCAAACGCGTTTTCCTCAAAACCACGTTTTTCAAATCGGTACCTAAAATTTCTCGAAAACCAATGAACCGATTGCCTTGAGGTTTTTTGTGGTTATTCTATACACCATTATCTAGTACTTGTCATAGGATTTTTTTCCGATGCTTAGTTTTTGTTTTTTAGGCAAAATAATAACTAATTTTTGGCCCACAAATCACTACGTTCAAACGTCCACCATTTTGTCATAAATCGATATTTTCAAAATCGGCTATGACAAGTACTAGATTATAGTATTTAATTTAATAATCTTTTTGGTTTTTTTTTTCAAATGATTTTTTTAAGAAACGCCAGTGGGTACCGTATACGCAGATTTTTTACGACGCTCCAAGGATCATACAATATCCTTGTTTATTTTTGATATTTTTACATAAAGAAAATTAAACATAATTTTGAATGTATATGTGACGGTCCGAGCGGATGATTAAGGGATGCGCGAGGTGTTATTGAGCGAGACGGGGACGATTGTAGTTAAGATATTTATTGGCGAGTACTAACTGTCGAGGGAGTGCACGTTGCGACGGTTAGGAGGTTCGGAGATGGACTGCTGGCTCTAGGGCCATCAGGAGGAAAGGTGATTGAGCGGAGGGGCCTAAAGAAGGTGGAGGGGATGCCACGCGTGAGTGTGACGAAGCGCGTGGGCTCAGGAACAATGGGACTCAGATGAGAGAGGAGAGAGAAAGGATTGCTGATAAGGATTTCTAGGAAGGAAGATTTGGTTTCTACTGAGGGTTTCTAGGAAGGAAGATTAGGTTTAGGTCAGAGCTGTGGGAAACGGTTGATATGAGGGCGTGAGACTAGGTTTAGGAATAGGAGTCGTGTGGGACTGTGATATATATACTTTTAGATAATTAAAACGCCAACTCGAAATTTCAAATAGTTTTCCTTGAAAAAATTCACAAAAATGACCTTTCTCCGGCTCCTAGGTGTATATCTCCCCTTAAAACTTGAAGGGGTATTTGCTTTTGTATGCACTGAGAAAAAAAAACCAATTGAATCATAAAAATATATTGGTTGATCCAAATAAATGTGCTGCTGCGGAGTGCCATCGATATATAAGATTGTTACAATACCATAAAATATTGGAAAATGTGATTGATTTAAATAACATATTATTTTATTTAAAGAAGCTCTTCTGTTCTCTGAATATCTACATTATCTTTCAAATAAAATTAAATTATATTGACATCATTCTATATACAATTCGTAGATGTATGGATGAAATAATTAAACGGTTGCTACAACATTTTTTATTTCGCACGAAAATATAATCAATAGAATTAATTATTTCTTTACTGCATCGAAACGAATATGCCAAGGGACCTAAGTTTTTCAATTTGTTTTAAATCTTAAATAAAAAGTGAGCATTAGAATCATCATCCACAATAATAGTGGAGAGCATATCAGATATATAATGAAGTATCCATGGAGAGAATATTAGATATTCAACTGATAAGAACAGATACTACACTTTGATCTTAGCCGCAGACCAAGAAGCGATACTCTTTAGAGTTTCTCTGGCGTTTGAGTAGATTTTTGGTTCGCGCTACGCTTACGAGAAACGAGCGCGCGTGCGGTTTCTAGCGGTTACTCCGAGAACTACGGGTTTCTTCACACCTATAATGTCGGTGGCGCTCGGCCATGATTTGGTTGATTTTTTTCGCAAGAAACAAATTTTATTTTCGCATAATTTTTTAACCAACTCAGACATTTGTTTAATATCTTTCAATAAAAACAAAATATTAATATTTTAACGAATAATGTACTTGGAAATCAATATCGGATATGGTGAAAAAAATAACATATTTACTCAATAGAAATGTTATCTGAATGAATCGAGCGAAATTCAATTATTCTTGTGTACTCGAATCAACAATATTCATGTTATAAATTGAAACGCTTTTTTGTTCGTTGCAGAAAATGCATTCAAAACTATATAATTGGTGCGCGATAATTTTTAAGATAGTTTCAATAATATATTGTTCTCGGCTAACAATATATCGTTTGGCTGAAAAAATAACTTTTAATTTTATCATTATTTACACCAACAATTTTACAATTGAATCAACTAAATTTCATTCAATAACACTAATGATATTGGACAATGATTTTTTTTCTCAGTGCGGAATCAAGTAACGACGGGTCCACTTATTACCACACGTAAAATTGCCACCTTCACATTCAATCCGATACCGTTCCTATTCTACCTTGAGCGAATCGATTATGATGAGAGAAAAACAGAGAGAGAGAGAGAGAGAGAGAGAGAGAGAGAGAAAGAGAGGGAGAGAGAGAGAACTCGGCAGATCAAAATTCAATTGCTATCTGTACTTATTCATCGTAAAGCCAAAATAAAAAGGAAGTCCAACTCACAGTTCCGTTCTCCATCGTGAGCGTTATATTGCCAACGCGATAGAAGGTCGCGAGTCCAGTGAGCCAGGTATGACTGGAAGTGAAGATAAAGACGCCGGCCTTCTGCGAGTAATCCTTGACCCTGTACGGATCGTAGCCCATGTCCGATACTTGCTTACGCGCCTCGGCGACCGCCATGTCGAAAGGCGAAATTGAGTTTGGGAAGTATTGCGGCAACTGCGATATTTGCTTATTAACTTCGCCCCTGCGCGGACACAAGACAGCCAATGTTACGATACGAACCCAAGCGACTTACGAGCACACTTTCAAATCGACTTTAGGGATCGTTTGAATTTGGGAACTTAAGGGGTCTGGACGAGCTTGAAATTTGGAAAATACGATTTTTATTGCGTTTTTGTAGCCTAGGTTTTTTACTTTAACTTGCAATAAAGATTTTGTAAATGTTCAAAAAATTATCCGAATTACTTTGCGATTTTCTCGCGCTGTTTTATGAAACGGTACAAGTCGGATCTCGAAATATTTTCGTTCGATTCACTTCAAGTTCGGACAGAGCATAGTTTATAACTTTTTCTATCGTGTGACCGGAAGATTTTTTTTTCATGGATTTCTGAAGTTCGTAGCTCCCTACCGGTCGGTCCGATTATGGCCGCGTTTGTTGGCGTAATAACAATATGGCGTAATAATAAATATTGGGAATTCCGGAATTTGCTTTCGAGGAAATATTCTTAAGAGTCTATACTGAAATAAAATGCAAAAAAACGACCAGTTTTTTTTCTTCCAATTTCCAGACTAGAAAACTGCCTTAATAATTTGTTATCAACAAATGGATAACCATTTGTTGATATTAAATTATTAAGGCAGTATTAACCAACAATGGTTATCAACAAATAGATAACCATTTGTTGATAACAAATTATTAAGACAGTATTCTAGTCATGAAATTTGAAGAAAAAAAACGGTCTTTTTTTGCATTTTCTTCAAGTACAGACTCTTGAGAATATGTCCTCGAAACCAAATTCCGAAATTTCCAACATTATTATTACGCCAACGAACGCAACCAACAAACGCCTCGAAACCAAATTCCGAAATTCCCAACATTATTATTACGGCCGGAATCGGATGGAGCGGTAGGAGCTACGAACTTCAAAAGCTCCCAAGGAAGCTAGAACTGCTCGCAAGGAAGAACGAGCGTCAGACAATCATCATTTCGAAGTCGAGGAAGGCACACTTTACGAGGCAGCAATGGGCAATTAATATAACGTAAGTATAACATGCCATTATACCACTTAGATAGTTACGGTTGTCTGAAATTGTACTCAAAACTTTGAACGCGTTTTTTTCTCGAAACTACTTGCTTCAACTTGGTTCACATAAAATCTCAAGTTCTATTCAAACGATTGACTTTAAATTTGGTATAGACCCTCGGTATACAAGGTGAGTGACGAGAAACAGACCACCTGAATTTCCCTGTTGGATTGGTAAGTACAAAGTATGTGCATATCGGAATTTTAATGGTTTGGAAGGACGCACATGGCCATCACAATTTCTTTAATTTAATTTTTTTCGCTTTTTTTCAAGGTGATCGATGTTTTTTTAATACAATGACATATTTTTCCCCCTTGCACATTGTAGTCGGCATCCAAACGAACGAATTAACTTTTTTTTCAGCATTCGCCATTACAATTTTGTTTCTCTTCAGTGCCTGCCATAATGACATTCTTATTGATCGAGAAAAGATTTTATTTCTGTTTCAGATGAATGGGAGCTTTGGAATCACGTCAAGCCCCTCAGCCCTTTTTGCCGCGGCTGTATTTAGAGGCACATTACTTTTTCGATTTTTATTTTTTTTGCACAAATTTTTTTTGTAAATTCTTGAAACATCAACGAAAAGACTGTAAAAATGATAGTAATATATATATATTACCATGCCCGAAAAACGGCCGAAATGTAGACCTGTAGGCTAGAATACTGCCTTAAATTTTTTCTCGAAAATCGAACTTTTTTCTACGGCATGCCATTTGCGTAATTATCAAAATTTAAAAACAGTATCCGATCAAATGAAAATTTTATTATTAGAGTAAAAGTACATTTTTTATCTTTTATTTCAGCTCACTCTGCACTTTGCTTAAGTAATAACTTGATCGTTTATAAATATTGCTCAATATAAAAAGAAACTCGAACTCGTCAAGACTATGTATTAATAGCGTGTAAAATCTTTATCTCGGCATATCAATACTCCCTTTAGAAAAAAATATTAAAAGTCGACCGGTTTTTTGGGCCCTAAATTTATGCAGACCCGTCAACGATCCCTGAGAAGTCTCAAATGGATGATCTCAATCGGATGTTCTACAAACCCAAACGTATTACGCACCTCACGTTCGTGTTGACTTCCTTCAGTATGAAGGGCTTGATACCATCGAAGATGAAGGCACCAACTGAATTGATGACACCCTGGAAGAAGGAGCCAAGAAATCCAAGATTCTGAAAGTCCAAGTCGATGTTCTCGAAGGTGAGATCCATGTCGATGTCCTGGGCGTGTAGTTTACCATCGGCTCCGACCTCCAGCCTGGCGACACCCTGGACAATGACGCCGCTCAGTTTCACCGTAAAATCTCCAGCCGACTTCGAGAGCCATGACGCCAGCGTGTACAGTCCACGTATGTCCAACGTGTCGATGCTCAGGGCCACCGATACCTAGCGGCGCGGACAATCCGTCCAGCTCAATTATTCTTTCGTACCGATGGATCGTTCAATGGTCATTTTGGGATTTGCCGTTGATGGGCATTTACAACGCTTTTTCTTCATTTATCGCAGTTTTTTTCGGATTTTCAATTAAGGTACCTGCGGGTAATAAGGCCTGTCGGCTAATAAGGCCTATCGAACGAAAATCGTATTTCGAATTAGTGCTTTCGCCCAAGGATACACACGCAGGCGCATAACGCACGAAGATGTCGCTACAAGCTGGCGCATGCGCGATAAGCCGCTCCCCGCCACCAATGGTCGTGTTCGTTGGGTCTCATCATTTTGATTCTAACAAGTGCGCATGCGCATAATAATGCGCAGTTGCGAGTTGCGCATCATTATGCGCATGCGCACTTGTTCACATCAAAATGATGAGACCCAACACCACCAATGCTGCATCATACAACGATTTTTATTATTCGCGCCGCGCGGCGGGCCCTCACAATGTATGATGCAGCATTGGTCGTGTTCGTTGGGTCTCATCATTTTCATTCTAACAAGTGCGCATGCGCATAATAATGCGCAGTTACGAGTTGCGCATCATTATGCGCATGCGCACTTGTTCACATCAAAATGATGAGACCCAACACGACCAATGCTGCATCATACAACGATTTTTATTATTCGCGCCGCGCGGCGGGCCCTCACAATGTATGATGCAGCATTGGTCGTGTTCGTTGGGTCTCATCATTTTGATTCTAACAAGTGCGCATGCGCATAATACTGCGCAACTCGCCACTGCGCATTATTATGCGCATGCGCACTTGTTAGAATCAAAATGATGAGACCCAACGAACACGACCAATGCTGCATCATACATTGTGAGGGCCCGCCGCGCGGCGCGAATAATAAAAATCGTTGTATGATGCGTCGTAAGTATTTCTTGGAATATTACACGTAGCTATATAAATTTGCTGTCCATTTCTCTATTATTTCATGTTTCTATGATATTAAATATTTGAATGAGCTATCGTGGTCTGAATATTTTTCATTTTGATTTTTCTACAGACGTAGTCGACGGATATTAAGGTCTACCAAATTTCACCATAGGCCTTATTATCCTCTCTCTTCTTGTAACGAGGTTGGTTGTTTTTTAATGGATCTTTCATTCCTTTGAAGATGCTCCAAATGTAAATAAGGTGTGAATTTGGTTCCTGATTGATTAATCTCTATTTTTAGTGGATATGGGAAGCTTTTACCGTATGGTTCACGGTAATTCGAGTTCGGACGATGATGAAGACGATGTACCGCTCACTCGGCTCAGAGCGGCATTTCGTCAACTTATGCCCTCACCAGTAAAAGTTACAGAAAAAACCTACGGTTGGGCGAAAAGCCATAAATTACAGAGGAACTCCGGTCACGAAGGCTCTGTTCAATAAAAATAATGAAGATAAGAAAAAAAATTAAGACCTCGCCACCAAAGGTAACCATGGTTCACAGAAGCAAGCGAGTTGATACCGACATAGCTGTGAAGAGAACAGGACAGCTGACATGATACAGTGCATAAAATGCGGAAAGTGGTACCATAAAGAATGCATCGGTTTGTCGCTTGAAGATACCGCTGACTTTAAGTACCCTGATGGCTGTTAAATGTGCAAATGTATACTTTATATGCGTTTCTGAAATGTAATTTGTGCGTTTTTATGATTGTTGATCGGAAATACCAAATGTATAACATCCAGATTAATTATTTATTCTATAACATCCGCGGTATAAACAACATCTCTCCACGTCTGCACCCTGTCAGAACTTCTCCCACCATGACGTTTTGTTGTAAAGCAATCAATAGCTCAACTTATCCTCGTTCGATTTAAATGAAACATATACCTTCGCATTTTAAGGAGTTTCGATACCAAAATCGAAATGCTTGGAGACGATTGAAATTTATATCACCGAGAGATTCATTTAGGATGCATTAACTGTCCAATAATTAATCCGTTTCACCACATAGTTTCGGAGATTATGAAGGTTCAAGGTGAGTTTTGTTCGAGTATTATTAATGAGCCAAGTGGAGAAACCTCTACAGCCCTATAACTAATGTTTACGAAGTGCCACGTGCCATGACAGTTCAACCTTCATCCATTTGGTAATGCACGTGGCACTTCGTAAACACTAGTTATAGGGCTGTAGAGGTTAAAATAATACTTCGATTTAAATTTTACAAACTGAACAAACTGCGAATAGTGTCAGGAATGTCGTGTTAAAAAAATAAGCGGTTTCTCCACTTGGTTCATTAATAATCCTCGAACAAAACTCAACTTACACCTTCAAAATCTCCGAAACTATGTGGTGAAACGGATTAATTTTTGGACAGTTAATGCATCCTAAATTAATCTCTCGGTGATATGAATTTCAATCGCCTACAAGCATTTCGATTTTGGTATCGAAACCCCTTAAGGTTCTTATGGGGTTTAGCCGTCAGGGGTGAAGTCCAAGGGGAGCGCCCTATGCTTTCGCACGGAGCCAATTGACTGTTACCAACAGTCAGCTTTCAAATAATCGTCATATTAAACGTGCGTTTCCAAACTATTTTTCTACATCTATTTGCAAAATATGCATTTTTGAACATTCGATGATTATGTTAAATGTTTTCATTACTTTGTATAATTATTTTCTGTAACTTTTTCTCGCTCAAATAACGCGAAACGAATTGGCAACGTCGTAAATCTTGGTATATCATAATGCCCGGGTTGGTAGGAGTGTCGCAAAGTTGAAGACATATGCGCCCGTTCGTAACCTCAATATCGGTCCAAGGAGCTATCGTAAATGAATATCGACCCGAGTAAAAAAATTCCACTGGAAAGAACAAGTGTGTCCTGAAGCTGTCTATAATCTCGAAGAAATTAAAAACTTCAATAATCTTCCGATATCCTCAAAAAAAATATGCATGAAAAAAAGATCCACGTTATTTTGTCGTTGCCTAGAAATGTCTAGAAATGGATAATTTCTGAACATAGTTATCAAGTTAATATTGACTAATTATAACTAATTAAGAGCATAAGTACCAATAATATTCGTTGTTAAGTATCCTGACCGAGTAGTTTGAGGTTCCCGGTCATAATTACCGAATACCGATAAGATAGGCAGCATTTGTGCCGTCTACGACGTTGCCATGATTACACGGTGTAATACACACTTTGTGTGCTTGATTCTCGCACAAATTCGCAATCAAAAGCATTTATAATTTTTTAACGGTACTGTGAATCCTCATTTTTACGGCACCAAAGGTTAGTCCGATAATTAGTCGAACCGTACCTATTTTTTCAGCTCCGCGTTAACATTCACTTAGCAGATATTAATAATGTACTGAAAAATTATCGGGAATTTTCCATAAGCGTAATGTAATTAACCCACGAAATACGTCGAGTTGCCGATTTTTTCTTTTCGAAAAAACAGTACCTCGGATCGTATTCAAACTGTACAGGATGATCAGCAAAGAGGTTATAAAGGCCCAGAAAAAAATTCAGGTCGATGGTAAGATGTTGATTTAACCCCATAACAATCTCAAGCTATACAACAAAGAAAACCATATTTCATTCGGTTCAGTAGTTTTGAGGTGATGCGAGGACGAAGAGACAGACAGACAGGCAAACTTTACTGCTTGATTATAAGTATAGATTGAAGGTTGACATGTAAAAAATATCGAATATTCAGATTTAAGGCTTCTGTGAAAATGACGAACGCTCGTTCGTCGCTTGAGGCAACCCAATTTGAAGATAAAGGCCCAACATAAGATGCCGGAATTGCAGATTAAGGTATTCCTTTCACGAACCCAAATATTTTACACTTAACTGATTTTCGTCTGTAATGAAGGAAAAAAACATCCCAGTATACTGGTAAAATTTCAAGCCAAGTTACCGAACCTTTAACGAAAAATTACGACCCTAAAAATCGTCTCACTTATACGGCGCTTTATGGACATGTCACGCTGGCCACATGTCTTTCTAATAATTTATACACTAAATAACTCTAGATGCCTAATAGAAACTGCTCACAGGTGTAAAAAAGTCTAAAGATTCCGTAACAACAATAAAAACAGAGGGTCACCGAACGTTTAAAGAAAATATTAATGTTAAAACTTGGAAAAGTGTGGTTAGCAGAAGAATTTTTGTAGCCGTGACGTTTCAAATAAATGTAAAAATGTCTCAATCTACTAAATTTGCGCGAATGTTGTCATTCTAGTTTATCGTTGTGTATAATAATCCATTATAACTTGTTTTTTTATTAAGCGCAATTGTAATTTACCGCCGATTCAGAAGGCCCTGCTTATGCCCCCACAAAATACGGCCCTCCGCGAAAGGAATACCTTAAGGGGGCGGATACCTTTAGGCGAGGAAAAAATTTGCTGGTTTTCATGATTTTTTTTTAAAGGAAAGATGTCTTCATCATTTTTGAGGCTTAGGGTATGTTTTATTACTAATTTTGGCTGTTACATGATATGTTTTTATTAATCTTGAAAAATGGCGGCGGTATGGCGTGATCTTGTTGACGATCTGAAAATCGTTGCATTAAATATTAACAATGGCATTAAGAATATTAAATATTAAACATTTTCAGCACAGGAACTACTCAAATTCAAAGTAAAAATATTAAATATCAAAGTTTCATTCGTTAGAAAAATTAAGAAAAAAGTATCAAAAATAAAAAACGTTTTGCAAAAGTTACAAAATCTTGATAAACATTTTAAAAAAAGCCCCTCGAATCGTTACGAACTGTAAAAATCATTCCAAGCCCAAAAGAAAAACACTGAAAACTATAAACTTCGTCGTTCATCCAAAGTCCTAAAGTCACAGGTTACGTTTCACTGCGCGGATGCGCGCGATCATTGCGCGACAATCGCTAGTGGCGCCAGTGAACAACGCGTTTGGACGCGTTTTTCTCGAAACACTGTTTTCAATGTCGGTGGACATGATATCTCGAGAACCACTCAATGGATTGTTCCCAAATTTGCAGGAGATACGATTAGAAACATTTAAAGGTCGTTGACGATCTGACTTTTTAAAAATACATCTTCTTTTTTCCATAGTTACGTAAAAATGATGACTTTTTTCATAGATTTGGTATACTCGAGTTTCAATTAGTAGCCACGTTGTTAAAAGCACATAGACTTGACTTTCTTGTACATTTGATAGCCAAAAGACACATTATTCTATTGGAGCAAGAAAGTTGGAATTTAGAATGTTGAAAAATTTCTAAACCTGTTTAAAATAACCCTATTTTAGGCAGTATTACGATATATGTGGCCCCTAATTCCAACCACGCAGTCTTCATATGTGATCCAAAATAAGACTTTTTTAGGAGTGGTAAAAATCGAAATTCGACCCTTAAGGGGTCTTCTCACTTTAGACGCTAAAAAAATACTATTTTTATGATTTTAAAAATAGATATTGATATAAAAGTTGTTAAACTTAATAAATACATTTTCGCAATACATTATTTTTTTATTATTTTTATGTCACTATTTATAGACGAAAATGGTAGTTAATTAACAAAATGTCCTAAAAAATTGTAGGTCTGCGCTGTCGATGAAATCTCGGAGATGGATAATCCGAAACAAAAAAATCAAACGGTTTTAGATTCAGCACGTTAATGGCTATACAACATATCATACGATTTTTAATATATGCAAAAATAACAAAATGGCGGACTTTTTCCGGAAAAAAACGGGTTTTTTCACCGTTTTCGGCAAAAAAAATAGTTAATATCAAAATTTAAAAGAATCCTTGATATGCGCTATAGCTGTAGTTGTAGAAAATATGCGGTTAAAATTTCATAAGGATCGGTTCAGTAGTTTCGAAGATTTTATTTTCGAAAAACGTGCCGTCGAAAAACGTTGTTTCGAGAAAAACGCGTTTAAAGTTTGTTTGGGTTACATAAATACATTTAAACAAATTCACGTATTTTGGAAGTCTATTTATTAAGTGTAACAACTTTTATATCAAAATCTATAATAGAAAACTGTCAAAAAAATTCACGAAAATAGCCTTCTTTAGTGTCGAAAGTGTGAAGACCCCTTAAGGGAGTGAAGCGGGGGTTTTAAAGTTTATATGAAACATTTTTTTTTTATCGGATTTGCTTGAAACTTGGCATAAATACACTCCGATACAAATAATTAAACATGTATTTCAGCAATTTCCAAAATGTAACCTTTGAGGGGATTAAACAGGAGCGTTAAGGTTTGTATGAAAAAAAATTTACCAGATTTACGTATTTTTTTACCAGATTTACATGAAACTTGACAAATTTATTTTTTATTATATATAATATATACCATATTTTTCTCGCTGTTCGGTGTGTGTAGACAATCAAGTAGTACTTTTAACTCCTTAACTGTGTATACCACACATATGTAGGCATTAAAGAAAGCATCCAAACAGACCCGAACAAATCCAAGCAAACCCAAACTTTAAAACCACTGTTTCACCCCCTTAAGGCCTTATATACACTTGTGATGGTCGGAAAAATGGACAAAATGTTGATTGCATATTCTTTAAGTACAATATCTCAAAAATATTCTAGCTAAATTTCATAAAGATCAGAGCATTAGATACGCAGTTATAGGTATTTCAACCGCACGACCGCGCAAATCGCATGTTACGCTTGCCAAGCAGCAAGCGCAAGCAGCCACAAGGAAGAATGGCTCGTAGGCAGTGTCAAATTAATGTTTTAGAGGCTGCAGAAGGATTACTGTATGGCCCTGGAATCGACGATTCCGTGTTAGTATGAATAAATTAACTTTAAATGTAAAAGAAACGTTCTCGAATCTTAAGGGGCCAGTCTACTTTGAAAATTTCAAACATCGAAAGCAAGCAAAACTTGAAGAAATCGACGATGATGAACAATCAGAAGGGATTTTGTACGGCGCAGGAATTGCCGATTGAGTTTGGGTAAGAATTTTTCATAGTATAAACTTCAAACGCGTTTTTCACGAAACAACGTTTTTAAAATCTAGCTCCATCGTATCTCTAAAACTAATAAACCGATTCTCTTGAAATTCGAACCATATATTGTAAACATGATTCGCAACAAGAGGACACTAGATGGTTTTAAAAATTTTCTTTTTACTCTCTTTTGCGAACAACTGCGGAAAAAACGCGTTATTTTTTACTTTTTTCGTTTTTCATCTGCCATTTTTTTATTTTTTGATATAACTTTATATCCGAGGGTCATTGTGTAGCTGGTGCCATACTGAATCTAATGGGCTCTGATTTTTTGTTTCAGACAAGCCGTTGCGAATTGTGATGGCGCTACCTAGCCCAACTATTTTTTAGGCGTTACGTTACACTATAGTTTTTGTACTTAAAAATGAATAAAAATGAATCAAATTTAAAAAAAATGTATTTCAAGACTTTAATTATCAAGCCCAACAACTTTTATATTCATATCTTTTATAAAATCCCTTTTAAAAAATCCTTTCGTGCCTCCAAAGTGGCCCCTTAAACGCGATTATCTCAGAATCGTCACCTTTGCGGTGGACGCGATTACTAAAAAACTATTAATCTGATCTATACCAAATGTACACCCCTTATTTATTATGAAAATAGCTAGGACCTTAAAGAAGGATTTTGAATTTTGTTGAAAAAAAAATTGTAACAAAAAAACCGAAAATTTAGCACTTCAAAAAATGAATTTTTTGTTAAAATTATCGTCATTTTTTTTTTAATCAAAATTTTTACAAATCCTTCGGCCAGGCCCAAGCCAATGCAATATACTAATGAAATCTTTTTAAAATTCTGATTTCAGACGAACCGTTCTCGGGTTATGTCCACCGCAACTGATGCTCAAAAGAGGGCGCTCCTCTAAACAGCTAGAGTTGCGCCATTTTGAAATATTTTTTAATTTAAAAAATTGTACAGGTACATGAAAATATGCACTGATCGATGTTGTTCACAGTTTTTCAGTAACCATTTATTGTCCTGTCGAAAAAAAAAACAAGAATATCGCATCCCTTCACCCGCTACAAGTGTATATAAGGCCTCAAGGGTCGAATTTCGATTTTTACCACTCTTGGAAAAAGTCTTATTTCGGGTGAAATACGAAGGCTGCGTAGTCAGAATTAGAGGCCACAAATATCGTAAGATCCCTCCATTTTACAGTACGCTCCATGTATTTACATTTCCCTAACAAAGGTCTCCCAAATATCGAGACAGGTATGAAAACTCGAGTCCAAAAATCGGAAGAACCGCGGGACGTTGTTCGTGAAGTAGATTGGTCGTCGTACGAACAAGCGCGAAACGCAGCGAGTTGCGTCTGGACGATTCTCATACCTGCATCAGTGCCAATTCGGATCGCACGTGTTCGATTCGAAACTTGGAGAGCCCGTAGACTTTGATCTCCTTCAAATTCATCGTATACATGGAGAATGAATGTTTCATGTCCGGCACGTCCATGGGATCGGGTATCGGGGCGCCGGGCAGCCCGAGAGGGTCGGGCTGCTGATAGTGCTTCAATATCAGTCTTATTTGATCGCCGAGACGTTTCTCGCCCTCGGCCAATTTCGCCTCGACGTCATCCGCTGCGATAAAGCGAACAAAAAAATCACCGGTTTTCCAAAGCGACAAGTCACGTCAAATTTTTCGATCGAACAAAAATGGCGGCTGACGGCTTGCCAAAAGGAGAATTTTTTTCTCGCTAACTTTCCTAAACTGATAATTCTCCAACGATCGCCACAATTTCACTTCGAACTCCTCGTCAAATGTCATCTCCGCGAATTATTTTCGATTTTTTTCTTCAAATATAGAGGGGGGACGCTGTGACGAAAGGCGAAATGACGGCCTCCATTTTGTCGACACTGTAGAACTATCGATAATTTCTTCGATTCCTCCCGATAACTTATTTACGCGGAGCGAGAAGAAAAGAAGCGTTCTACGTACGATGAAAGACTCATTCGGAAAAACGTCACCTCCAGGATACATTTATCAACCCACCGTTTTCGCTCGTGTCGCAATTGCAAGCGAGCAATCCGCACGCCAAAAGCAGAAGCAATTTGCCCACTTCCATTTCGCTGCACCACCGCCGCGTGTACGAGACAACGAAAAGAAAGAAAAAACGTAACTTCGAGGCTCGCGAGTCGATGTTTCAGCGCGTGAAAGGGATAGGAATGCCGGAAATTCTCTATGACTCGCGGTATAAATAATCGAGCACGCTTCCAACGCAGCGAGTGTGCTACTGTTGTAAAACGCTATGCACGCGCGTATCGAAGATGATGAGGATTTTACGTCCGTAAACTCTCGAACTGTATCGCTCGGGTCATTGGGAGAGCGAGGGTCACTTTTATCTGCGTGGACCTCCACGCTCGACCCCCCCGCCACTAGCTCAGCGCGTATTCGCCCCTTGCCCCCTTCCCTCGCGCTGTCGGTAGTCCGTGCGCGACAGTCCATCCTGATCGCAGTTCAGTTTAGCACCGAACGGTCCGCTCGCTGTGCATATGCTCGCATGGAAGTCGTTACATTTCGTTCGAGTAAGACAATTTTTTTGCTCATACGTACGATGCTGCATCTAACGATACCATAAGTTAAAACTATGCCAACGTCGAAATTATAAAGCACGGGAATTCTTTCTATTAGTTGGGGAAAAAGATGCGGCAACGCAGTTGAGTTACGGGAAAGGGTTGAAAAATAATAAGATCGTAAGAATGCGATGTTTCTTTGTTTTTTACTATGGAGATATTTCTTCTACCGAAAAGATGTCAGATACAATCGCTTTGAATAAAATGAAAACTTTTATTTTCAATTTTTTTTACCTTTATTATCCTTTAAAATGTTTTTCGCATATTTAAGGAGGCTGGGGCGATCCAGTTGAGTAAAAGTGCGATTTATGATTTTTTTTGTTCAATGACCCGCAAAAAATGCATGAGAGGTATGGATTCATTCTGTAGATGCGAAATTTTCATAAAATATGTAATTAAAGAGCAAAACTATGCCTCCATGGAAATTTATATACGCAGAAATATACTGCAAGTTTATTTTATTAATAATTATAATATATGTGAAATGTATGCTATATATTGAAAATATATGTTGCATATATGTGCCAAATTCTAATTTTCGTAAAGTTTTTATATATGCGTGGTATTACTGTATATCAATGTATCATATATCAATGATATATGTAGCATTTGCCCTGCATATATACCACATATATTTAGCATGTATGTTGCATACACACTGCATACATACCACATATATACTGCATAAATGGTACATATATGCCACATATATACAGATATGCGTAGCATATCCGTATAAAGTGTTTATATGTAATAGTGTACTTTAACCGTAAGTTAAGTTTTTTTAAGTTTAAGTTTTAAGTTTTATTAAATTTAACTGTAATAGTGTTTATACACAGCATATGTTTTTTGTCAGGAATATGTATCAAAAATGTGTGCGTCATATATGACGCATGAATGACACATATATGAGTCATATATGACGCATACATTTTTGATATATTGGGTTGGTAAGAAAGTCTTGCGACACACAACATGAGTAAAATATAAAAACATTTTATTTTAACAGTAAACAATTATTCAGTAATGTATGCTCCCTCTGTATCTACAACTCGTGCCCAACGCTCTGGTAGACTTTGCACGCCTGCACTCCAGAATTCTTTTGGTCGTGAATTGAAAAAGTCGACCAGTGTATTTTTGAGATCCGCGACATCATCAAATTGTTTATCCTGTAAATAATTTTTTAAAGCTCGAAACAGATGGTAGTCGGTAGGTGCTAGGTCTGGTGAATACGGTGGATGCGGTAGAACTTCCCATCCCAGCTGCGAAATAGATTGTTGTGTCATCTTAGCTACGTGGGGTCGAGCATTGTCGTGGAGAAGCCGAACTTGGAGACGTTTACGCCTTTTTTGTTTGATAATTTCAGCCAGCTTTTGCAGTTGTGCAGAGTAATTATTTGCATTTATCGTGGTGTTGGATGGGAGCAGTTCGTAATATAGCATGCCCTCAGAATCCCACCAACAACAGAGTAAAACTCTCTTCACTTCACGGGGCAGCTTAAGGGTCGGATCTGGTTTTTCTCCTTTCGGTAGCCATTGTCGCTTACGTGTGTAGTTAACATAAAGCAACCAGCTTTCATCTCCAGTGACTATTTCTTGAAGAAAATCCTTTCTGTGTGGACGTTGCAGGAGTGAAAGACAGATGGACATGCGTGTCGCTTTGTTTGATTCGCTGAGATCGTGTGGTATCCAAGAAGAAACAACTTTTCTGTATCCGAGATTTTGTAAATGTTGGAGAATCGTGGGATGGCTACAGCCGAGTTTGTAAGGTAATTCCCGTGACGACGTATTAGGCTTTGCCTTTGTAAGTGCTCGTAGTTCTTCATCGTCAACGTTCATCGATTTCCTGCCGGACCTAGGTTTGTCTTCAAAAGATGTATCGCCAGAACGGAAACGCTGGTACCATCGGGATATCGTTGAATGATGAACTACGTTGGCCTTGAACACACTACACATATTAGCGGCTGCGGTTCTTGCAGAACGCCCTTGTAAAAATTCGTAATATGCAATCGATCGAAGTGCACTATGATCCATCTTCGCTCGTACTGTCTGCGCGGAACAACTGACTCGCTTATATACCCTACGGCATGGAAGGTTCTAGACTAGTCTTGAATATACTACTCTCGAATGTTGTAGAAATTCGTTAGAAGAAAACATATTTTAATCGAAAGGAAAGTGTCTAAAGACTTTCTTACCAACCCAATATTTTTCTGACAAAAAAATAGATTGAAAATATATCAAAAATATATGCGTCGTATATGCCTCATATATGCATCATATATAGTGTTTATACGTAGCATATATTTTTTTTGTCAGAAAAATATATCGAAAATAAATGGGTCAAATATGCGTCATATATTTGGTGCGTATATACTGAATATATACGTATTATTCTATTTTTCGTCACTATATATGCGACCGATATATACTCGTATATATATCTGTAGCATATATTTTCTGCATATATTTTACATACATAAATTTCCATGGGGGTGCATTTTCATATTTTTGTTACGTGAATAAGAAAAACTTTAGTTGAAAAAGCATAACATTATCGATGATTATTATGAAAAAACTGCGTCCGTGAATGTTTTATAGAAGACAAAATGGAAATTTCACTCATTTATAATTATGCGTATTTATATTTGTCACGAGAGTATTTATTATTACCGTCAATTAATATTAAGTGTTGCCGGAATATGGCAACTTCGCGGACATTGCGGTTGGCAGCACTGCTCTGCATTCCAGTGCCGGATTTGGACTTCTCTTAAGGGGTCTCCTCACTTTAGACGCTAAAAGAAGGCTATTTTCATGACTTGTGTTGAGGGGTTTATATTATAGATATTGATATAAAAGTTGTTATACTTAATAAATACACTTTCGAAATACGTTTTTTTTTTTATGTTTTATGTATTTATGTAACCCAAACAAACTTTAAACGCGTTTTTCTCGAAACAACGTTTTTCGACGGCTTGTTGATAAAATCTGCGAAACTACTGAACCGATCCTTATGAAATGTTAACCACATATCCTTTACAACTATAGACATAGCGCGTATCAAAGATTTTTTAAATTTTGATATTTACTGTTTTTTTGCCAAAAACGGTGAAAAAACCACGTTTTTTGTTGTTTTTTCGGAAAATGTCCGCCATTTTGTTATTTTTGCATATAGCAAAAATCGTATAATATGCGCTATAGCCTTAACATACTGATTCTAAAACCATTTGATTTTTTTGTTTCGGATGATGCATCTTCGAGATTTCATCAACAGCGCAGACCTACAATTTGTTTAGCACATTTTTTTAGCCACTATTTCCGCCTATAAATAGTGACTTATTAGGACTTGGAGTTAATTCGTAGCGTTTTGTTAATGGAAAAAAAAATATTTATTTTAAATGAAAATAAAAAAATACATTAATGGAAGTATTGCCCCTCGCTTTCTACTACTTTTGACCATCTCTCGGGCAGGGTACGAATATCGTGTCGGAAGAACGCCTCGTCTTTAGATGCAATTCACGAATCGACTCACTTTTGACACTCTTCGTAAGAAATGAACTTCTGCTCAGACAGGCTATGAGCCATCGAAGGAATCAAATGGTAATCAAAAGAAGCGATATCTGGAGAATACGGCGGGTGGGGTAGGAATTCCCATTTGAATGTTTCCAGATATATTTGTACCGGTTTTGCGACGTGCGGGCGAGCATTGTCGTGCAGCAAAATTACGTTGTTGTGTCTTAGGAGTATTCCGGCCGTTTTTCTTTCAATGCACGGCTCAAGCGCATCAATTGCAGTCGATAGCGATCCCCAGTTATGGTTTCATTCGGTTTCCGCAGTTCATAATAAATCACACCCCTCTGGTCCCACCAAATACATAGCAGGAGCTTAGACCCACGGATATTTGGCATTGCCACTGATGTGCATGGTTGGCCGGACTTAAGGTATTCCTTTCGCGGAGGGCCGTATTTTGTGGGGGCATAAGCAGGGCCTTCTGAATCGTCGGTAAATTACAATTGCGCTTAATAAAAAAAACAAGTTATAATGGATTATTATACACAACGATAAACTAGAATGACAAAATTCGCGCAAATTTAGTAGATTGAGACATTTTTACATTTATTTGAAACGTCACGGCTACAAAAATTCTTCTGCTAACCACACTTTTTCAAGTTTTAACATTAATATTTTCTTTAAACGTTCGGTGACCCTCTGTTTTTATTGTTGTTACGGAATCTTTAGACTTTTTTACACCTGTGAGCAGTTTGTATTAGGCATCTAGAGTTATTTAGTGTATAAATTATTAGAAAAACATGTGGCCAGCGTGACATGTCCATAAAGCGCCGTATAAGTGAGACGATTTTTAGGGCCGTAATTTTTCGTTAAAGGTTCGGTAACTTGGCTTGAAATTTTACCAGTATACTGGGATGTATTTTTACTTCATTATAGACGAAAATCAGTTAAGTGTAAAATATTTGGGTTCGTGAAAGGAATACCTTAACCCATGACTTTATGCGCTTCGAATTGTCGTAATGGATCCATTTTTCATCACTACAACAATTCGATGCAAAAAACCGGGAAGTAAAACTCTCCGCAAAAACACTTTATTCGGCACACATGTTGACATATTCAATAAATTATAAAAGGTTGTTATTTACGATTCAAAAAGAGGTTATTTACAGCAAATGACATTCAATGATAGCTGTTTCACGATGAATGCATTACTGTCGGTAACAACGAAATACTGTACTACCTACGCCATCTCTTGTAAAACGCTACGAATTAATTCCAACACCTAATATGTAATATAAACCTATCAAAAAAAATCATGAAAATAGCCTCTTTTAGCGTCTAAAGTGAGAAGACCCCTTAAGTATAGGTCACTTGCCTTTGTGCCGCCCCTCCTATCTTAATCACTTGTATGTACCTAAGCCTTTTTTGGTGCCTCTAAAATTTGCCGCCCCCTGAAGTCTGCCGCCCCTAACTACCTATACGGCCTATTGGCAAATTCAGGACTGCTTCATTCGCCAACCCAGATTCGTAATCTTTCATCAAACCTTGATGGTTCAATATTGAATGTATATGGTTAACGATAGGCAAGATGGGTTTTTTTCTCCCAAATGTTCACAAAGGTTTAGTTTGCATTAATCCGTCGTTATAAATGGTTTATCTTGGTGCTAAACAGCCAAAACAATTACATCATTCGTAGCGCAAACGTCTTGACGATCTAACCGCACGTAAAATTACATACATTAAACTATATTTATCTCTGGTTTATGGTGAACTTTTTTTTTAATTCATAAACACCGTATAGTCTAGACAATAACATATTTTTATTTATTTTTCAACATTCGATAGTCGCTAACGCTCCGACCTCCTTAAGTCATATTTTATATCAGGTAAAATAAATTTGGAGTTCGATCGATTTTGAAAAACTTCAAAATAATTTTTAAAAAGGCGAAAATTGCGTATGTGTGTCAAATTTTTCATACGTATTTGCGGTATCGTCATTCTACCGTGTAAAATTTCACTCTCAGGTCGCTAAAAAATTCGGTGCTCCCTGCACAGAGGTCGTTTAGTTAGATAACGTGCATAGCCGCTGTGAAGAGCGAGGGAACGAGCCTGCTTTGTTCTGCAGCGGTCCCTACTCGAGAGCATACATGACTAGGGTGACGACGTTCAAACACACCCGGCACAGAACACTCGATGTATACGGGCCACGATATAACACAAACATATATATATAGTGCATCACGTACATGACGGAGTCGCGTTTACGTCCTCACACATTTTGTGTATGTGCAATCTCTCGTGTCCCGAGATTCCTTCACGTGAATATACAACTGTTACGTGCTTTGCCGAAATCTCCGCGTCGGAGAGACATCTCTCGCCTCGTCTTATGATCAGGGCGTAGGTCCTTTTGTCTCTAAGCAAACGATATGCAGTACCAACGCTGTTTCGTCGGTTGTAACGAGCGACGTATCAGTATATAGCTTGGTGTTTACCTCGCGGCGATACCGAGAAACGCATATTATGGGTCTTTCGTATGGATCTGGATTCGTACGACAGCCTCATTATAGTCGAACGATGATGAGGCATCGTGGATGTGGAAATGCATCGCGAGTTCGCGAACCCGGAATTCGCGATAGGGATTTTCATTCAGGTCGTACTAGATTAAAGTTAGGAATGTGCGCTACTTATTTGATTGCACATTCTATAGAGAATTGGTTGCTACAAGTAATTTAGTCGTATACGTACCGATCGTGCTGACCGACCGTAATCTTGAACTCTTCCTTTTCACGTCTGCGAGACATTTTCCGAGGCCCATTTTACCGACCGTCGGTAGTGGGGCAATGTTCTCTAATTTTAGGTAAGCTTCCCAGGCAGCATAAATGTCCAATTGACGTCGATAAGTTACCGTTGTCAGGTTACCTTTGACATGATGGTAAGATAACTATTCGACATCTTTCAAATGACATCCCGTATGATGCTGCCGTAAAGTTATATTGTTTATGATATCTTTCGGCGATGAAAACGGATATCTAAAAGGTATCCCAAAATATTATCCAATTGGTGCCTTTTTAAAGTTATCAAAAAATTATATATTTACTGTCATCTATTGTATCTAGTTCATCGTTGTCCAACGGATATCATAAAGGCGAATTACATAATATGTGTGTACACACACACACACACACACACACACACGCACGCACGCACGCACGCACACACACACACACACACACACACACACACACACACACACACACACACACACACACACACATGTATATGTATATGTATATATATCGCTAATAGATATCGTTTCGATAGTACTCTTCAATGCCGTTTAGATGTCGTTTTGTCAACCTTATTTTGATGCCTATTGGCCGACTCGGATGGCTGTGGTATCTTGGAATACGTTTAAGAAGATATCTTTCCGATATATCGATTTGGTGATTTTACGCTAAAGTACCGACAATCGAAAAGAGTTTACCTTTTGTCGACACTTTGTTAACCATTAAAAGTTGCCATATAGTTAACTATCGGACACAAATAAGTTATCTGCCAAGCGGACATAAGTGATACTTTTTGTAATACGAAACGGCGTCTTTTTGGACAACTAAAAAGTTATCCGTATCCGTTTCGCGATATCTTTCGGATGCCATATAGATAACATTTTGCTAGCTGGGTTACTATAATGTACCGACGGCGGTATGCATATCAGGGTAAGCGCTTATACATATGGTGTTTAGAATCTCGGAATGTTTGAATTTCCAAAAGCTTTGAAGAGCTAACTGTCGATACTGCAGAACTTTGCCGAGCTGATTCGCCCAGAGAATTTAAGGGGCTACACTGGGAAAAAAATCATTGATCTAATAACATTGGTGTTATTGAATGAAATTTGGTTGATTCAATTGTAAAATTGTTTGTGTAAATAATCGGATATATTAGTCCAAACAAAACGCTGTTGACTTTAACAACATGATAAAATTACAAGTTTTTTTTCATTCAAAAGATATATTGTTAGCCAAGAACAATATATTATTGACACTATCTAAAAAATTATCGCGAACAAATTATACAGTTTTGAATGCATTTTCTGCAACGAACAAAAAAAGCGTTTCAATTCATAACACGAATATTCTTGATTCGAGTACACCAGAAAAACTGAATGTCGCTCGTTTGATTCAGATAAAATTTCTATTGAGTAGATACGTTATATTATTTTTTTCACCATATCCGATATTGATTTCCAAGTACATTCGTTAAAATATTAATATTTTATTTTGATTGAAAGATATTAAGCAAAGGTCTGAATTGGTTAAAAAATTATGCGAAAATAAAATGTTTCTTGCACACTTTGTTGAAAAAATTCAACCAAATCATGGCCGAGCGCCACCGAAATTATAGGTATGAGGAAACCTGTAGTTCTCGGAGTAACCGCTAGAAGCCGCACTCGCGCTCGTTTCTCGTAAGCGTAGCGCGAACCGAAAATCAACTTAAACGCCGGAGAAACTCTAAAGAGTATCGCTGCTTGGCCTGTGGCTAAGATCAAAGTGTTCGTATCAGTTGAATGTCTGATATTCTCTCCATGGATATTCCATTTGATATCTGATATTCTCTCCACTATTATCGTGGATGATCATTCTAATGCTCACTTTTTATTTACGATTTAAAAAAAATTGAAAAATTACGTTCCATGGCATATTCGTTTCGATGCAGTAAAGAAATAATTAATTGTATTGATTATATTTTTGTACGAAATAAAAAATGTTGTAGCATCCTCTTAATTATTTCATCCATACATTTACGGATTGTACATAGAATGATTTCAATATAATATCATTTTATTTGAAGGATAATGTAGATATTCAGAGAACAGAAGATCTTTTTCAAATAAAATAATATGTTATTGATATCAATCACATTTTCCAATATTTTATAGTATTGTAACAATCTCATATATCGGTGGCACTCCGCAGTAGCACATTTATTTGGATCAACCAATATATTTTTTTTGATTCAATTGGTTTATTTCTTAGTGTAGGGTAGTGTGAACATGACGAACGCTCGTTCGTCGCGTGAGGCAACTCGAATTGAAGAAAGTCGACCATATGCTACAGGAATCGCAGATTGAAGGTAAACTTATGATTGCGATAGAATTACTGGTAAAACTTTAAACGCATTTTTCTCGAAACTGTGTTCTTCAAAACGGAGTACACGATTTCGCGACATCTAATGAACGGATTTACTTTGAATAACGGATTTAATTGAATCTGGCGAACGGATTCGGTACATTTATCCACCTGGACCGACGTTTTTCTTCTTAACACTTTTTTTCGTTAGTTATTAACAAAAATGATGTAATTTTTCCTTGAAAATCGAAATGTGCATACAAATGAATGTCTAAACGATTTTTTTATCATCTTATTCATTAGAAATTAACGTTTTTAATAACCCTAATTTTTCAGTCATCATGGCAGCCTATCCCCTTAAGGTGAGGTATAGGATGTCTCAAAATAACCTGACATTTTAATTTATTAATAAAACGTATTATTTATTTTTAAAGTACGAATATTTTTATTTCAATATAAGCTACAAACATGGAGGTTATGTGTCGAATACCATATCCGATAAATGGCCGCATCGTCCATTTGCAAGCGTTAACTCTTTAGACGAAATTTTCAATAATATTTTGGGCATAATTACGGACTAATTTCATTTCATGGTGCGTCCAATTGCTTCCTTGAGTTCCGGAATGATCTGTGGATCATTGGCATACACTTTTCCTTTCAGAAAACCCCAATGAAAGAAGAAGTCCAATGGCGTCAAACCGCACGATCTTGGTTGCCAATTTACATCGCCGCGGCACGAGATAACACGTCCATGAAGCTTCGTCTGCAATGACTGCATTGTTTCACCCGCAGTGTGGCAGATTGCGCCATCTTGTTAAAAGAATGTCGTCCAAGTCCACGCCGTTTAAGCCATTTATCGAGTGTGTTCCGCACATAACCTCCGTGTTGTACCTTATATTGAAATAAAAATATTCGTACTTTTCAAATAAACAATACGTTTTATCAATAAAGTAAAATGTCAGGTCATTTTGAGACACCCTTTAGAAGATGTATCACGTGACAAATGAGTGCGAGAGAGATAACTGAAATGTTCGAACCACAGTCATACATACAGGGGGGACGTATACAAATTGCGTACCGCTAATTTTCCCAATTTTTCTACCCCCCCCCCCCCCCCCCCCCCCGTAACAGAAACGTAACGCCTAGCCGGAACCTCCCCGCCCCTCCATTCCGTTACGTAACGGGTGCTTTAACGTTAATAATTGCTATTTTTTCATAGACATAACTAACTATTAAAGGATCGGATTTATACTCATTTTATAAAGTATATATTTATATCGTTTTATACAAATTCTTATGAAAATATGTTTAACATGAACTGAGATATATGCCTTCATTTGATGATGAAAAACAAATTCTCTTCATCGTCCCATCGATATCTTTATAAAAGGTTATCTGCAAATAAAAAGTCAACAATTTATTGATATCTATACAAATGTAGCTATCGTTATGCGTAGCCGTTTTTTTTCTGTTTTTTTTCAAAATCCCGACAGTTGGGGCATTTTTTTCTATTTTAAAAGCCCTGTTTTGTATTCAAACAGTCTTTAGAAATAGTAGTTATCACAATCTAAAAAATCGGCTACGTACGATCTTAGTCACTGCAATTACAAAAATGTCAAACGACAGGACAAGGTCGAACCAAGTAGTTTCAAGAAAAACGCGTTCAAAGTTTTCGTTCCGTTTTTCTTGATAAACATTTTTTTCCTCGAATATTGATACTCACATTACAATATCTAGTGGTGGGCGACATGACGGTTCATCATCTTCATTATATTTCACAAAATAATACGAGCCTGCACTTCATCTGTTGTGAACGATGCCACACATGTAGGGACTAAGAGCACTAACTAGTCGCGCTACCGGTTCTCACTAAAGTAACTGTAATGCCGTCAATTTTCGGACTTTTCAATAAAAATGTTGCCAACATATTTATGAATATATGTAGAGTCAAGAATTATAAAAAAAAAACATTTTTGTTCGATTTTTGCTTGGGGAAAATGGGAAAGCTACTGTGCAAGTTCTTGCACAGTGACTTCCTCCCTTAAGAGGGAATATCAGTATAAACAAAAAATCGATTTTTTTTGCTTAGTTTTGTCATTTAAGAATACGCCTACAAATTTTCAAAACAATATTCGGCTTAGAAGTATTCGAAATTGGCGCCAAGCGTCGACGCTCTCAGAGCCTTCTATACGGGCCTTTCTATACTTTAAACGCGTTTTTCTCGAAACCATGTTTTTTGACCTGGTTGACAGCATAACTCTGTCAAATTTTGTCCAATCGACTCTATTCAAAAAGGATTCTCCTCAGAAAACATCGCTATCGTCGCATCGTAGAGTTTTTTAAATTGTTTACTTTTTTATTAACAATTTACTGCAAAATCTTTTTGTAAAATTCGATTTTTTTTAATGGCCGCAATTTTTTTAATCAAAATTTTCAAATTTCCTACAACGCTGCGATAGCTATCCTATTATAGTTTAATAATCTTTTTGAATTTTTGATTTCACATGCTTGCTGTAATAAAATGTACTAAAAATTAAAAAAAAATTTCCTTGTATACTTCATTACTTCAATAATTAATACACAAATTTCAAATAATTAGATCGAGCCGTTTTTTCAAAAAAAATCCCAAAAAATACCTCATTTTTCAGCCTATCACACTGATATTCTCCCTTAACTGACAGTTCGTATGGAAAGCTGTCAACTTTCCGCGGTAAAATTGCGCGCAAGTTTCAAATCCGAAATTAAACATGCAGACATTTTGCTATTCCTGACAGTTCTAAAATCGTTACGTAACGCAACGCTTGACCCCCCCCCCCCCCTCCCACGCACGTAGACTGTAACGCTTGGCCGACCCCCCCCCTCTCGCCAAATTGCGTTACGTACTATGCGTACATCCCCACAGGTCTTGCAACGAAGGAGGTGGGGGCAGAGATTAGTAGGAAGATGTACAACGCTCCCCTTTTCGGCGTACCTCGGAAATGGAGCTAAATCGCGGCGGCGAGTTCGGAAATATAATTTTGTGACCATCGCTTCTGTCGAGGTTGCAGATTCCCTTGTAGCCGCGCGAGTCGTGATCACCGCTCAAGTCGGTATCGCAGTCAGCGTAAACAAGATGGATCGCTCGGTGGGGGAAAAGTCTCCGCCGCTGGCAAATCGTGCTCACTCGACAGGCGAACGGAGCGAGGTTTTCCGTCCGATCGAACTCGACATATATGTGTGGCCGTACTGCGGATTGAAATATGCATTAAATGAATTTCAAAGAGAAAAACATGTTTCGAAATCATTGTTTTCTCTCGGTTGCCTGTTTATGCCGAGAATGTGGGTTAAAAAAATCAACAACGCAACGCGTTGAAAAATAAAACGCCGAAACGACCGTGGAAGGTTCAAAAAGAAATCTTGAGCCTTTGCCGCGGTCGTTACGGCGTTTTTTTTCAACAGTAAACATTATGGATAAACGTGTATCATAAATGTTTCTTTATCCTCAATGAACTTCGTGGCTGAGTTGGCAGCATGGCGGGTTAACGATGCTTGCGGGCCAGGTTCGATCCCCAGTGAATCGATTTTTTAACAATTTCTTTTTCTTCATTTCTTATTTATAAAATTTCGAACTTCCTCTCGCTTTAGCTACTTTCGCATGTCCAGGCATTATTTATTATATTTAATTCATATATGTTTAATTTAAAAAAAAAGATTGCTACCGGGGTCGTTATTTGATTGGAACGCGCGTCGTCTACACTCAGGGTCCGCACGCTGATATCTCAACCGCGAGGCTCTTGTGACTGCAAACCTACCTTACGTATGCACACTTAACCCACCTTTAAAAAAAATTCGCTGCAGGACCAATTGCATATTCTTTTTATGAGCGCAAAGTATTTTTGAAGCAAAAAAACGATTTTTCCAAATGCCTAGAGTGGTGTTATCCCTTAAAGAAAAGAAATTGATTTCATGATCGTTGTAAATGTATATCCCCCCTTAAAGAGTTTTAAAAAGCTCGTACGTGTTAACGAAAATCGGCAGAAGATGATGAAGCAACTCGTTTCAGCAAAAGTCATTGCTGAAAGGAGGGAAGAGAAAGGCAAAATGTACACTGTTTGGATTTAATTACTTTTTTCTTTTTATTATTAATTCACACTTAGTTATATTGCCAGTCGGTTTTCTTTTTTATTGATTGGTCAATTGGACAGTTTTTTTACAACGAATTTTTTCGTAACTTTTAAACTTTCTTAGTGAACATTTTATCTCATTCGTCGATATGTAATAAATAATTGACTACGATACTATATTCGAGGCGTCTGAGGAACGAGGAAATGTAAACTTATGTGAACTTCGTCAAGAGTACAGTCAAAAACATTGGTCTGTGACGCATTTTTAGCGAAACAAGCCTTTTCGTGAGGAATTAAACGAAAAAAATGCTGATTTGCATGGACCCCCTCTGGATTTCAGGTCGACCAATTGCGACACACGACATTGTGGCAGAGTCAGATCTAATCGCTTTCTGGCAAATCATACAGTTCTTCTACATTTTTAACACCTGCTTGCACAGGTAACCTGTAGAATCCACATAAATATGTTAAAAAACCACATCAAAAGATAAAGGAGCATACCAACGGGATCAACAGCTGTTCAACAATATCTACAAGTAGAAATAATGCACGCAATTGCGGTTCACATCAAAGCGATACGAGAAGCAAAGTTAGTATACTATAGATACCCAGAGGGTTAATAGCGTTTTTTCGGATTACATCTTGAAATAAAACACCTGTCACGTAGTAAATAATGCAGTCGAGGATACGGGACAAGGAATAATCATGGCCGGGATTATATTCGATGACGTCATCTGCCTCCCAATCGTCGTACTCCAAAATGTTGTCCAGCTTTGCTTGAATTTCTTGCCGATACTGTAAACTCTTTGCCTCGAATTTGTCGCTATAGACTTCCTTCAGGTCTTGCAATGATACCAAAAGCCGAGGCGAATACTTTTCCGACACCGTGCAGCTTCCAAACTTTGGAGGTTTCAAAATACTATATCCGCATAATAGCTTATATAATTGTAAGAACGTTGGGGCATTCGGGTGATCGTTGCACCCAGCAGCTTGGCGAATGGTTCCGAAGAATTTCTGCAAAAAAATGCAGATATGTTAATTTATTAATCGCAGGAAATTATTCCATGAAAAAGTGATTTCAAAAGAAATGTACCTCCGAGTTATCTTGGGTGACTTTTCCTGTGAGAAGATATTGGAAATCGAATTTCTCGATGAGGTACCAGCACATATCCATCGTTGATGTGAGAGACATCCGTAACCCCCTCGATTTTTCGGTTGTTGAATACTCTTCAGGAGATATCTCGCCTCTTCGTACCGCCATTTCGCATTCGTTCATCCAACGGAGGCAATCTTGCAAAATCTGAAAGTAAAGTGCGTGTAATTAAAAATGAAGACGAATTTAGCCAATGGCGGTGACATCTATTAAATAAAGACATAATGTATACCTTGACATCGTCATTCCCAGGGGTGATCCCTTTGTTTGGAGTTTTACGGTTTAACGCATCGAACATGTGGTTCATGCGTTTGCAGAATTCAATTGTTTCTTCGCATTATTTAAGTAGACCTTCAGAGCTGTGAGATAAGTAGAAACGTAGCCCTTTTGCAACCGAATTACTGAACACCTATAACAGTTGAATACAAGAAACATTATTTTCGAATTGGACAGTAAATTTAGGCGAAATGATCGAATGACTGTGAAAGAAATGTACCTGTGTTGCAAGTCGAATGCGCATTTTCAAAGTGTTGTTCAACACAACGTGCCGTCGCGTTAACTTTGGACAAACCCTTGCATTGTCAGCATGTTGAGTATCAAGGTTGTATAAAGTACTAATGTCATCCCAGCTTATGCGATCGTTCGACGGATTTATCTACAAAATAAAAAATATAACCATTTTTATAGCAATATGTGACATTAGTGTGACTTGTAGACGACTTATTGGTTTCCAAACGTGTCGTTAGGATTACATAATTTAGGCGAGTCTTTCGAAATCCTTTTACGCGGAGTCATCAAATGTCCTCAATTCGAAATAATTTCAATTTTTTTAAACCTTACCCTCATTTTTTTTATTGTGAAGTCTATTCCAAATATTTTTCTCAACGTGCGGCATATAAAAAAAGACGAAGGCTTTCCGATCCTCATGTTTGATGTGCGTGAACCAAGTTTTCGTGTCCTCCATCGAGCTGGCGACACCTAATAGAGACGCCATCTTGACATTTGTGGCTGCACCGTCAGCGATGACTGCGTGAATTTTCGCCCCGGCTTCTTCCAAATATCCAATAGCTTTTATAAACAGCTTTGCAAGTTCATCACCCTTGACAGGATTTTTAGACGCAAATACTGCGATTGGCTGTGTAGAAGAATCTGCGAGAGGGTGGAACATGATGACGCGCCCGTGTGTTGCTTGATCTTCGATGTCAGTGAATTGCGGGCCGTCGTTACCGAAGTCAGTCAACCCAACGTAAGTCAATTTTTTCGAGCACACGGTCACGGACTTTCTCAAGTTAATCTCGACCATCAAAATTACTCCATGTCACTGCAAAGGCGGTTTTTTTGCGAGATGTTTTTTGAGCGATGTAGCGAATTCTTTGTCGAAGCGACATTTCATGTCAACCAATGAAACATAATGGCGCATCGTCCGAGAACAAGGAAGTGGAAGAATGTTATTCTTCTGAAGGAATTCATAGAAACTCGGTAATTTTATGTTCATAAGTAGACACAGCATGATCAATTGTTCCCCGTACCGCCGACTCTTGTCTTTTTTTCCTGCAACGGTAATTATTTCTTTAATTGCGGTTTGTTGAGCCTCTGGGATTTCCAATTGCATACATCTGTCGGCTAATGTTTTGCTACAAATCGAACCTATTTCGTTTGTATTATCTTGTAAGCAATTCTGTAATAAACGAAGACGTTTTTTTATTTCTGACGTTCAATCGCTTTATACGAGCATTTTTTTGCGTAGTGCGATCAATTTCCTTTGATCGGTAGGGTTCGAAGCTCGCGAAACACGCTTCAACGACTTTTTTGATTGTGCCTCTCGCCTTACCGTTGCATCTCTACATTTCACGCAGTGAGCACATCTTTTCGATTTTGAGATCAATGTGCAGTTATTATTTCGCCACATATCGACGGCATCTTTGAAAGCACTATTTGGCGGCAGATGATGGTCATTGATGACGCCGACACCATTGCACAAGCTCATATTTTTGAACCTCTCCAAAGCTCCCGGTAGTGCACCAAGGTTATCTAGGACTTCGAGAAGATTACACCTATGTGCATGAACGATACGCCCATACACATAATAAAAAAGTTGTTTGGTGGCCGTAAGCTTGACACATCGTTGCGTGACCGGTATATTATGACCGCCTTCCACTTTGCTCACGAAGTATGAGAAGATAAAACTTCCGCCGTCCGTGTTCAATTCTCCGCTAGTCCACGGCTTCGGTATCGAGATCGATTGCGTTGTTCCTTCGGTGGTGCCTATACAAACAGAAATCAATGATAATTCTAGAAAATATTTAAAATTCAACGCTTTTTAAAATTATTTTCATATAACATGTTGCAGTGCACTCAATATTCAAACTCAATCGATATTTCATACATTCAATCTCACTGTTCCGGTAACCGAAGATACTTACAGCTAAAGGCAGCTTCTGAAAGTTGGAAGTGACATGGCTCTTGCGTCGACTCATTCGATTGAATGGCATCCGGTGGCAACATTTCGTTGGATTTGAAATCTAAGCAATTGGATAGAATTTTTATACATATATTTTTAGAATTTCGATCTGTCGAAAACGTCAATTATATTATTGCAGGTGTACATTTATTTTATTAATTTTTTGTTTTACGATTTTATGAGATGTCATGGTTGAAGAAAAATGTCTGTCTAAAACTGTTCATAGTGGTTCGTTGTCCAATTTTTTTTTCAGTCACTGCACAGATATACATTTAAAGAAAAAAATAGCGAACGACGAAGAGAGCAAAATGTAAGTTTTGACAGTTTTAATATTACATATTTATTATATCTCTTGTTTAATTTTTATTCCAGGGTTCATCGTGAAAGAATAAAGCCAAACGAAGAAGGGGAAGAGAAAAAATGTGTGAAATTCTTGTCATTGTGGAAAGGGATTTTCTTGAAATATTGTTAGGGTGAGCATACATGGAACTTGTTCATGAAATTCTTATACGATGGATAATGCAATTGATTTTTCCGCAGGTTAAAATATAGCACGGCTGAGAGAGAATATTGTGCAACAAATTGTACGTCAGTATTCTGTGCCATCGACTATTTTTAATGCCTTTCCCATAAAATTATGTCTGCCATTTAATAATAATGATCAAATAAATAGAGAAAAAATATTCTATATTCTGCGCTTCAATAACTTGTCATATTCCCAAAAACAATGAAAGTGAATTATATTATTCGAGTGAAAATAATTAAAATAATTCAATATCCTTGATTCCTCAATCAGATTTGTAAAAATCGGTACAATAAATAACAATAAAGTGCTTGTGCTATTCGACCAATGTCTACGCATTCTTTCTAGTTTCGTGCCATCGAATTGGGTACCATCGAAATATCAATAACATTTTAAATAATATGGAGCGTTAGTGAATAAAATGTATGTACCTTGTGTCCAAGATATATCAATACTGTCATTGAAAGCGTCTGACGAACAATCCATGCTCAATAACTTCGACGAGGTTAAAGAGCAATCCATCGATGAATCATTATTGAATACTTGACCAATCGCAGATGTATACATTGGAATCTTCCTCGATTCCACTGTCGAAGTAACAAAAGCCGCATCTTTCGGCGCATTTTCTACTTCGATCGTTGAAGACTCGCTTGTAGAAAAATAACTGTGCTCCGATTTCACATGTTCTTCGACGGAAAAGTTGGCAACCATAGTGGAGTTCACTTGATTTGAATTGTCAAATTCAGAAGGCACTGCCAATGGATCGAGTCGAGGACGGGCGTAAGGTGCCTTGAATAATGATTCTACGTCATTATGATATTCTTAACAACATGGTACTTAAAATTGAGAAATCATTTCAGCCTTGATACACGGATAAATAAGAAAAAAAAAAGATAAAATCAACTTACCTCCGTGATAACTCGACCGTTTGAATCATGTTTTACCCACTTTCTCAGAATGTATCGCTGAAGAAAATGCTTCTCACACACGAATTGCGACGGCATGAGCTGAGAAATTCCTGGAATCGCATTGATCCATTTTTGACGACGTTCGGCATTCGACGGAACCCTAAACACCGAACGTTTTTCCTTTACTGATTGACGTCCAGTGTCACACGTTGGAACCGCACACGAATTAGTCGTCATTATTGTGTTAAAGCCCGCACGATATTACCAGAATTTATAAACAAAAACACGTGGTTTTATTAATGACGGTCTATGTAACGCTTTATAGTAGCCGATTAAGTGAGGTTGTGTTGTCACATGCGTCCCGCTCTGTTTCCGATATGCTTTGATCGAAGCGACGCGAGCGGCGGTGAAGAACACTAACGGGCCGACAGTAAGGCGGCCACCCCCACCAATTTTTGATTCAGTTGCAAGATCTGTATGTCAGACCGTGTTCCCTGCAAACTGAGCGATAAACCTTATTCGCCTTTACACAGAGCCGCAGATATTTTTTTCTTCCTTTTTCCGAAATAGCAGCCGTCCCGGAGAACGCTGGGAGTATGCAAATCACCTATCTTTCGCGCTCATGGCCGTTAGTCGGTATCACGGTCCTACATACATTCAGGTCTGGCGTATGTAAGACCGTGGGTCTGGCAACTCCGACGTTTTTTTAGTGGTGGGGGTGGGTGGCTTATACCCGTATTCATAGTCCTTCCTTGAGGAACAAGGCTTCCTTGTTCCTCATTTCGCGTTTCATAGACCTTCCTTGACAGAATAAGGAGCCTTATTGGCCTCCTTATTTCAAGGCAGGTCTCGAGCTTCCTTGAGGAAACCTTCGGCGCTGTGATTGGCTGTTTCGTTTCATGTTACTAGCGCTTGCGCTTGTGCTTGGCGTCTATGCAGTTTTTGCGTGTATGACAGACCAGTCGACAGATTAACCTCAAAAACAGTTAAAAGTGAAGCACGTAAAAAGTTTCGAAACGTATCGCAGTGAACGGAGTTTAAACAAAAAAAACTGTTGAAACTCGTAAAAAGTTTCGAGGTGTACCACAATTCACGACGTAATCAAAATAAGCAATTAAAACCACGTAAAACGTATCGGAGTGTATCAGTGTACGGCGTAACCTCAATAAATAATTAAAACCGCGTGAAAATTCGTACAGAAGTGTTGCATATAATTACTCGGCATAATGAACAACGATTTTTTAAACAATTCTGATAATGAGCTTGATGATGATGTTCAGGAAATTGAGAATATATTTCGATGGGGACTCGTCAGAAGGTACATTCGGGACTTTGAGAATCCTATCGAAAAGTACGACGATGTGCCTTTTCGAATAAGATATCGGTTCAGCAAAGGAGCTGTGGTCGAACTTTTATTGCCGATGGTAAATGCACAATTAAGGAGATTTAATAAACGTGGGCTGCCTGTGTCTCCGTTGATACAGCTCTTAATAACTTTGCGTTTTTATGCAACAAGTAGTTTTCAGGTTTGTAAATATGTTTCTTGTTTAATGTGATATGAAAACGCATTACTACCTTCTTATTTATTTGCGTTGTGCGTTCGTTGCAGATTGTTAATGGAGATTTACGAGGATATAGTCAACCATCTGTATCACGAACCGTGGCTCGAGTTTCAAGAATTTTGGCATCGCACTTGAAGCAACATATACATTTTTCTAACGAACGTGTACGTTCAAGCTACAAGAACAAATTTTATGCGGTGGCCAACTTCCCGGCTGTAATCGGATGCATTGATTGCACCCATATACGAATCGCGAACCCTGGAGGAAATAATGGAGAAGCATTTCGAAATCGGAAAGGCTGGTTTTCTCTGAATGTGCAGGTAATTCTTTGAATGCTGTATTTTTATTAAGAACGTATGAGTCACATTGTCCAAGCTAAGAATTGTATTTGATCGAAATTTCCGTATTTTATGATTCAATGAAAATTTGATATTATTATGAATAATTGTTGATCATAGCTTGCCAAATGTTGAATTTTTTCAGATTTTTATTGAATCATGAAGTACTGAAATTCATATCAAATGCAATTTTTAGCTGGAGCAATATAGCGTATACGTACTTAATACATGGACTTTTTATTAATACATGGTGCATTGAATTATTCGATGGAAGCTGGATAATGAAGAATTTTTTATAGGTTGTATCCAGTCCTGACCGTGAAATTCTGGATATAGTAGTTCGACACCCTGGTTGAACTCACGATGCAGTTATATTTGATCACAGTGGCCTGCGCTGTCGTTTTGAGCTAGGACAACTTGATGGAATTCTACTTGGTGATAGCGGATACGAATGTCGCAGCTATCTATTGACACCTGTTTTGAGGCCTGAAACGGATGCCGAAGAGCGATATAATACTGCCCATAAAAAAACACGAGTTATCGTTGAACAACTGTTTGGAGTGTGGAAACGTCGATTTCCATGTTTGCAGTATGGCTTAAAAACGAAATTAAGCACAACTGTGGCAATCATTTGCGCAACCGCTGTTTTGCATAACCTATGCATACGACACAATCTGGACGACTTCTTTGAGGGGGAGTTCAATGAGATCGCGTTTGAAAATGATCTTATTCCTGAGCAAAATGGCGTAGGACTTGCATACAGGAACGCTTTTATATTGAGACATTTCACGTGAATGACAAATAATTGTATATATGTAAATATATGGAATAAATATACATTGCTCAAAATATGTTTGTATTTATTATTAATAATGAAAGATGACTTGAATATAATTGACATAAAACTTTGATTTCATAACAAAAAACTATATAGAGAAAATTATGTTCGATTTTTTTTCAATCAACTTGACTTAAGCTCTTCTTCTAGTTTTAGAAGCTTCAGTATTGCTATCTTCTCTTCTGCTTCGGCGATTTTCATTTTTTTTTGCATGAAGCTCCCGCTGCTGTTCAATCGCTTCTCGCAGTCGTATCAGTCTCAGTACCTTTTCATCGGAAATATTCTGAAAAGCAATTGCATAAAATTGTGAAGTATATATGTAATTTTGTACAGATCGGGTAAAATAAATAAAAATAATCATGCAATGTTAATAAGATAGAATCTTCACTTTAGCAGTAATGAAATTGCTATCCACGTACTTGGACTCATATTCCTGATATTATTCAAAATTATTCAGCTGGTTTCTTATTACTTGTCTTATTTTTCATTTATTATTTTGTCTTTATACGTTTTATATATTTTATATTTATTAATTATTTTTACCTTGAGGTTTTCATGACTCGTGTCCCTTTTTTTCGACGCTGACGTTAGGTGCGAAGACACTTGCCTGTGACTTCGGTTTTCAGGATGAGATTCTATGATTTCGCTGGAAATATCTTCATCCTGGTCCTGCACAGTTAAACTTTCGTTCATGAACCCCATGTCATCTGAAAAAGTTAAGATGATAGTTTTTTTCTAGTAGAATAAAAGAATGCTAATAAATGTTTACTTTTAAAAATATTTACAATCTCTTTCAAATGCTGCTGTGCTGTCAAATGGACAATCGATTTCCACGTCGATATTTCCAGTTGCTCCATCCATGAAATCCATGACTGGATCGACACGTTCTACGGGCGCAGGGCCCCCACCAGTCATAAGACGTTGATGCTTCATTATTGTTGTCAACTTTCGTTTTCTGAAATGATTTTTGATAAAACAATAATTAGAATAGATCCAAATATTTGTGACAACGCCCCTATTTTCAATTTTTTTCTAACTGGCTTGGACTGGATCAAAAGGCCATGTGTGGTACGGCCTTTACCACGAATTTTATAAAACAATAAGAATGGAAGTGCATTTTGAAATAGAGAAAAAATCATGCATTAATTCAATTAGATAGGAACAAAATAGTTATTACTTACTTTTGTTTGAGATTGTCCCAGCACTTTCTCAATTGTTTACTGGTACGTGGGGTGCACCCTTCGCTTATAAATTTCTTCGTAACGCGTTCCCACGCGTCAGCTTTTTGTTTTAAATCAACAGCACCCGTTTTTTTGCAGTCTATTAGGCTTTCTTCTGATACTAGCTGAGCTAATAACAGCCTTTCGCGCTCTGTATAATGAACATTCTTTCCTTCATCCATAATTGTATTCGTCGCAACTCAATTTCTAATTTTGAACTTTGAGGTTATACACTCGAGGCTATACAATCGAGAGCCAAGCGGTTTGAATTAGTTTCAAATATAGCTGAGTGGCGCTTCTTTCAGCGGTTTTACCACCATAAGCAATCACATATCCCTAAATATGTCTTCCTTCTGGAAGGGAGAGTCGAGTTGCGACTATGAAACAAGGACGCCTCTGAGATTCAAGGAAGCCTTCATCAAGGCGTCCTTATTCCTTGAGATAAGGAGGGACTATGAATACGGCCATTACTGTAGGCATTTTTAAATACGCAGTGGCCACTAGATAGTTCGGTCGTTTTGTAGGTTGTAGGTGCCGCGGGTGCTAAATCCAAGTTTGCCTAAAAATCGGGGTGAAGGCGTTTTTTTAGGGGATGGAGGGATGCTAAACTACAATCCCTACGAGGTCGCCACTGTGAGACAAAATGTGCAGAAAAACCCAGGCTTTACCCAGGTAGCAATTTTCAAAAAGTTGTCCAAAAGTCGACTAAAAGGGTGCCAAATGTCCGCTTGAAAGTTATCTATAAGTTATCATGTGTCCAAAAGTTATCTTTTTGGATGGTTGTTGACTTTAAGATAACTTCCGGGCGGACATTTGGCACCCTTTTAGTCGACTTTTGGACAACTTTTTGAAAATTGCTACCTGGGTAGTTTTGTCCACAGCGCCGAAGTTGTGGAAGTTCATTTTGGGAGGGAAAAAGTGAGGTCAAATTTTGAAAAATCATTTTTAATAAAATAACTCTTTTAAAAAAACTCGTACACTTTTTGTTCAGATGAGAACATTGAAATGTTTATTGAATAATTCAAAAACAATCGATTTTTTGGGTATGGTTCAAATGTACGAAATGTAGAGAATAATTTTCTCTATATTTTTGTTTCAATTGAATTTTGATTTTCCAACCCCCCTCGGGGGTCGGAAATTCAAAATGAAATTCTGGAAAAACTATTGACCGCACGAATTCGGCGCTGTGGAATAATTTGTAGCTTGCACCCTCAGCTACATTTTTGTCCACAGCGCCAAACTCGTGTGTCTTTATTTTCGGTCAATATTTGTCCCGAAATTTCATTTCGAATTTTCAACCCCAAAGTGGGATTCGAAAAAGCAAAATTCAAGAGTGGTTCATAGGAACGAAAATATAGAGAAAATTATTCTCTACATTTCGTACATTCAAACCATCCCAGAAAAATCGATTGTTTTTGAGATATTCATAAAACAATTTTTTTTATAGTTCAACAATTCTTTTGGGGGTGAAGATATTTTCGGAGGGTTGATCAAATACCCGATCGACGCGTCTTTTCAAGGGCTACAACGTTCCGATTTGAACAAAAATTGTATGAATCTTTCCTAAAGAGTTATCGAATGAAAACTGATTTTTCAAAATTTCACCCCACTTTTTCACCCCCAAAATGAACTTCCACGACTTCGGCGCTGTGGACAAAAATAAAGCACGGATTTTCCTGAACATTTTGTCTCTCGGCGCCGACCTCGTGGGGGTTGTAATGTGGTATTAATCCAGTCCCATCCTCTATCATCCCCTAAAAAAACCTACACCCCGATTTTTAGTCAAACTTGGATTTAGCACCCGTAGCACCTGCAAAATCACCTCAGATAATGTTGGTGCCATGTTGATTTTTTTTGTAAATGCGTGGCATCTTCTTAAATCTGCATTTTTTTCATTTTAATTACCGTCACATAGAAACTATACATGTTTTGACTGAAAAAATGTTTGAATTTTCTTGCAAATCAAAGTCTACGGAAAGCTACACTGCACGTCGATTCGCAACTCCCACGGCGACCTTGTTGTAACACTCTGCCACAGCTTCGCCATTTTGATGATGAATTAATTAAAAAAACTTGTTTTCTATACTAAATTATATACTACTAAAGTATACCTAAAGTTTGATAATTGTAGAATAATTATTTCTTAGTTTTTAAAATCCCTCAATATTGTTTATTTTTTTCCTGTCTAAATGTATATCCCGCCTTATACCTCACAAACTTTCGGATAAACTTTTCCCACAGATGGCTAAGTTTTCCAGGAAAAGCAAAGCATCGGGCTCTGTAGAATTCACTGACGCAGGGCTTGGCGGTTCTCTTTCGCCCTGAATATTATTCTTCCCTGAGAAATCTTCATTTTTAAAGGGGGAGATACCTTTAGGCGAGGGAAAACTTTGGTGATTTTGATGACTTTTTTAAAGGAGCGATTTCTTCGCCATTTTTTTGGTTTTTAAAAAAATGTAACCGTTAAAAATGGCGACGGTACAGCACGGTCTTTTACACTGGATTTTCAAAACTGATGTGACGTGTAGCTAAAAAACTAATCGATCAATTCTGATAAAATTTTGTATGAATATTTCTAACCTTATTGTCTAAAACATGACCCTAAATGTTTTTGAAAATTAAAAAAAATATATTTTTTATTGCGAAATGTAGCCATTTTTTCGGAAAATTTTTGTTTCACAGCGGAAACTTCTGGTTTCAAAGCATTTTACAGATTTTCAATATTTCTCACTTTTTCTGGGTTCATATTCTGCGTATGAATGTTGATGAAAGAAAAATCTTCGTTGGTTTTTGTTTCAGATTAATGCCGCCGACGCTACGTGTTACGCCGTCTGACAACATCCGCCGCAACCCGTATAGGAAACCGTATCATTTATCCGCCATTTTTAAAGGTTAATAAAAATACCATGTAACTGCTAAAAGTAGTAATAAAACATATCCCAAGTCTCGAAAATGGGTAAAGAAATATACCCTTAAAAAAACAATTAAAATTAGCAATTTTTCCTAAAGGTATTCCTCCCCCCTTAATTGCAACTGAAGTTCCGCTAATTTCCTCGCTGCTCTTTCATCCTTACCAGACCTTACGACGCGCTGCAACCATAGTTGAGCAGCTCGGTACGGTGAGTTTGAAAAGCACCGTGCTGACCTCGATCCAGGAAACGCCGAGTGGCTGCCAGACCCAGACGGGATAGACGCTTATACACGAATGACAAATCGTACCGTTCAATCTTCGCAGCATTCTTGTTTATTTTGCAATGTAGAAACTCATCGGGTTTGTCGTTCGGCAATGATGATGTACGCGCGTTTTTTTCTCGTTCTTACTCATCGTGAATACGTAATTAATGATAGCGGGAGGAGCGATTGCAGCGTGAAATAAATATTGATCTAAACGATCCAACAATGTCGTCTATCTAAATGGAATCACGATATTTATATATTTGTATGTGTGTGTGTTTGTGTATACCGGGTGAGGCAACAACTATTAGCAGTAGAAATATTTTCCGATCCATCAGACTTGGAGGAAACCTTTTCTTACAAAAGTTGCATAGTTCGAAGCTGGTCGTCGAGTGGTGGCTACGAGGTTCGTCCGAGTGAAGGCGCTCCGGAGGCTTCAAAGTCACCTTTATTTTTTCAAATAGGACCACTATTTTTTTCATAATTTCATCAATGCACTAAAAATAAGTTCGCACACTAAATTTCAAGATGATCGATCAAGATTCCGTAAATTTCAATGTTTTTAGCCTAGAATTAATTGTAAAAAACGGTGCAAACACTTACTGAATTAAATAAAAGGTGCACAAAGTAATGGCAACCACTTTCAATGTACCCTTGCAATCTGATTCGCATTGATTGTATTATCTTATTGAGGCCTTATGTAACTTTTAAGAATATTTGAAAGCATTTAAAACAAATCATTTCAACTAAATGTTGAAGTTACACCATTTGGAGCGACCAAACTTGGATTTTCTTCGATATTGGCAGATGACCAGTGCGCGTGACCAGTTGGCAGTGGCCTATGCCGGATTTCATAGTTTCCAGCATGCTTTCCTAGGAAGCGTGCTAGAGACGTTTTAGATGCCGATGCAGGCCCCACATAGTGTGCAGGGTGTTATTATTGGGAGTACAAATAAGTCTCCGCTGTTTGACAAAAGATGGCTCCACTGGGAGGTTATGATGAAATTGTCAGGTGTAAAACGTCATATCGTAAGGTTGGACATCTGGCAAGACCATAACCTCGAAATATTAGCCATTTTGTATCAGCATCACACAATTTATTTCGTGCGAAAATGTCGAGTTTTGAGCCGAATAAGCGTCACTTGCGGGAACTCTTGCGTTTGACACGAATCTCCCTGCAACAATGCTTCCAATTCGACGTCTTCGTTTCGGCCTTCCGCTACGTTCTTTGTATTCGACGTCAAACTCACCGTTCTCAAACTTTGGAAACCACTCACAACTACTCTCACTTAAAGAAATTCTGAAGAACAGAATTCTTCAAATTAAAGAAGAAGAGTTATTAAGTTCCCGCAAATGACGCTTATTCGGCGCAAAACTCGACATTTGCGCACGAAAAAATTATGTGATGCTGATACAAAATCGCTAATATTTCAAGGTTATGATATCGCCAGATTCCTAACCTTACCATATGACGTTTTACATCTGACAGTTTCAACCATAACCTCCCGGTGGAGCCATCTTTTGTCAAACGGCCGAGACTTATTTGTACTCCCAATAGATAATATAATATATGTTATACTAGATACCGCGCAGCGATTCGTATCGCTAACTTCAAAGTCGGTTTCCCACGAATCGCTTTGTTTTGACCTCGTAACAATCTAAACTCACGAGCCGAGGTTCCAACCGCTCTCAATACTTACAGCATATTCTATTCATCAATGCCGATCGCGTGAACCTCGAAAACTAGAAAAAAAAATGATTACCCAGTTGTTTTAAATTATTGCCTAGTAGAAAATTGAGTCAAAAAGTTTAATTACACCCATTTTAACATGCTTTTTTGAAAATATTTTCGTTGGTTCACACCGAAAGGACACCATGATGTAATTAAATGTCCATTTTTTGGACACTCAGTTTGACGCCGACGACTGTCACCATCAACGCGTGCGTTAAGAAAAACCCATTTACTCACCGGCCACTAACTCCGCCATTTTTTAAAATATTTGCGTAATGATTTTTTATTGGGCTGTTTAGAGATAGGATAAATATTGTATAAAAAAATTGAGCAATTCATGCGTCACTTTTTCCACGGTTTCTGTGAATGCACCAACGAAAATCGACGAAATCGCGTATATAGGGCCTTAATCACGTCAGTCTGTATTAGGGCCTTAGGCCACTCTAGAGGCCGGAAAAAAGGCTTTTTGGGAATTTTTTTTTCAGCAAAACTACAAAATCAATCGAGATTACAAAACAGGGTGTTTGTCATACATATCAGTGACTGTATACAATAATATTTTTGAAGCGATTCATTTCAAAATGGCGGTGGTGCAGCGTTTATCTCAAAACTGCATTTTTTAAGTTGGCCGGAAAAATAACTCCGACAATTTTCAACCGATTCACTTGAAATGTTGAATGTATTTAAAAAAATACATTGTCTATGGAAGTACGTAGGATTTTTTTGTTATATTGCATAGTTCATTTGTTATTAACAATTATCTGATTTTTTAGACAAATTTTTCACTTTTCACTTTAGAAGTGCGCCATTTGGCGAAAAATCAATACATCGAAATGATCTTACGTACTTCTATAGCAGTTATTATATGTAATCGAAAAAAAATCATTGGCTCAATATAATTAAAAAATTACAGGACCTGTTTGTCCGGCCGTGAACCCTGGAAAAACGGAGACGTCATCGCAAAAACGCTGTACAGCCGCCATTTTGAAATTAATCGCTTCAAAAAAAATATTGCACACAACCACTGATATGTATGATAAACACCCTTTTTTCTAATCTCGATTTATTTTGTGGCTTTTCTGAAAAAAGAAAATCCCCAAAAAGCCTATTTTTCGGCCTCTAGAGTGGCCTAACCCCTTAACGAACGGCCTCCAATTGAGATTTCAATAGTTCGATGCAAACTGACGTTACTAATAAGACGATACAGTCAATGCGGACCAGATTGCGTTCGTTATTAACGAGATTGATTGCGAAATTAATAATTGCGTTAATTATTAGTAAGACGATACAGTCAATGCGAACCAGCACCTTTTATAGTAGTAAGTGTTCGCACTGTTTTTCTGATCAATTTTAGCCTTTAAACCTCTTTTTTTATCGATTTTTTAAATTAAATCTCGATCGATCATCTTGAAATTTGACGTGTGAACTTATTTTAGGTTCCCTGATGAAATTCTGAAAATAATGGAGGTGACCTTGAAATCTCCGAAGCGCCTGGATGAACCTCGTAGCCATTATTCGATGACCCCCTTCGAGCTATGCAACTTTTGTAGGACGAGTTTTATCCCGATTTTGATAGGTTAGAAAATATTTCTACTAGTTGTATAGTAGGTAATGGTTGTTGCCTCAACCGGTATACATCTGCATATGCACGCCCCGTTCTCCCTTTCTATATATATATATATATATATATATATATATATATATATATATATATAATTAACTTGCTCAGCTTCTGGATCGATGGGTTCTGTTATCAATGTAACCGGGCTGTTGTAAAAAATAGCGCTATGTAAAATCTCGGAGGACCTTATGACATTTTCTTCTCCCTTTTAAGCTTTTCAACGATCACTTAGGATTAGTTCGCAGGACAAATGGATAGATTAATTTAGCTTATTTGTTTTGGGCCATCCTCCTCGTCGCTACTTGGGTCTTCGCTATCGTCTTCACCGTCGTCGTCGTCCTCCTCCTCGTCGTCGTCTTCTTCCTCTCTCGAGTCATCGTTGTCATGATTGAAATCCTCAGTCTCCTTTTCCTCGTCGTCGTCTTCTCCGTCTTCTTCTTCGTCCTCGTCCTCGTCATCCGTGGTGTTGATCGCTACCGCGCTGACTTCTTTCTTTTCCGTTTGTTTCGTTTCTTTTTCCGATAGACTTTCGTCGCTTGGTACATCGTCCTCCTCGTCGTGGTCTTCGTAATCGTCGTCGTCATCCTCCTCGTCGTCGTCTTCCTCCTCGTCGTGTTTTTCTTGCTCTTCGGAATCCTCGTCGTCCTCATCCTCGTCGTGTTCTTCGTAATCGTCGTCCTCGTCCTCGTCTTCGCTTTCCTCTTCCTGCTCCGAATCCTCCTTGACTTTCCGCGCCTCCTCGACTCTCTTCGATTCGTGATTCATTATTTCCAATTGCTCTTTCGAATACGTTGTCATCGGCTCGGTGTCGCGCGCTCTTTTGGCATTTTCCTCGAGAATCTCGTGCTCGGTTTCCTTCGTGCGCAAAGAAAAAATGCAATCCGTTAGAACGAGAGGGCACGAGATGAAAAAAAAAAGAACAACCATTTCTCTATAACGAGAACAACGAAAATGCGATTGGCAATTAACCGAACTATCGGATGGTCGTTCGTTGGTGAAATTTTGAATTCCGGGCGACACTCCAAGGGAATTTCTGTTCGTTCGTGTACAGGGTGTCCGATTTTCATTGACACAATATCGTTTAGTGAATTTCGAATATCTGCGAAACTGTTAATGCTGAAGAATGTTTCAGACGAGAGCGAACGGTTTGGGACGGGGCCTAATGTAAGTTTCTTTCTGTATGGGTGTGCAGAGGACGTATCGAGTTCAACTTCATTTTTAAAAAGGTTAGACTTGTGCGAAATTTTTGAGAATATCGTTTTTTCGTTTTCGACGGATTCTCAAAATATAACATGTCAAAAATATTCGCTGAAAAATTAAAGTCAATGCGTTTAAAATTGAGGGAGTCATGGGCGTTTGTAAATAGGTTACGCGAACCGGCGAACTTTAAGGGAGGTTTCTACTCTGTTGGGATAAAAAAATGTGCGATTTTTCACTAATTTTTTATGCGAAAAATATTGAATATAGAATGTTGACCTTTGTCAAACGTAAAAATATATTATCATGTTTTGTAAAGACCGTTTGGTAAACATCCTAAATTTCGATATTGTATATTTAATAATTTTCGCATAAAAAATTGGTGAAAAATCGAATATCTTTTGACCCAACAAAGTAGAAACCCCCTTAACGGGTTATACGCAGTTAGAAATTGCAAAAAATCGATTATTTTATTTCATTTTCGGAATGTCCAAATATGTGAGTACATTCCTTGAAAATTACAAATCGATCAAGCGAATATTCTCGGACATATACACATATTTGTAAGGACGCTCGTAGCGCTACACAGTGAGCGCGGGAAACTTCAAACGCGTTTTCCTCAAAACGGTGTTTTCGAAGTCGGTGAGCACGATTTTTCAAAAACGGCTCAACCGAACGGTTTGAAATTTTAACACAACCTTGTCAGATATATTCTTCAGGTATTGATCGAAGAAATAAGATTTCCGATAATTATTTATATTTTTTCCAACGTTTTAACGGAAAAAATTTGGTCGAAAATCGAAATTATTTCTTTCCCGAGCCACCATTTTGTCAAAAATTAAAATTTCGACTATTCCTTCGATCAATACCTGGATTCATCTATCCCCTAAAAGAATCTTTTTGGTTTTTTTTTATTTTAGATAATCCAAACCGGAGATACTTTACTCACCGCCCGACACTTTTTTTCGGGGAACTCCAAGAGACTTCCTACAGTTTCCAGAAAAAATTCGTGATAAAACTACTTTTCTTGGTCTTGCAACTACGTATAACGCCTTCAACGCGTTTTTTGAAAACGCGATATCTCATAAATCACTGCACCGATCAACGTCAAATTTTACAAGCTTCTTTTACATATCGAAGAGCAGAGCTTGAACGAATCAATTTTCTTTTCGATACATAGTTTTTTTTACCAATGAAAAAAGAGCGTCTTTTTCACCGAAAATTGATACTTTCACTTTGGACTGTCGCTTTTTTTTTCAAAAATCAATATTTTACTAAATTCTTCGTCCAAGCGCTGAATAATTTCATGCAAAAAATAAATGCCTTTAATTATTTTTTATTACGAATGATTTGTTTCCGAGCAATAGTGGTCACCGCGAAGGACGTTTCTCAAACAGCCGTCGACACAAACGATCGTATCTATCGCATTTATAAATCAAAATCAATACAAAAATTGTAAAAAACTTCTTTCCGATTTTTTCCGGCGACGAGCTAGGTGTAACCCATTGAACAGACCCATATTCGTTTAAGGGACAACACCACTGTGACGGCTTCAAAAAATCGATTTTTTGAAAACCATCTAGAAAAATCTAAAATACATTTAAGATTAAGATGCCGTTGGACCCAGGTCGAAAAAATAATTATTTTCGGAGATATTGAATATTTTGTGGAGCGGTGCAGCGCTCCGTGACGCTCGGGATCCCGCGCAGCTGCGCGCCTCAGGGTCGGCAGGTATACCGGGCCTTTTCCAGGTCCTGCGGGTCTTTCGCAGGTATTCTTTTGTCTCCCTTCACAAAAACCGGCTATTGTTATACATATAGTTTCGAAAAAAAGCCATAGGTAGCGATAATTGAAAAATTTTCAAGTCGTCAATCGTCAATCGTCGATATTGCAGCTGATATCGCGGTATTATTATTCAATGATGGCCTGAGACGCCTCATGAAAGTTTTGGAGACGTTGGGGATAACTATCGGCCGAAATTGTTTCAATTTTTGCGTTGAAACCGACGCAGCGCGGATCGAGCTGGCGGAGCGCTCGCTCACAGACGCTGCAAAAGAGGCAAGAAGAGCCTCTACAAGTTCGAGAAAAGATGCTAGGGACAATGATTTGCTTCTTGAAGGCCAGCTATATGGTGCCGGCATCGCTGATTAAAGGTAAAACATTTTTTTTCCAATTTATTGCATAAATTAACAAACCTAAAACTTTGAACGCGTTTTTCTCAAAACCACTTTTTTGAGTGCGGCACGCAGCAGAACTCGAGCAATTTTTATCCGATCGACTTCAAATTTGGACTGCATCAATAAAACTAGATTATCTAAAGAAGTACATAGAATTTTTTCGATATCTCAATAATAAAAAAAGTTATAGCCTATTTTCGACGAGAAATTTTGCTCGAAAATCGCCCTTTAATTTCAAAAGTGTGCCTATTTTTTAAAAATCAATATTTTTTCAAATCCCTATGTACTTCTCTTCAAAATATCATATTATTAACGAAAACACTCGGTATTTTTTTTCAGATCGACTTTGAAGAGAGTTCTGCTGCGTGCCGCGAACCACTGCAGAGGCAACAGTACCTGACGCGGGAGCTTCCCCAGCGTCACCATGGGGCGTGAAAAATTTGAAAATTTGTTTTTATGTATCTTCAATAAACAACGAACAAAACAAAAATTTTTTTTTCGAATATCTCTTTTTTCCCACAAAAAAAAATTCTTGAAAAATGGCAAAAAAAACAAGGGGTCACAGTGGTGTTGTCCCTTAATGTGCCGATCGATGCAGCTCATTATTCCCTCCAGTGTTGCACCAATGGGTGCATGAAAAAATACATAATTTCTTTTTTTAAGAGACAAAGCTGATCGTAGATCTTTCTAGCGTCCATATAGATATACTGACAAATAATCCTGAAATCATTTCATCTGTTTGAAACCTATCTTAGGATTGTCAACAGTTTCAAAGATATTCGATGGGGTCGATTTAAAAAGGACATCCTGCGTGTGCATGTGTAAATGTAAATATATATGTTACAGTTGAAACCCGTTATCAGTTCAAACGCGTTTTACCTAGTAAAATCTATTGTGAGTACAAGTAAGTCCCCGCCGTTTGACAAAAGATGGCCCCACCAGGAGGTTATGGTTGAAATTGTCAGATGAAAAACGTTATATCGTAAGGTTGAACATCTGGCAAGACCGTAACCTTGAAATATTAGCGATTTTGTATCAGCATCACATAATTTTTTTTTCGCGCGAAAAAGTCGAGTTTTGAGCCGAATAAGCGTCATTTGCGGGAACGCTTCTTTACTTCTTTAATTTGAAGAAATCTGCAGCTGAGGCGCATCGATTGCTTGTAGAAGCATATGGTGAGGCTGCTTTAAGGGGAGATATACACCTAGATGGTCAAGGTTAAGGATTTAGAAGCTACTAACATTCCGTCGACCGTAGAAGACCTACGCTTTGGGCCTGGTATCGATAATTCCATGTAAGTTGACAAATTTCATGATTTATTCATTCTCAAATTTTCGAACGCGTTTTTCTCAAAACCACGTTTTTCAAATCGGTACCCAAAATTTCCCGAAAACCAATGAACCGATTGCCTTAAGGTTTTTTGTGATTATTCTATACACCATTATCTAGTACTCGTCATAGGATGTTTTTTTCCGTTACTTAGTTTTTGTTTTATAGGCAAAATAATAACTAATTTTTGGCCCGAAAATCACTATTTATGTTCAAACGTCCGCCATTTTGTCATAAATCGATATTTTCAAAATCGGCTTTGACAAGCACTAGATTATAGTATCTAATTTAATAATCTTTTTGGTTGTTTTTCAGATGATTTTCTGAAGAAACGCCAGTGAGTATCGTATACGCAGATTTTTTTACGGCGTCCAAGGATCATACAATATCCTTGTATATTTTTGATATTTTTAAATAAAGAAAATTAAAAATATTTTTGAATGTATATACTTTTAGATAATTAAAACCCCAATCCGAAATTTCAAATAGTTTTCCTTGAAAAATTCACAAAAATTACCTTTTTTCCGGCTCCTAGATGTATATCTCCCCTTAAGTAAGAGAAGTTGTCGTGAGTGGTTTCAAAAGTTTAAGAACGGTGAGTTTGGGGTCGAAGACGAAGAACGTAGTGGAAGGCCGCAACGAAGACGCGGAATTGGAAGCGAAATTCGTGCCAAACGCAGGAGAACGCAAAACTCGACATTTTCGCACGAAAAAAATTATGTGATGCTGATACAAAATCGCAAATATTTCAAGGTTATGGTCTTGCCAGATGACCAACCTTACGATACGACGTTTTACATCTGACAAATTCAACCATAACCTCCTGGTGGGGCCATCTTTTGTCAAACGGCGGAGACTAATTTGTACTCCCAACAAAATTGTCTATTGTTGGCAAAAATATCCAGATTACCCGTTATCCATGAACTAAGCTTCATCGTTTAGATGATATAGTTATCTAGAATGGATAATATGAATTCATCTAAATTGATAATCTCGATAGAAAATAATGTAGATAACAGGTTAACTACAGTATTCACAATCTATATATGTATATAAATGTATGTATGTATGTGTGTGCGTGTGTTTAATTGGAACAGTAGCGCTTCAGGGATCCAAAATTAAAAGCGGCATCGATAAAAATCGTGTTCTCACTCAACCGAAACAAACAAAACCCGCAGCTTTGGGACGCGAAGGTGAACTACGGTTAATCCTTGTTAGTATCATCAACTACGGTGAATTAGGCGTAAAAATTCGTACGAAATTATTAAGAGATTCACCAAATGACAAATGGCCCCGAAGATTTTCATTTTCGTTCGTGTTTCGCTTGGTTGTAAATTCTAATACTTCCTTACAGCTTGATTCTGATCGTGACTGATGAGTGACAGGGTCATTTTGCCCGATAGTACAACGGGCGCTTCCGCGTCGTCCTCGGAATTTTCGGCCTGAGTCTCGGAATCCGTAACGAGTAATTCACACTGAGGTGGCAGTGCACCTTCGAGATATATTGGCTTTGGTGGCGTTACTTCACGTTCCGTTTGACTGCAATGCGAAAAATATGTCGTTGAACGGTACATTCTAATTTTAAATGAATTTGCGTATAATATCGTGAATATGTGCCTAAGAACTTTGATGAAACGATGTGATTTTTTTTTTGGGTACGAGGAAACTATTGAGGCAGATCTCGACTTTGGGAACATTAGTTTGGGGCGATTTAATCACCAAATTAATTTTCACGATAATTCGTTTATTGGTTTATTAATTCATCAAATCATTAATTTATTCATTATTATTTTATTAGCTTATTAAGTCACTAATGTATTTATTGATTCGTTCATTAATTTTGAAACAATAAAGATGAGGGTTGGTAGATGGCCAAAAGAGTGCCTAAGGGAAGAAGTAAGAGAAATTATAGTGCTGAGCCATTAAAATGGGGGAAAAAAATTGAAGAAGCAATGGCAAGCGTAAGGGCGTGCGGGCGCAATCGGCAAAACCGTATGGAATGGCAATGTAAGGGAGCTAGAAAGGAATATAGACAGAGGCATAAACATTAAAATTGAACAATAAATTCAATACGATTGGAGCAACAAGAAACAGGTATAAACATGGACAAAAATTCTGAGGACAAGATGAGGACAATTCTCCGATGACGGAGAATTCAACGAAACGTGGGCGAAGATAAGGTGTGCAAATTTCGGGAAAGACGGGAGCAAAAAGGTACGTAGACGCGAAAAGTAAGATATGCAACCAGACAATTGAAGATTGGAGACATATATTTGCGAGCGTACGAAAGTTAAGAACTTATCTACACGACAGTAGAAATTTCAAAAAAAAACGATTCTTTTAATTGGCTTAAGGGATAACACCACTCTAGGATTTTGGAAAAATTGTTTTTTTTTTTGCTTAAAAAATACTTTGGGGTGATAAAAACAATATGCAATTGGTCCTGTAGCGATTTTTTCAAAAGGTTCAATTATCGATTTTGCAGCTGCGCCTCGGACTTCTTCCAGACGCCTCGTACAATTTTAAACGCGTTTTTCTCGATACCACTTTTTTCATACTGGAAGGACGGATTACTCGAACACCTTTGCATGGATCGACTTGAAATTTTGATTGTAACTTCACAATTACATTTTCTATGGGAGTACGTAGCCGTTTTTTCATTAAATGTAAACGGTTTTTTTTTTTATAAACAATGAACTGCTTATTTTTTGGGCAAAAAATCGATTTATTTCTTTCAAATTGCGCCATTTTTTCATAATTTGATAAAAACAAATATCCCTAGGTAGTCTCATAGCCAATAATATATAGCTTATAATTTTTTTTTGTTTTTGTTGCAAGTCTTTACGAGAAAACCGTTCTCCCGTGAAGATATTTGTAAACAACACGTTTTTCAAGATGGGCTCTGTCGCCGCCAATTTTGTATGCAAATTATAATAAACATTTTTTTTGTCGTACTTTAATTTGTGTTAAATAAACCCTCTCAAAAGAAATCCTGTTCCTTTTTTCATACTCCCAAAATAAATTGTCAAAGTTAGGCCTTATTTTCTGCTAGAGTGGTGTTATTCCTAAAGAAACTAGCAACTAGGATAGATACAAGTAAATCGATGTATAATAATTGATGTAAATGAGAAGGGAGGGGCATTTATGTAAACCCCATTAAATAGGATATACAATAAGTAAAAAAAAACTACTACTACTAATTTATTGAATTATTGTTTTATTCGTTTATTAATTTACTAATTCATTCATTTATTAATTTGTCAATTTATTGATTTATTCATTCGATCTTTCAATAATGATTTTAACTCGTCTGTGAATTTGTCTCGAGATATTGATCTCTCTGATATTGACTGCGTATCGCAATATTTGCAAAGCACGTAGCTCAATAGAAAAAAAGTTTACGTTATAGTGAAACTGTAGGTGACAGTAGGATGTTCGGTCAGGAACCGAAAAAGGCAAAGGGGTGTTGAAGTCCTCAAAAGAATACGAAGAAACGTAAAGCAAAAGAAAAAAAAATAAGCCATCAAATGCCTGAATAAGGTGAATTCATGTGGCATTGGCCTTAAGGGTTTTTTTTTAAGAAATTTTTCTTCACTATTTTTGAGACATTATGTCGTTGTATTACTACTTTTGGCAATTACGTGGTATTTTTTGTACTAAGAGGTCTTCTCGCTTTAGTCGCTAAAAAAGGCTATGTTCATGAATTTTTTTGATAGATTTATATTATAGATATTGATATAAAAGTTGTTACACTTAATAAATACACATTCGAAATACATTTAAACGATTTATTTATTTATTTATTTATTTAAGTCGCAATTTATAGACGAAAATGGCAGTTGAAATTTTTTTTTAATAAATGTTTTAAAAAATCGACAGAATCGACCAATTCTGATGAAATTTGGAATAAATCTTTCTAACCTGATTGTCTAAAAAGTCACCATAAATATTGTATTTAAACATGAAATGTAAAAATGTAAAAATGTAGTATTTATTTCGGAAAATTGAATCATTTTTTTTTTCAAATCGTACCATTCAATCGATTTTCAACATTTCTTACTTTTTCTTGGTTTATATTTTGCGTATGAGTGTTAATGAAAGAAAAATCTTCGTTGGTTTTTTTTTCAGATTAATCCACTGTCATCGAATATCCATAAGTGAATATCCACAAGTCGAGTATCCACAAGTCGAATATCCATAAGTCGAATATCCATAAGTTGAATATCCATAAGTCGAATATCCATAAGTATGAATATCCATAAGTCGAATATCCATAGGTACGAATATCCATAAGTCGAATATCCATAGGTGAGTATAGAGTAGAATGAGTGCCAGAAATGGCAGGAGGTAGAGATAAATGAGTTTGTTTGGGTTTATTTTTTGTTTGTTTGGGGTTTTTTTATTTGTTTGGGTTTGTTTGGGTTCCTCTATACTCATTTTTCCTCCACCTCCGGCCATTTCTGGCACTCATTTCTACTCTATACTTACTTATGAATATTCGACTCATGGATATTCGATTTATGGATATCCGACTTATGGATATTCTACCGCAATCGATTAATCTCGCCGACGCTACGTATGTCACGCCGACTGTCAACATCCACCGCAACCCGTTTGGAAGACCGTGCGATACCTTCGCCATTTTCAAAGATTAATTTAAAAAAAAATACCATGTAACAGCCAAAAGTAGTAATAAACCATACCCTAAGTCTGAAAAATGTCGAAATCTTTCCTTTGCGAAAAAAAAAAATCATGAATATCATCAATTTTTCCCCCGCCTTTGAGACCCCTGAGAACGTCATTTCCGACTTGAGTATCATGATGAAGCTTACGCATGATTCACGACAGGGGTTGTCGGCCGACTGATTCTCTGTCCACCCTCGCAACAAGCGGTCGTCTCCATTCCCAAGACTTTAACTGTGGACGAGGCTTCATCCAGCTCCTCGACTTCGTTCTGGCCTCGTCTACAGCAGGATTTCAACGTGCATTCTTCCTGCAACTAAAAGTATCGTCCACATAGTCGCGCGCAAACGATAAATCCAACGAGCACAAAAACAACCAAGAGTAAATCATGTTTCGCTAAACGAACAACCAAGCTTGTAAAAAAAAAGTAAAAAAGAATCAAAAGTCACTGATTAATCTTTCGACGGACATTTTTGTACGTCTGCGAGGCTTTGGAAAGCGTCAAAGCTCGAATGTTTATTTGTTTTTTCTCATCCTAAACGTATCGCCAGCTCACACGGCCATGCACACGCTCTAGCGATATAAACGCTGCAGAAAAAAAAAAGAAAAAACACAAGTAGGTTACACGTAGGCCCGCGGTGAGATGATGACTGCCTGATGTTTTTGTTAATCGTGTACGAGAGCGATGGATGCTCGCTGGCACGTTCCTGCCAGACTGAAGACGTGAGTCTTCCCGTTAAGGGGTTAGGCTACTGTGGAAATAAATAAAAAAATCGGTCGTCGCTCCAGCTAACTCAAATTGCAGAGGAAGGCCCGACATATGGTAAACTTGCGATTACAACGATACAAATTTTAACGCGTTTTTCTCGAAACTATATTCTTCAAAACGGTGTACAAGATTTCTTTAGATCTAATCAACGGGTTGTCTTGAAATTTTGTACACTTCTTCAGTGTAATAGTAGTTTAGTCTTGACCGACGTTCTTTTTCTTAACATTTTTTTCATTAGTTATAAAGCGGAGAGATTTAGGCGAAGAAAACATTTGCTGATTTTCATGATGTTTTTTTTTTCAAAAGGAAAGATTTAATTATTACAAGCTTTTATTTAACCTGACTTTCTGTGGGATGCAAAACGGAAAATCGACACTTCACCCACTTCCCGACTACTTAGAGCTCTGAAATGTTACAAACATGCATCTAGAGGTGAAAATGCATGATTGAACGTAAAAAAAAATATTAATAATGCTTTCAATTTTTCATGTATAATTAGTGATATCTAATCATCCATATAAAATCTCACTAACAGGTACAAACAAATTCGTAGCCGACTGTGTTTGTATGTGAAAAGTTTATATGCAGCAATAAATATAAACTTTATTGCTTATAAGTTTATATTTACTTATAGCTAAGTAAGTTCAATGGAATTGAACTTACTTAGCCGTAAGTTCAATTCCAATTACAGTCTTTGTTTTTTTTTCAAGCATTCCATGTTCCTAACGTACAAACTCGTAAAATAGCAAACTACTAGTAACAACTAACTACTTAGGTCAATTAAAGACTAAAAAGTAGAAAATCATTTATATGTAAAAAAATAAGATTTTTGAAAAACAAGCTTTTATTTAATGTACTAAAAAGTAAAAAATCATTTTTTTACCAAGTCACCTATATGTGACTATAAATAAAAGCTTGGGGCGCTTAAAATTGAGCCATATAATCTTTAACTTGCATAAATCCATTAACATATCAACTGTAGTTAATTTACTGTAAAACAACCTTAGATTTCTTAAATCAAAATCCTAAAACTGAGTATAAACATGTGATAATATTTTCTCTAATTACTATTGTGCCAAGATAAATACGGTTAATGAAACTGAATTGATCACATTTATTAAACATTTGAAAAGTTGAGCGCCCCAAGCATTTATTTATAGTCACATATAGATGACTTGGCGAAAAAAATTATTTACTAGTTTTTAGTGCATTAAATAAAAGCTTGTTTTGTAAAAACATTTTTTTGTTACGTATAAATTTTCATACTAAGGGTATCTTTTATTACTACTTTTGACTGTTACATGGTATTTTTCTTATTAATCTTCAAAAATGGCGGAGATATGGCACGGCCTTGTAAACTGCATTTTCAAAACTCGCGTGACGCATAGCTACAAGACTAATCGACTGATTCTGACGAAATTTGGTATGAATCTTTCTACCCTTATTGTCTAAAACATGATCCTAGATGTTTTTGAAAATAAAAAACGATATTTGTTTTATTGCAAAATGTACATTTTCAAATAAAACGTCATTTCTTAAGACCAATAATACATTTTTTAAACCACCACGTAACAGCCAAAAGTAGTAATAAAACATACCCTGCCTCAAAAATGGCGAAGAAATCATCCCGTTTGAAAAACATCATGAAAATCAGCAATTTTTTCCTCGCTTAAAGGTATCTCCTGCCTTAACAATAATAATGTCATTTATCTTCGCAAATTCGGAACGAAAATTCAATTTTTTAAAAATAATTGTAACACTGATAAAAAAAAGCTCGGCCACTGTTATCTATTTTAAGAAAAAAAAATCATTTTTCAAATATCAGATCAACCGGGTGGCCAAAATCAAATCCACCGTTGAGCCCCTCATGTTTAAAGGTCCTTTACGAGATTGTTTATAACTTCTTTAATTACTAACATTTTTTAATGAAATTTCGTACGAAACTTTGTTAATGTACATACAAATAAATGTCCAAAAGATTTTTCAATAATCTTATTTATTCCTTCAAAATTAATTTTTCTCGATAACCTTCGCTTTCGGGTCATCGCAGTAGCCTAGCCCCTTAATCGAAAAACAACTGGCAAACTTGTAGTATTCACACGTTCAATGAGATGTTTCTTTCGTAGCGCTTGCCGAGAGTGAACGAGTTAGGCGAACTGGGACAAAACGACGAGGGTATGGCTCAAGAAAGTGTACCTTCGAACTCGGGGGAACACCTGCCGGACGTTTGGACTTTGCAACCCCATCTACTACTCAGAAACGTAAATACATTTTTATCCAAATTTTATCGACTCTCGTACTTGTCACGCGTGAATTAAAAACGAGGCTGGGGGGGGGGGGGAATTGTCCCACAAATTACGATCTATCTCCATTCTAAGTTCGTATTTGGGAGCAAAAAAAAAGTATCTCTAGAGTGTCTCGGTTTTTCCTCCGTGTCTCTTTCTCAATTCGTTTCAAAGCTCGTACAAAACCAACCAAGTAACACGTGCAACGTCTCTAATTTCTAGGAAGATTGGCAAACAAAAATAACGATTACAGAGTTATGACAAAAAAAAAGAAAGAAATTCTCGTAGGCCACGAAAGTAAGAAGTAAAAAAACGTAAAAAAAAAGGAACATGAGAGTCTTTTTGCAGAACCTGTGCATCTTGATGAGGGCTTTGGCTATGTACGACCGTACGTGACAAGCTGCCCATCTGTACGACTATTCGTTCCATCGCAGCTTCCGTGTCGACCAAACGTTGCCGCAGCTGATCTATCTCTATGTCGCCGGCAGCCTCTAGTTTTTGTCCAGCATGTGCAACACATCACCAACACCGATTCAGAATCATTCCAGGTCGCGTGGGTTTTCTCTCTCTCTCTCTCTCGCTCTCTCAATGTTTCGCTCTTTTCAAAAAGTGATTTTGAAACGCGTGACTCGACTACGTATTCAAGCTCGTGCAAATTGAGATTTTATTTTACTTGGACCGTGACGAGGTTTATTTTTTGGCTACTTTCGAGACCAATTGACACTTGGCTGTGCGCGACGAACGCAACGATTGCAAGAGAAGGGTACGCGGGGTGTCGCGGCACCGGCGAATGATTCTCCATTGCCTCAAATAACGGGCCCGGATCGAAATTCCACACTTTGAATGATCAGAACCCTCAAAACTCCGAAAGAATACTAACACGAAAGATCAAAACTCCCAAAAAATTTACACGAAAGACCAAAACTCCGAAACACTGAACACCGTCGAAATAATTCGGCTATGCAAGTTTTGAAAGTTTCCAAAGGCCATAGCCGGGTAAGTAGGGAAAAATTGCCCCCGCATTTTCTCCAGCGAAATTAGGAGTATATTCTGAGGTAAAAAAAAAAAAAATTTCTGAAAATGTCATCCCCGTCAACGCAATGGTTTTGGAAAAATGGTTTTTTTAATAAAAAAAAAAATCCGGAAACGCTTCAGTGGATCGATTCGATTTTTTTTTGGTACTTGTTACGATCAAACGTGTTACGAAATAAAATTATAGAACATCTTGCGAAAGAGTAAGGTTTAAAAAAAATAATGTTCCTTGTTTTATTTTTTCACTATAATCCACTTGGGGTACAATAACGAAATTTTTTTCATATAATCTTTGGGCACCTTATTAGATTATATAATTTTTTCATAATGATCGGTTCGGTACGCCACAGTGATAAAAAAAGAAACAGACTTTATTGATATATTTTAGTCATATATCTACTACTGTGTCCAAAAAATAAGGTGACATTGTATTTATTTCGAAAATTCTTTATTTATTTTTCCAAATCAATTTCATCCCCTTCAAAGTAATCCCCTCCCGATGCAATGCACTTATGCCAACGGATTTTCCAATCTTCGAAACACTGATTGTAGTCACTTTCCGGGATGGCCTTCAGTTCCGTCTTCGCTGCGGCTTGAATCTCCTCTATCGTATCAAAACGGTGTCCCCGGAGCGATCTTTTGAGCTTGCTGAACAGCCAGAAGTCGCACGGCGCCAGATCAGGTGAATACGGTGGTTGCGGAACGATATGGGTTGAGTTTTTGGCGCCGTGCGACTTCTGGCTGTTCAGCAAGCTCAAAAGATCGCTCCGGGGACACCGTTTTGATACGATAGAGGAGATTCAAGCCGCAGCGAAGACGGAACTGAAGGCCATCCCGGAAAGTGACGACAATCAGTGTTTCGAAGATTGGAAAATCCGTTGGCATAAGTGCATTGCATCGGGAGGGGATTACTTTGAAGGGGATGAAATTGATTTGGAAAAATAAATAAAGAATTTTCGAAATAAATACAATGTCACCTTATTTTTTGGACACAGTAGTATATAACTAAAATATATCAATAAAGTGTGTTTCTTTTTTTTTTTACTGTGGCGTACCAATCCGATCATTTTGAAAAAATTATATAATCTAATAAGGTGCCCGAAGATTATATGAAAAAAATTTCGTTATTGTACCCCAAGTGGATTATAGTGAAAAAATAAAACAAGGAACATTATTTTTTTTTCAAACCTTAATCTTTCGCAAGATGTTCTATAATTTTATTTCGTAGCACGTTTGATCGTAACAAGTACCAAAAAAAAAATCGAATCGATCCACTGAAGCGTTTCCGGATTTTTTTTTTTTATTAAAAAAAATCATTTTTCCAAAACCATTGCGTTGACGGGCATGACATTTTCAGAATTTTTTTTTTTTTTTTATACCTCAGAATATACTCTGAATTTCGGTGGAAAAAATGCGGGGGCAATTTTTCCCTACTTACCCGGCTATGGCCTTTGAAATAAATCGACGAATTATTTCAAGATTTTTTAAAAATTGAGGCCTTCGGTCACAGTAACGGGTATACAATCATGTGCGAATTTAACAGTTTTTTTCGTATGAAAAAGTGATTCATTCATAAAATTAATTACACATCTATTTAGTACGAATATGAAGATGTTAGATTTTTTTTTCGATGTACAAAATAGCCGATTACTCGAAACTTTTCGAAGCAGCGTTTTTATAATTGGCGTGACAAATAACTTCAATCATTTTCACTCGATTTACTTCAAATTAAAAATTTATGTTCCTAATTGCATTTCGCAGAGAAGTACGTACGGTATTTCTGATTAACCGAAAACTTTTCATTTTATGAGCAGTTTATGAGCAGTTATAACGAAATTTTTCACTGAAACTTCATTTCTTAAGTTCAAATTCCTACAACTTTTGAATAAAACAATATTTTTTAAATTCCATACGTACTTCTCTAGGTATTCTAACGTAGATTGACGAGAATTTTTGTTTTTTGTTCTAGGTAAAAAATTGTGGATGCTAAATTTCACGCCACGGAGCGCCTAATTTTGTACATTGAAATATATATATATATATATATATATATATATATATATATATATTCTAACAGCTTAATATTCATACTAAATAAATGTGTAATTAATTTTATGAGTGAATCACTTTTTCATACGAAAAAAATGTTACATTCGCACATGATTTTATACCCGTTACCCGTAGGCCTAAGGCCTTAAGAAGTGATTTTGCGTCAAATTTAAACTTTTTCTAGACAATGTTATACGTTCTACATCATTTACAGTCAACTGTGTAGACTTTCGCTGGCATGATCTCGACATGGGAGCTGGGTTGAAATTCCGAGCTTTGAATGCGCTGACGGTTTAAAATTCCTAATTTTTATGTTCCGAAATTACAAGGTTCGTCAAGATTATGACAGCGAAAGTCTACACAGTTAACTGTAAATCATGTAGAACGTATAACATTGTCTAGACAAGTTTCCAAATTGACGTCAAATCACTTTTTAATAAGAATAAAAATTCTTTAAATAATTCGTCGATTTATTGAAAATTTTGAAACTTTTAAAATTTCCGTAGCCGAATTATTTTTACGGTGTTCAGATTTTCGGAGTTTTAATCTTTCGGGGTAGTATTATTTCGGAGTTTTGAGCGTTCTGATCATTTCAAATCAATCATGTTCATGATTCAGTTCATGACCATGATTTTTTTTTGGTGCAACGGTCAAGGGCAAGATCAATCTTTTTCGCGCTTAACATTTTTTTTTAACAAACGTTGTGGACGGTAAACAACTAAAAAGCGACAGGTTTGCTGTCAAAGACGAAGAGTGGCACGTCTGGAACTTTATGGGGTTGAAATAATGACGTAGAAGTTGGCATCGTTGGAATGCAACGAAAAGTAATTCTTTTTAATTAATTAAATGTTTTGGCCGATTTAGGCAGTAAAAATCGCTCAAACGTTTTTGCCTATCCTTATTAGAAATTTTACGCAATTTTCAAAAAAAGGCTTTAGGCAATGAGAAAAATAAAGGAATAAAAAAAATATCGTTGCATTCCAACGTCATTTGAAATGTGCATCATGGGAATGCAACGAAAATTCTCTTTAATTTGTAACTTTCATTATTATCCAAAATCACATTTTGCATATTTAGGTTGTAGATCGCTGGATAAAAATCCTAAAAAATGTTTGCGCGATTATCGTAATTTAAGGGAATCATCAGTGTAAAATTTATTTAAAAAAAAACGATTTTTTTGCATTATCCGATAGTATAAACGGTTATAAACATGTTGTTCAATTTTTTGGGCGAAATTCGAATTATTCCGGTTGCTTAGGCCTTTCGCAGAAAAAGCGATTCGACCAGCTGAGTAAGGGGTCGTCCATTAATCACGTGAGGTTTTTAGGCCATTTTTGAGCCCCCCCCTTCTCCATGATACGTGACGAGGTGTCTAGCCCCCCCCCCCCCCCCCCAACATCACGTCTATTTTTTTGTTGAGAAACGTCAGGCACAGGCGTTACAGGGTGCGGTATTTTATTATGAAAAACGAAATGATATATATTGTCAGTAAATTTAAATATTCCGCGCAGTTACACAAAAAAATACACGTGATAAGTCACCACCCCCCCCCCCCCCCTGCATGATCAATCGTGATGTTACCCAAATCCCCCCCCCCCCCTATTTGAGCCTCACGTGATTAATAGACGACCCCTAAGACCTGGCGCGAACGGACGTTTTTTCTCGAAATGACGTTTCACAAAACACTCTCAAAGGAAGAGTTTCAACCCTTCGAATGCACACTGGGTCATTTTGACCCAGTGATTTTTTTCGTCTAAGTATTTTTGTACGTATGCCCCACTTTGAACGAATGTTTTGGCATTTAATTTTCATTTTCGTCAAAAAATAAATTTAGCGCCATAAAATATGGATAATTTACTACAAAAAAAAATATGCATATTTACCGGAATAGAACGATTTGAAAACGCCTTGGGTCAGATTGACCCAAGATGCACTTATCGGTTGACGGCGGAGGTGTGCACTCGAAGGGTTAAAGCTATCAGTCTCAAACTTTCACACAACATTCTCCACGCCATTCTTTATCTTGCTGTTGAAGCTATTTTTGTTTAATCTTCATATTTTTTTTTACGAAAAACTTTCGAAAAAATAGGCCACATTCGATACTTTTTTTAAAACCTCCGCCATTTTGTCAATTACAATTCTTTAAAAACCTCCTTAGCAAGATAGCGGCTTTCATAGTGATTGATAATCTTTTTACAAATTTCGTTTCAGATAATATTTACGGTCACAACCTTTTTCAACCGTTAAAAAGAATGTAAAAAATGAAAATTAATGTTTAAAAATGTATTTTCTGTTTTTCACGAGTGCTTTGATTTGGCATTAAAAAATCAGACTGATTATCGTATTTGACCATTGAAATAAAAATCGCGAAAAATAAGCTATTTTTCACCCCGTGAAACTGTGATGATCCCTTAAATCCGTAAAAAAAAATTGAGAACTAAAACAAATCATTTTCGTTGCATTCCGACGATGCGATCATCAACGTCGTGGAATTTGATCTATCCGGGATAAAAGTTCGTCGCGGGAAAATATAAATCGATCATTCGCCGGTGAGCTTCGACCTTGAGACATTAGGGACGGTGATGCACATCCGGTGCATCGTGATTACGAGGCTCGCTATCTCGCTTGTGACTTCAACGACTCATTAGTCTCGTACTTACGCTCCTTCAACTCCTCGATGGTGGGTACCGGTTTAATCGGCGACGAGGAACGCTCTTTCCTGTAGCAGGGCACACCGGTCATCGCGCTCGTCAGTACTTCCGGGTTAAATACTTTGCTGCGAAATTCCCTCTCGGCCGCGGGATTCTGGTAGTCTGCGTAAATCTCGTTGTCCGAATTCTTTCGCATCACCTGCGAATCGAATCCAACGGGGAGTCTTAAAATTTGCTTGTGGGAAAGTTATTATCAACCTTCTCCCTTGTGGAATGAAGCGGGCACTTTTTTAAGGTATTCCTTCCGCGGAGGGCCGTATTTTGCGAGGGCGTATACAGGGCCCTCCTGAACCAGTGGTGAATTACAGTGGCGCTCAATAAAAATAAGTCTCAATCAACTATCATACCCAACGACAAACGGGAATTAAAAAATTCGGGCAAGTTTAGTGGATTTGGACATTTTCACATTTTCTCTGAAAAGTCGCGGCTAGGAAATTTCTTCTGCTGGTCTCATTTTACCACGTTTTTATTGGGGGGGGTGCACGCTCTATAGAGCAGTGTTTTTCCACCTTCTTGAATACGCGACCCCTTTACAAGTCAAATAATTCTAGCGAACACCCCCCCCCCCCCAGAGCTGGAAATGGAAGCTTTAAAGTTTTTAGTGCCATTCACCACTTCCTACCTATGTGAACTAATGTGAAGTCCAGTAAAAGAGACGAAAACCCAGCACTTTTACCGTATAATTAGAATTTTGACTGAAGCTAGATGGTTGCACGCTGAAAGTAAACCCAACGAAATTTTGCCCCTCAACTCGCCCCAACCCTAAAAAGTAGGGGTTGAAAACTTAAAAACCGCCGTCTCTCGATAATTAAGGGGTTAGGCCACAGTAACGGGTATAAAATGGTATGCGAATTTAACAATTGTTTTTCGTATGAAAAAGTGTTTCACTTAAAAAAATGAATTACACATCTATTTAGTATGAATATCGAGCTGTAAGAAAATATATATATTTTTTTTATGGACAAAATGGCCGACTACTAATATTTTCTTTTATCTTTTTTTAGGCGCTCCGCGGCGTGACATTTAGCACCCACAATTTTTTACCTTGATAAAACTTTATATCTGAGGGTCATTTTGTAGCTCGTGTCATTGTGAATCTAATGGACTTTGACTATTTTCTTTCAGACAAGCCGTTGCCGAGTTGTTATGGAGCTACCTAGCCCACCTATTTTTGAGGCGTTACGTTAAACTATAGTTTTTTTTACTTAAAAATGAATTAAATTTTTTTTAAATGTATTTCAAGACTTAATTTATCAAGCCCAACAACTTTTATATTCGTATCTTTTATAAAATCCTAAAAAAATCGCGAAAATAGCCTTTTGTTCGTGGCTCCAAAGTGGACTGGAAGCCTTAATTGATAAATATTCAGGTTCGTGAAAGGAATATCTTGCGGGGCTGCGTAGCTTAAAGTCTGAGTGCGCGATTGATTTTATCGTATAGAGTTTTATAGCCTAAGTCTTAACTCTAATTTGAAAAAAAAAAAGACATTGTAAAAGTTGCAACAACTGGTCGGGTTAGGACGATTTTTGTAAACGATCAGATCGCCTTTTTTCTTTTGCGTTTTTCTCGAAAATACCTTTTATAAAGCGGTGCAAATCGTATCTCAAAATTTTCGTCCGATTCACATTCAATTCGGACAGCGCATGGTTTATAACATTTTCTATCGTATGAACGGGAGATTTTGTTAATTTTTTTATCCATATGTTAAAAACAAAAATCATTAAAGTCGTTTTTTGTCGAAAATCAGACTTTTTTTCTACAGCTACGCATTTTCGTAATTGGTAAATTTCCAAACAGTACCCGTTCGTCCATAAGTTCTGTTATAATTTCAAAAGGAAATGTTTTCATTCTTCATTTTATATTAATTACTCCTTAAATTTTTGCACATTTCATTTCTCCCTTAATTTCCTATCAATTACTCGCTCTTTATGGCAAATTTGGGCCGAGAAAAACGTCGTAACATTTTCAATAATTGTCATCAGAGGCTCGAGAGCAAAGTCGGCGGAAAAGCCTCACCTTGGCGATGGTATAGAGGAAGAACAAAAATATTCCGATGGTGTAGAGAGGCATTATGATGCCCATGCTGTTGTTTCCACTGGGTGTAGGTACGACCCGACCCGCCGCGCCCAAAGGCGGTCGCATTTTTTCAATAACGACATGATCGGGTCGACCATCCACTTTCGGAACAATGTGCGACGTGGGTATGGCTCTGCCGCGCTGTTGCAAAGCCGGATGGAGACCGCCCGCGTGAGGCGGCACCCTTCGCTCCTGTCTCATCGGACCTGAAATACGAAAATGGCACTAAATCCAAACAAATCATTCGAAAGATACGCCGCCAACGCAGTTAGAAGAAAACAAGCTGTAACACATTATTAGGGCAAAAAAAAGGAAGAATATTCTTCCGTAATATTCGCAGCGTTTTCGTTTTTTCTCTCGTTATTTTGTAACGTTATGAATGCCGCGATGAAATTATATGTGGAAATTTGACAATTGGCCAATTTGCCGAACGCCACTGCGTGTGGGATACGGATTTTTTTCTTTCGTTTTTTTTTCTCTTTCTTTTGGCACTTGTCCAATTCTGCATGGACAGCTAAGCGGGACCGCAATATCCATTTATACTCCGAACGACTTTTGCAATGCTAGAAAATCCACAGAGCCTTACGCAGTGTCGTGCCTTGCGTAGAAAAAGTTACAGCGACCGGTTCGTAGGAACTATTATGGAGCAATAATGGGCCCGGTTTGAAATTTCGAACTTTGAATGCTCCGACGGTTTAAAATTCCTAATTTTAATGTTCCGAAATTCAAGACAACGCTCAAAACTCCGAAAGAATAGTATCCCGAAAGATGAAAACTCCGAAAGAATTTTACACGAAAGACCAAAACTCCGAAAATCTTAACACCGTCAAAGTAATTTGGCTATGGAAGTTTTAAAAGTTTCAAAATGTTCAATAAATCGACGAATTATTTCAAGAATTTTTTTTATTCAGAAGTGGTTTTGCGTCAGTTTTGAAATTTGCCTAAAGCCTTTTTGTTTGAAAATTGCGGTAAATTTCTAATAAGGATAGGCAAAAACGTTTAAGCGATTTTTACAGCCTAAATCGGCCAAAAACATTTAATTAATTAAAAAGAATTACTTTTCGTTACATTCCAACGATGCCAACTTCTACGTCCTTATTTCAACCCTATAAAATTCCAGACGTGCAACTCCACGTCTTTGACAGCCAACCTGTCGCTTTTTAGTTGTTTTACGTCCACAACGTTTGTTCAAAAAAAAATTTTAGGCGCGAAAAAGAATGATTTTGCCCTCGACCATTGCACCAAAAAAAAATCATGGTCATGAACATGATTCATTTGAAATGATCAGAACGCTCAAAACTCCGAAATAATACTACTCCGAAGGATCAAAACTCCGAAAGAATTTTACACGAAAGACCAAAACTCCGAAAATCTTAACAGTGTTAAGATTTTCGGAGTTTTGGTAAAAACTCTTCTGTTTTGATAAAAAAAATTCTTGAAATAATTCGTCGATTTATTGAACATTTTGATACTTTTAAAACTTCCATAGCCAAATTAATTTGATGGTGTTAAGTTAACACCGTCAAATTAATTTGGCTATGGTTGTTTTAAAAGTATCAAAATGTTCAATAAATCGACGAATTATTTCAAGAATTTTTTTTATTAAGTGATTTTGCGTCGAATTTGAAATTTGTCTGGACAATGTTATACGTTCTACATTATTTACAGTCAACTGTGATGACGTTGAAGTTTGCATTGTTGGAATGCAACAAAAATGATTTTTGTTTTGTTTCGAACATTTCCGTTGTCAGATTAAAGCTACGAAAATCACGAAAACTTTGTTTAGGATTCTTACTTAGTCATTTATAAGAAATCTGCAAAATATGATTTTGGAAAATACTGGAAATAATAAATTAATAAGAATTTTCGTTGCGTTCCAACGATGCAAACTTCAGCCCGGTCAACTGTGTAGACTTTCGCTGGCATGATCTTGACATGAGGGCCGGGTTGAAATCCTGAACTTTGAATGCGCCAACGATTTATAATTCCTAATTTTAATGTTCCGAAATTACAAGGTTCGTCAAGATTATGCCAGCGAAAGTCCACACAGTTGACTGTAAATGATGTAGAACGTATAACGTTGTCTAGACAAATTTCAAATTTGACGTAAAATCAGTTCTTAATGAAAAAAAATTCTTGAAATAATTCGGCGAGTTATTAAAAATTTTGAAACTTTTAAACCTTCCATAGCCGAATTATTTTGACGGTGTTTGGATTTTCGGAGTTTTAGTCTTTAGTGTAAAATTCGTTGGGAGTTTTGATCTTTCGGGGTAGTATATTTTCGGAGTTTTGAGCGTTCTGATCATTCAAAGTTCGGAATTTCAACCCGGCCCCTTTGTATCGTTGGAATGCATTGATTTTGTTTTTTTTTCGTACTTCATTTCTTTCTTTTTTAGTATTATCGAAAACCTTTTTGTGCAATTGGATGTTTTTACTAATCTCTAATGAGAATACATGAAAAAGGTTGAATTATTTTCACGGACTACAACCGGGGACAAAAATTTAGTAATTAAGGGGGTAGATGCCTTTAGGCGAAGAAAAAATTTGCCGACTTTCATGATTTTTTTCTAAAGGACAGATTTCGTCATCATTCTTGAGACTTGTGAAGTTGTAGTTTGCATCGTTGGAATGCAACGAAAATTGATATTTGCGCATTCCTTTAATTTCTTCTCGCGGATTTTACAAACAAAAATCTCTCAATCATTTTCTAAGATATCTATATAGCGATCTGGAATATGAATTTATAACAAAAAATCTTCTTTAATCATAAAAACAAGGAAATTAACATGCCGAAAAGAGTTTTCGCTGCGTTCCAACGATGCAAACTTCAACACCATTGAGACTTAGGGTATGTTTTATTACTACTTTTGGCTGTTACGTGGAATTTTAAAGAACATTTCATTAATCTTTATAAATTGCGGAGGTATGGCACGGTCTTCTAAACTGCATTTTCAATACTGGCGGGACGTATAGCTAAAAAAACCAATCGATCCATTCTAACGGAATTTGGTATAAATCTTTCTAACCTTATTGCCTAAAACATTTGAAGAAATTTGTCTTTGAAAACAAAATCAAGAAAATCAGCCAATTTTTCCTCGCCTAAAGGTATCCTCCCCCCCCTTAAGAATGAATTTTCGTTGCATTCCAACGATTCAAACTTTGACGTTATGAATTTACACAGGCGGACTAGCGATCTATTCTTTTGTATGTTTGAAGAAATTTATAAAATATTCAACGTACATTTTTTCCATTTGTAGAAAAAAATGGTCCATGGTGGCCCATGGACTCCAAATTATTTGTAAGAAAATTATAAAGCTATAACGAAACCCCACAAACAAACATGTAGTAGTTTTCATTAGTGCTGGAGAAATTACGAGCCACCAGAAACTAAAAAAAAATATGCGGAAATATGCGCGAAACTTTGAGGGAAAAAATTACAAAGGATAGAACCACATTAATTAATATTCGTTTTGAAGAAATTAATCGCAACCGATTTATTGTACGATTTGCAACGTGGCCAAATAATTCGACGATCGAATATAGTATTTTTTAAAAACCAAACAGCATTGTTCTCCAAAAATATATAGCCTACTGTTTAATTATAAGGGCGCTTGCCCTTAGGGCTCACGACTTCTGAAACGCACGAGAAACATCACTTCAATTGTGTTAGAACATATATGTGATAAAGCATTAAAAACTATTAGACACGTATTTTTTTATCGGTGGAAAATTGGGCTTTCAGGGAGGAAGCCACTCCTCAAAGAAAGGCGTATCACCCCTTGATGTATTTTTTTCAATAGTTCTATAGTGGATTCTCCATCGTTTTACACTGGAAGAATTTTGGTTCTTGATTCATTCAGATCGGTCTGCTTGTGGGTGAAAATGCAAAACCACCCCTCGAAACGCCTTACTTTAAGGGTTCGTTTCCTATGGTATTGAAGTTTACATCGTTGTAACGCAACGAAAGTTCCGTGATCCATATTTTTTTTTCGAAAATTCAGGCCTCCGAAATCGCCTAAACTTTTTTCAGGACCCTTATTAATGATATTCAGCCCAAATATGTAAGAAACATTTTTGGATGATAATGAAAATGAGGCAATAAAAAAATTAAAACAAATTTTCATTGCATTCCAACGATGCAAAATTCAACATCGTTGGTTTCCCCCTCCAAATCGTTTATCCGCCGATGAAAAAAAAATACTTATCTAATAGTCTTCATTGCTCTATCACATATATGAGTTTCAGCAAAATCGAAGGCGTACACTTACGTGATGTTCCTTGTCAGCACTGATGACGTTGAAGTTTGCATCTTTGGAATGCAACAAAAGTTCATTTTTCTTCTATGGCTCACATTTTTTAACCGATTTAGGGTAAGAAAATCACACAAACGGGTTTTTTCATCTTCATTAGAAATCCACCAGCTTAATCTATCGAAAAATTATAATCATGATAAAGATGAAGAAATGAAAAAAAATTAGAAAAGAACTTTCGTTGCATTCCAACGATGCAAACTTCAAATGGTATTGAAGTTTGCATCGTTGGAATGGAACGAAAATATTCTTTTTTCGTCTTGCCCGATTGTTTCGCTGGTACATTTATGCTACAAAAATCAGGAAATCATTTTTACGATCTTCATTAGGGTTTCTTCACCCAAACTTGGAAAAAAGGGTTCAGATAGTGATAAAATGAAGAAATGAAAAGTAAAGATGAATTTTCGTTGCCTTCCAACGATGCAAACTTCAACACCATAACTTCAACGCCATCAGCACTGACCCAGCGTAGTCGGCAAGGACCTACAATTTTCGTCTATCTCGTTCTTCATCTACGCTATCCTTATACTTATGAAATTTTATTAACTTTCGTCCCTCCTGAAAGTGCGGTAGAAAAAATAAACAGTTATTATAAAATGATCACCAATTTTTGCCTCTTCTGATAGTGTGTTAAAAAAAAACAAACAATTATTATAAAATGATCACGAATTTTTACCATTTCTTATAGTCTATTAGAAAAAAAACAAACAACAGTTCTAAAATGATCACCGATTTTTGCAATTTCTAAAAGTGCGTTAGAAAAAAACGAACAGTTATAAAACGATCACCAATTTTTGCAATTTTTGATAGTGTGTTAGACAGAAAACAAACAACTATTATAAAATGATCACCAATTTTAGCAATTTCTGATAGGGCATTGGAAAAAAACGAACAGTTATAAAACGATCACCAATTTTTGCAATTCCTGATAGTGTGTTAGGAAAAAGAGCAAGCGTGTCGACCAGCACCATTCTGTTAGTTCTTTCGAGTATCAAATATTCGTTGAGTACATTTTTCCCAACTCTTCCTTACTGTGGGGCATTAATATATGGTATCTAATGAGGTGAGGAGTTCCCAATTGCGACAACGAAACTCCGAACTGAGTTTTCAGGCACAGCGAACTATTGAAGGTTCTTATCTCCTCCAGAACCTGTTTGTACGTCTTGCCCAATCTTTGCTCCTTGGCGAGGAAAGACGTGAGATCTATATCGCACCTCGCCAAAACTTCGTCCCTGCAGAAACTCGCGCTCTGAGGGCTCAGTTTGCTCGGCCTCAAGGCATCTCGTACCCTGGGATCGACCTGGTGATGCCTCAGTATGTTCGTACACATCTCCTGCATTATGTCCACCGCGTTGACGTCGCTCTCGAATATCAAGTCGCAGCAAGCTGACAAAATTTACATTCCACAAGTGATATACGAAAATGCACCGTAAATTCTTTTCTTCGCTGTAGATTAATGAAAAAAAAATCGCATGACGAATTAACCGCAGGCGTGTACGAATTTTTTCCGCGATCGCTTTTTCTTCCTCATTGCTTACAATTTTTCACACGTTTGAGGAAAAACCTATATATAGATAGAAAATTCAAAATGTCGTTTGTATAGTAGTACAGTCGTGCTGTCGCTGAAAAAACCCGGAATCGGAGAAAATTAGAAGAAGGCTAGTTTTTTGACAGGTGAGTTTGTAGGTGCCGCGGGTGCTAAATCCAAGTTTGCCTAAAAATCGGGTGGTAGGGTTCTTTTTTAGGGGATGAAAGAACTTGGGGGTGGATGAATGCCAAAATACAACCCCTATGAGGTCGGCGCCGTGAGATAAAATGTTCAGAAAAATCCGGGCTTTAGTTTTGTCCACAGCGCCGAAGTCGTGGAAGTTCATTTTGAGGGTGAAAAAGTGGGGTGAAATTTTGAAAAATCGGTTTTAATTCAATAACTCTTTAGAAAAAAAGTGTACGTTTTTTGTTCAAATGGGAACGTTGTAGCCCTTGAAAAGACGCGCCGATCAAGTATTCGATCATCACTCTCCGATAATATCTTCACCCCCAAAAAATGGTTATAAAACAAAACAAAAAAAATAGTTTATTGAATAACTAAAAAACAATCGGTTTTTCGAGTATGGTTCAAATGTACGAAATGTAGAGAATAATTTTCTCCATATTTTCGTTGCTATGGACCACCCTTGAATTTTGATTTTCCAACCCCTCTCGGGGGTTGAACATTCAAAATGAAATTCTGGGAAAACTATTGACGGCACGAATTTGCTGCTGTGGAAGAATTTGTAGCTTGAACCCTCAGCTACATTTATGTCCACAGCGCCAAACTCGTATCTCTTTAGTTTCGGTCAATAGTTTTCCCAGAATTTCATTTTGAATTTTCAACCCCTGAGATGGGTTCGAAAAAGCAAATTTCAAAAGTTGTGCATAGGAACGAAAATATAGAGAAAATTATTATCTACATTTCGTACATTTGAAACATCCCCGAAAAATCGATTGTTTTTGAGTTATTCAATAAACAATTTTTTTGGTAATTCTTCAACAATTCTTTTGGGGGTGAAGATATTATTGGAGAGGGTTGATCGAATACTCGATCAACGCGTCTTTTCAAGGGCTACAACGTTTCCATTTGAACAAAAATTGTATGAATTTGTCTTAAAGAGTTATCGAATGAAAACTGATTTTTGAAAATTTCACCCCACTTTTTCACCCCTAAAATGAACTTCCACGACTTCGGCGCTATGGACAAAAATAAAACCCGGATTTTTCTCAACATTCTGTCTCCCGGCGCCGACCTCGTGGGGGTTGTAGTTTGGCATTAAACCACCCCCATCCCCTAAAAAAAACCCTACCCCCCGATTTTTAGGCAAACTTAGTTTTAGCACCCGTGGCACCTACAAAATCACCTGTCAAAAAACTAGCCTTCTTCTAATTTTTTCCGATTCCAATATACAGCACGACTGTACTATAGGTAAAAGTGTAACTTTTTTTTGGCTTACCATTTATCAGATGTATACAAGATCAGGATTGGAAAAATAAATGTCTGTTTGGTAAATTTTGTTGAGAAAAAAAAATCTAGATTTCTGGAGGTCTAGAATAAAAATGGTCTTTGATTTCCGAAATTGTAAATATAGCTGGTAGAAAATTAACGATTTTGTAGAGAATAACGATGATAAAAATTAAAATGTTTTTAAAATAAAGAAATGGAAATTGTAATAAATAAGTGAATTGCAACATTGCCGAGACTTGTAACACTTCATACATAAACTACTTATAATCATAATAATAATCATCATGATGGTGTGGGTGATGATAATGATAACGATGACGACGACAATGATGATAATTTTTAATAATCATGGAGGTGATGATGATGATTATGATTATGATGACAACAATAATACTAATGGTAATAATAATAACTATAATATACCAATTAATAGTTGGTATTAAGGTTTTAGTTAGTATTAACGTTTAGTTGGTATTGAGATTTTAGTTGGTATGAAGGTTTTAGTCATATCCCATGACAAATATACAGTGTTATTCTGGCTCGATACTTGGATGGGTGACCGCTTAGCCCTGCACCATCTAGTGCCCCAAATATCGAACGGATAGCAGTTTTATTGAGTTTCTGATGATAACTCAACTGAATCTCAGTAAGACATAGCCACACGTATCAGCGCAGGTTTTCCAGAGTTTCCTTGTGTCCTTGTACCCTTGTGCCAATACAATACAATAGTGCATTGGAAAACGAGTGGCTGTGAGCAACACCCTCAAGGGCTCTGCGAGCCACCGGAAATAGCGAAATGACAAGGGTGGGGTTGCACCCCACACTTCACTTTTACCCCACACTTTCCATTTAGCTGATTTCGAAATTCCGATCAAATAGCAGAGTAAAACCGAAGAGTGTGGGCTGCGACCCCACACTGCAATTTTACCCCACATTCGTTATCCACGACCCCACACTCTTTACGTTGACCCCACACTCTTTACTTTGACCCCACACTCGTCATTTTGGTGTTTACGAACCCACCCCCTTCACTTTTACCCCACACTTGTAATTGCGCTGTTTCCGGTTATAGCAAGGGAATGGAAAGGTATGTGTAATGAAAAATTTATGAAGACGATACAGTAAAAATTATATCGAACAATGCACTTGAATTATAATTCCTCGTTGAGAAGAGACACGTAAGATTTAAAAGAAAATAACTCACCAGGTGCATCAACCGGCGTGTGTATAGTACTGACAGGCGCACTGAGCATCGGATAGAAAATTTTCGGCCACAAAATAGCGAAACATCCGGCGACAATTGCCAAAACGATAATCGTCTTGCGGGGACCGAATTCCGTATTCTCCGCCATTTTTCGTCGTGTATCTTCGTTCGTAATTGTCTCGTCGTTGGTTCGGGTAGCACTTCGATTCATGACTCACGCCGGAATGAGAATTATTCTCGCTTTACGAATGTTTACTTATTATTTTTAGATGGAATATTTTTTTTCTTGTCGTTTCGTATCCTCGACGAGTCCGGCGAATCTCAGATCCAGGGTCACCCCACCCGACGATGGGACAACCGTGCACGGCACACGGACACACGCATGCACGCAACCGTCCCAGGTCCGACGACTTTAGTGTTTACGTACGTGAAAACGTGAAAAGCGAAGATTCCCGTGAAAAAAAAAGCGTACCACACCCGCGAGAAGCCCCCCCGTGCGACAGTCGAGGAAAGACGAGCGCACTTGTCGTCTGCTATTTCTGTCAATAGACCAAGGCCGTGACGCTGAAGCCGCGAGCCCCCGATCCGATCGAATTTATTTTTTACCGTGACGGATGCTGCGCCCAATTGCGCACGCGCCACAATTCACTTGCGAGAAGTGCGTCGTTTAAGATACGCGATTTTTCGTGGCTCGTTAGGTTGGCGAAAATGGAGGGGAACTCGAAGAAAAGCGAATGTAGCACGTGCGAGTGCGAGAGAGATAGGTGGAAATCCTCTTCTTGCTGATGCCCTAGACGACTGATGAGGAAAATGTCATTTTGCCCTTTATTAGGCTTTATTAAATTTTTTAATTAAACAAAATTAATTTAAAAAGAACTCCTTTTTTTAACATGATGACCTTCTTGCACGGTCTTACATGCAGGTCTTGCAACGAAGCTAAATTTTCATGGTGGGGGTAGACACGCTTAACGGCTTCACTTTTCGATTCACTAGGCGCCGCTACGCGTCGCTACTAGAAAGGGGAAGTAGTTTCCCCCTACCTCTTACCGGCGAATGGACCAAAGGTGTTTACGTATGTTTTTGTGGCGCGATTGTCGAAATAACCTTTATTTGCGACCATATACCAGAAGGCTCTACGTGATTTACCGTGATACATTTTATATCGTGTTTTTACGCATAAATGTAAATTTTTTTTGGTAGTGTTTGCGAAAAAAATTCGAAATGGCTAAGGGTTGCGCGGTTCGCAATTGTAAAACGGGGTGCAAGAATTATAAGCAGAAATGCTCCGTGTTTCGCGTGCCCAAAAACGTCGAACGATACAAAAAATGGCTCGATGCTATTCCGGGACTGAAAGAGTCTCCGTACTTGTGCGAAAAACATTTCGAAGAACTATGTATTGTGAGACATTGGAGAAAAAAGGATGTAAATGGTCGTAATATGTGCTGATATGAATTAATGTATTCAAAAAGTTTTCAGTTTTTTTAGATGAAAGTAGTCATCTTTTTTTTAATCAACACATTATTTTTTATTGGTTTCATATATTATGCAGTTTACACGACAGTACGGTAAATTAAGTTAGGGCAAACGGCGCATGCGTTGTGTTCAGGAGGGATAAGGACAGAAGAGCTATTTCTCTCTTCGTCGCATCACTACTTCCCCTTGCCGTCACGCACCAAGCGGCAGAAATCGGAATAAAAAACAGAACCGCCAAGGGTGCCTACCCCCACTACCGCCGTTGTCAGACCTGTTGTCATTCCTTTTCTTGCCTCCTCCTATCTTACCGATCTTTCAGAACAGGGAGACTAGAGTAAAGGAGTGGACACTGTGTGCTGGCGATGTGGCTCCAAAATCGAGGAAAATAAGAGTTGTTGGTGGCGTTGCAATCGGTTTTCCCTTATATATAGATATACTATCTTGCTTAGCTTTCCGACGGCTACTTATACATGGTTGTCTGTGGATTGAATCCGTGCTCGAAAATAAAGAATTATGTGATGTGTAAAAAAAATTATAAATAAAAACTCATATTTTAAATGAGTTTTGTATATAGTTATTAATGTTTTATAAGAGGCAATGTTAAATGTGTATAAATTGAGAACGAAATATTTATTGAACCGTTCGGTGAATCGTTTTCAAACTTGATAGAAGATTATTACATAGACAAAGTAACAATGGGCGTAATTCTGATAATTTATTATTTAAAAAATTACGCTCGTACAATAGAATATTTGTGATTATTATTACTTATTGTGGGAGCCATTTATTATTGGACAGACATAATGTACAGCAAAATGCGCCTTGATAACAGTACAGATTGTTTATTTAATTCATTCGCAGTCGACCATATTTCAATTTATTATTCAAAATTATATTGATTACTTTTAATTGTAACACTTCTGTTTGCCGTTGTTAATCGCACGCGTGAACGCTTCCAGCATAGCTCTTAACATTATTGGAACAATAAAAATGGAAAACATTGCAAATCCTGCAGTACGTCATGCATTGAAGCTCAATCTGACTCTGTACATTTTTTTCAGCCATGCAACAATCTTACATTTTTCATTCTCATTATCTCACTTTCTACAACCAGAGTTTCGCACATTAGCACCGTCGACTACGGAACACGTATCGTTTTTGTGTTTCATAATAAACGAAAAATATGACTGAACGCTAGCAAAAAGAAAACTAAATGTTAGTATAGTACAAGTTTGCAAATATCATGCAATACAAAAAAAAAACGATGATGACAAAACGAGAAGGACATCATGGAAGCGTTGCTGTATCCGTAGAAGGCCCAGTTTCCAAACGAGTTGAGTTTCACAGAGGGCGAAGTCATCCGCGTCATCAGGCACCTCGACGCCGAAGGGGTGGAGAGAACGATCGACGATACGACAGCGTCGTCCAAGAGCGTCCAGTGATCTCGTGGTATCGATTCCTTTGTTCCATTGATTATGAAATCATCACTCTTTTTGATATATTTGTTTTCGAAGTGAAGCTCATAAAACAAGTGCGTTTTTCCATTGCAAAACCAAGGGCCTTGCTCCATTCCTGGAGTAGCGTATTGCACTGATTCAAAAAATTGTTTTAAAGCTAAAAATGTAACTGGTAAACATTGATGAACCTACCCTATTTTAGATTCAACATATATTATCTTAGGCACTGCAAAAATGGATGTTGTTCGCATTCCCATCGTTCTTTTTCTCGCCTCGTCGTTGATCGACCGCTCTGACATCCAGGGACTGAGCATAGTTTCTTCATACTAAAAAGTAGACGGATCATTTAAACAATGAACTGAAAAAAATGTTTCGAAAGTTCTTTTCAATACTTGAAAAATCGCCGACGAAACTTCGATCTCACAGGAAAATTCTCTTTGAAACTTATCACTGCAAAAGAATTCAACGAGCATTGACACAAATTGGTCCTACTTGCTCTTGTGGGGTTAGAATTTCGTCGGTGTTGTTTTATGTTCTTTAATAGATAAAATAAGTAATAATAAAAACATACCTTCCTCAACCACCTATCTCCTTCCGTAAAAATGAGAACTTTTTTCGAGACACACACTTTTTGAAAACTTTTCACTCTCAAGAAACCCGGCATCATTCAAGTCAAGCCAAGATAAAAGGAAAATGGCGGAAAAGATGCAAACCCCGATTTTGACAATCTTCCTCTGATGCGCATGCCTAGAACTTTTAGCTACAATTATTACTATACATCGGGAATTGCGATCGCAGCGCCCCTTGCGGTCACTTAAAAGTCGGGATTTTGGGGCCGCCTTTCGCTGCTTATCTCCTATGGAGTGTCCACTCCTTTACTCTAGTCTCCCTGTTTCAGAACCTGGACAAGCACCAGACCACGGTCTTACATACAGGTCTTGCAACGAAGGTGGTGGGGGTGGTACGCTTAATGTCGGCAATAAGCTTTGGCTTATAGCCACAAGAGCGGCGCTGCGAACTTGTCATAGCGGCAAGACAAGTAAATAGACATAAATAAAAAAAGATAAAATCAACTTACCTCTGCGATAACTCGACCGTTTAAGTCATGTTTTACCCACTTTCTTAGAATGTATCGTTGGAGAAAATGTTTCTTACACACGAATTGCGGAGGCATGAGCTGAGAAATTCCTGGAATTGCAGTGATCCATTTTTGACGACGTTCGATATTCGACGGAACCCGAAACACCGAACGTTTTTCCTTTACCAACTGACGTCCAGTATCACACGTTGGAACCGCACACGAATTAGTCGTCATTATTATGTAAAAATCCGCACGATATCACCGTCATAAAAAAACACGTGATTTTTTTAATAACGGTTATGTAAAACTTTATAGTAGCCGATTAAGTGAGGTTGTGTTGCCACATGCGTCTTCCGCTGTTTCGACTATGATTTGATTGAAGCGATGCGAGCGGCGGTCAAGGAAATTAACGAGCCGACAGTAAGACGACCACCCCCACCACCAATATTTGATTCAGTTGCAAGACCTGTATGTAAGACCGTGCACCAGACAACGACGGAAGTAGAAAGCTGCCAACTAATCTCTACAAGCACACGATTGCTGCGATGTCTGGCGGTAGTTTGCGGCGGCTCGTAGCCGAAAACTACAAGTTCTGTATAGCGTCGTGACCGAATCGTGGGTTGCGATGACATTTTAGGAAATCGACCATCAGAGAGCGCAATTACGCGCAATCGCCCGAGAAAGTGACGCGTGCAGGGCCGATTTAAAAGGGGGCAACAGGGGTTTGAAATCCCCAGGCCTCCATCATAGAGAGACCACCACAATTTAATTGTTCGGTAAAATTTACCGCAGAATGGTATGTAACACGTAATGAGAAAAAAATCACTTTAGAGATATAGCAGGCAAAAAAACGTTGTCACGCTTTGATGAAGCACTTTTTTAATAACATTTCGAAGCGTATTTCTGTAAAAAAAAAAAAAAGTCAAAAACAACAAACACGATGAATTCTCCGTCAAATAATATATTTCATGGATTTTTTTAAATGTTACGTGCTTTAAATAAAATTTACGTGCATTTTTAATGTTACGTGCATTGAAAAAGAATATCCATTCTTGACGGTTTACACCTGGTCGGTCTGGCTGCATTTTTTTTTTAATATCGTTCTTTGGTGTTCAACGGTTTTAAAAAATATAACATTGTAAACATATTCTGAAAATTTCAATACGATCTGTTGAAAATTGAGGGATTTATAGGTAGGTTCCACGAACCGACGAACATTAAACGCGTTTTTCTCAACATGACTTTTTCAAACTCGGTGACCACGATATCAACAAAATCTCTGCACGATCAACTTCAAATTTGACGAGCTTCTATGACATATCAAAAAATAGTGGTTGAACCAAGGATTTTTTATCAACGAAAATAGAGGGTTTTTCACCCTAAATCGATACTTTCTCTTTGGACTGCGGCCATTTATTCAAAAATAAATATTTTATCAAATCCTTCTTTCAAGCGTAATAGTAAAGTAATAAACTACTAGTAACAACTAACTAGTTAAAACAATTAACGACTAAAAAGTATACAATAATTTACATGTAGAACTATTTTTTAAACAACCTTTTATTTGATGTACAAAAAAGTATAAAATAATTTTTTCACCAAATCACCTATATGCGACTATAAACAAAAGCGTGGGGCGCTCAAAATGTAGACATACAATGTTTAAGTCGAGATATACATTTGGACCAGAAAAATTAAGAAAATTTGACGGTTTTTTAAAACTAAGAAATAATTATTCTACATCTATCAACTGTAGTTAAAAATTCATTCATCGTCAAAATGGCAGAGCTGTGGCAGAGCGTTGCAGCAAGGTCGCCGCAGGAGTTGCGACTCGGCGTGCAGTCTAGCTTCCCGTAGACTTTTATTTGCAAAAAATTCAAACATTTTTTCTGTTAGAACATGTATAGTTTCTATGTGACGGTAATTAAAATGAAGGAGATGCAAATTTTAAGAAAATGCCACGCATTTACAACAAGAAATCAACATTTCTGTAAAATGTGGACTAAAAAATTCGTTTCTTTCGCAATGTTTCAAAAACAATTCTCGTCATGTAGAAGGTACCATATTATCAATATTTCTACCAAGTTTCAACTCAATCGGCTTAATAGTTTTTAAATAATTCTGCACGCCTAAAAAACGTGTTTGAAGTTCACGTCCGCTCCGAATCCGAGCGGTGAACGTTTGAAGTTTTTCGAATTTCGCTTTGAAACTTTGGCAAAATATTCTACATATGTACTTCTATCGTTTAAAGAAAAAAAAAGAAAGAAATCGATTTTTTGATCGTTGTAAATATATATCCCGCCATAATTTTCATAAATCCGTTAACATATCAACTCTATTTAATTTACTGTAAAACAGCCTTAGATTTCTTAAATAACAATCATGAAACTGAGTATAAACGTGTGATAATAATTTTTCTAATTACTATTGTGCCCAATTGAATACAGTTAATGAAACTAAATTGATCAAATTTATTGAACATTTAAAAAGTTGCGCGACTTAAGCTTTTATTTATAATCACATACCCACCCAGGTAGCAAAATGTAATCTATATGGCATCCGAAAGATATCGCAAAACGGATACGGATAACTTTTTGGTTGTCCAAAAAGACGCCGTTTTGTATTACAAAACATATCACTTATGTCCGCTTGGCAGATAACTTATTTGTGTCCGATAGTCAACTATACGGCAACTTTTAATGGTTATCAAAGTGTCGATAAAAGGTTAACTCTTTTCGGTTGTCGGTACGTTAGCGCGAAGTCATCAAATCGATATATCTTAAAGATATCTTCTTAAAGGCACAAAAATGCCAAGATACCACGGCCATCTAAAAGTCGTCAAATAGGCATCCGAATGAGGTTAGCAAAACGACATCTAAACGGTATCGAAGAGTAATATCGAAAAGATATCTATTTATTGGCGATATATATGTATAACAATATCCTATCCATTTCTTTATTAAAATTAACCTATTAATAGTCTAGAATATTTAATACGGCTCAATAATCTAGACTATTAATAAGTTAATTTTTATCATGAAGAAATTGATACGATATTGTTGTCGGTTTCGAAGTAGGCTAGGTTATTATAAATAAAACATCGATTAATTCATTATAAGTAAAATGTAATTTAATATTATAAAAACGGTACAGTTGTTATTAGACGTCTCTCCCGTTGCAGTCACGTCTTTTGGTGGTTGCCATGCTCCAAGCGATCCCGTGGATAACCTCAGAAGCAGACATACGCTTTTAGAATAACAAGATAGTACAGTAAACACATATATGTACGCACAGAGGCGAAAAGAATAGTAGGATAAAAGGCACTCACGTATATGTCTTTCAACACCTTTATTTTTTCAACTACTTGTTGTTACACCCGATTTTTTGCCGGTGAAATGAAATATCCCAGGTAGCAATTTTCAAAAAGTTGTCCAAAAGTCGACTAAAAGAGTGCCAAATGTCCGCCCGGAAGTTATCTTAAAGTCAACAACCATCCAAAAAGATAACTTTTGGACACATGATAACTTATAGATAACTTTCAAGCGGACATTTGGCACCCTTTTAGTCGACTTTTGGACAACTTTTTGAAAATTGCTACCTGGGATGACACGCTACACTCGCACTATGATAAAAGTGATCCGTTGGCTGTGATCTTTAGGACAACATTTGGATGACTTTTTACTATTTCCCGCCAATACCAAATATCTTAAAAGACAGCATATTACCGATATCTGAAAGATGTCATGAAAAAGACGTCTTTATGATATCCTTCGGATAACGTTGAACTAGATACAATAGATAACAGTAAATAGATAACGTTTTGATAACTTAAAAGTCATCAATTGGATAATATTTTGGGATACCTTTTAGACAACCGTTCTCATCGCCGAAAGATATCATAGAAAGGATAACTTTACGGCAGCATTATACGAGATGTCATTTTAAAGATGTCGAATAGTTATCTTGCGGTCATGTCTTAAAGGTAACCTGACAACGGCAACTTATAGACGTCAATTGGACATTTATACTGCCTGGGTATAGGTGGAGTGGTAAACAAATATTTTTTACATATAAATTTTCAATACAAAAATTGTAAAAGATACTTAAAACCATACTCTCAAGGGCAAAACAATATTGAAAATTTGCAAACGTTTACTCAGAAAAAAATCGCCAAAATTTTTTTTTTTCAGGCCACGAAGTAGGTGTAACCTACCCGCGATCTACTATGTCCAAAAACTTATTTCTAGTCTCACCAAAGAGTGCGATTCTTTTTTCGCCACATTTTTTTTTCTTTCCAGCCCGCACGCTTCCAAAGTAGAAAAAAACATTCTCTCGCCCCTTTGAGTTTCCCGCTGCGCGAGCGCTGCTAAGGGGTTACGAGCCCCAAGGAATGAATGATTGGTAGGTCGCACTAATAACAATAGCTATATTTATTGCAGATACAACACTTATTAGGATAGCTTCAAGTAGAGATCGAGAACCGCGGTATCGCGGGGGCACGTGCTACGAGGTAAAAAAGCGCGAAGCGACTCCTAGAAGAACTTAGACTCTCTATACATGAGAGTGAGATCAGTATATTGCGCGAGGCACGAGAGACTGTTTTCTCGGTCGTCTGGGCGCTGGTGTCGCTTGACCGTCGACTGGCGTCGCCGCCGAGCGCTGCAGTGGCCGACCAGCCGCCACACTGCCAGCTCCCTCGCGCCATCTCTTGCGTCCGCGGCGCATTAAATTCCCAAGGCGAAGGCATTTTCCAACGCGAGTAGCGCAGACTGCGCGCCCAAGCCTCGAATTTCCACAAATCCATAGTACGCGAATTATAACCTCGGACAGGAATAAAAGAGGAGTCTGTGGGTTTGGCGCTTTAGTTTTTTCAATTATTCACTCGCGCTCGTGTTTCGACAAGTTTGTCGCGTCGCGGGGACACCTTCGAGCGCGACGGTGTGTTGTCGATAGCGAGAAAGGCGCTCTCCGGTGAAAACGAATAACGCCAAAGGAAAGAGAGACATGTAAACAAAATAAAGTGTCAAATCGGGGCCTACACACAAGAAGCGAGTGTGCGTGGGCATTATGGTACAAAGGCCATCTGTCACGCGAGACTTCATTTCGCTTCAACTTCGTGCGATTGTTTTTTGAACAATAACGGAACGAAGAGAAAGGAACAATTCTTGCGGCAGCTGGAACTCGCGAAACTCGAGAATCTTTTTCCTTTTGTCTTTTATTTCAATAGTTGCGATCAAACGAACCGCCCGCATCAGCCTTCGATAGTGAACGAGTGTTTTTTTTTTAATTTCATTTTGTTTATCTTCGACTCTATTTACGAACGAAAAAGTCGAGATTTTCCCTCCTCCGCACTCGCGAAAGTTGAAGAAAATACACAGAGGCACGTCCGCCCCCACCTCGTAGTCGCGATGCGGCATTGTTGAAACCGCAATAAACGAGGTAAGATAACGTCTATTATTATCGTAGTCGTATGTAAACATCGTAAACGTATGCTCGGTATCCATTGAATTTCTCCACCGCATCTCCGGCGCCTCTCAGTCTTTCGTTTCTATTTTCTCTTATTTTTCCATGAACGCTTTCCTCGTTGACGTAAATTTGAATTTTAGGCTAGTTACTCGTTTTTTTGTTCTCACGCAGATCGCGCCTCAGAGCGCGTGAGAAATTCGAGCTCCGTTCGCGATGTGCAGTGAAGAAAAAAGTCCGAATTGCAATTCCTGGAAATTTTGCTTCGATTGTAATGACATGTCAATCATAATCTCGCGTTTTACTCTGACAGTGAAAACGTATATTTGTTTCGCATTTTTTTTTCATTCAAGAAGAGTTTGTGAAGTATCGGGTTTTATTTGGGATCGTTTCGAAGTTTGCGTCGTTGGAATGCAACGAAATGTTTATCGTATCGCCCTATTGTTTTTTTTGTACATGTAGGCTACAAATATCACGGGAATGTTTTTCAGCGTTAAATATTAATTGTAGCACATATTTGGCTACGATTAATTATGAAGGAAGTATTTTTGACGATTCTTCTTAGGGACACATAACCTCAAACTTCAAGAGAAGTAATAAAAATGAAGAAATTAGAAAATAAAAAATTATTTTTGTTGCATTTTGACGATGCAAAGTTCAACACTATTATTCACGATCCTCGAATTCCGTTGAAGTAAGCATCGTTGGAATGCAGCGAAAATCCTTTTAGGGTAGGAGCGCATGCTCTCGATTTTTAAAAATTTTGTTCAAATTTTAACCAGACATTGTTCATTTAATTATACATGTTTGAGTGAAATTTCAGAACAGTCGACTATTTAGATTGGAAGATAATGGGTTTTTAAATTGCAACTTTTAACACTGCAGGGTCTGCATTCACCGAAAGTCAGATCACATAATTCGTCGTACCGTGCTATTGTGTTTAAAAATTTTGAAAAAAAATTATGTTTGGATAGCAAACTAGTTAGGGAAAGAGGGAAAGAATTTTGTATCACCTTTACTATTTAGTTTTTAATATGCGTTATAAATATTAATATTTTATATTGTTTATGTTATCTTCATTAACGAGTGTAATTAAAAAGTGTTGGTTAATTCATAACTAATTGAAAACTTTGTTCGATTAAAAATTCCTTAAAAAAAAATATTTGTGTTGCAGTATTTTAACTATGGTTCGCAAACTTACGTCAATGGATGCGTGGGACGATGCGGTGTTGCCGTATGTCTTTTTATTATAGGGGACAAATATTTTTTGCGGTAAATTGTTCTGTCTAAATTTCGAAGCAGACCCTATAGTATTAAAAGTTGCAATTTTAAAACCCATTATCTCCCAATCTAAGTAGACGACTGTTCTGAAATTTCACTCAATCATGCATAATGATATGAGCAATATTTGGTTTAAATTTGAAGAAAATCTATAGAAATCAAGAGCGCACGCTTGTGCTACCATAATTCTCCTATTTTTATTGTTATCCAAATTCATTTTTTGCAGATTTACTTAGTATATCGCTGAATAACAATCCTCAAAAATCTTTGCGTGATTTTTGCAGCTTAAATCAGCCTGAGGATGTTTGGAAAATAAAAAAAATGCAGGTTTTATAAAATAAAAAAAAAGGCAGATTTTGCATACAAAAAGCCCTCAACTATTTCTACGATACTCTCCAAGAGATTTATAATCTAAATCTGTGGAAGGACATTTTTTTATAGTAATAAGAAGAAGGGCGTAAAAATCGAAGTAATAACTTTTGTTGTATTCCAACGATGGGAACTTCAGCGCCATATAGGCAGCTTGTCTTCTTGTGATTCTCTTGTGCACAGAAATTTGACTCAAGTAACCACACCAAGTTCTCAGAAGTTCAACCTTTTGCTCATTGGTCGATGCGCCAGCCGGTGCGCAGCTAAGCGGTAACTGCTCCGAGCATCGGCCATGCGCAAGGTTACTTAACTCGGAGAATCACCAGAGCCGAAGCCCCGACCAGCCATTCATTAGTGTCTATTTCTTTTTATTTATACGCAAAATCTTTTCCGGTAGATTTATACTGTACGTCTCTTAATAATTATCTTCAAAAAACCGTTGCCGAATTTCTGGATGCAAAATCGACCGAAATTGAAGCGGGTCGGAAATATCTAACGAGATTGATGTTTGCATCGTCGGAACGCAACGAAAATGAATATTCATAAAGTTCTTTTTATTTCTTTCGACCAAATTGCGCGAAATTCTTTGATTATTTTTTACGACAATTAGTCGGAATTCTGCGACATAGACATGTGAAAAAGGTAGCATGCCATAATATCCCATGACAAAATATTACCGACAAAACATCAGGACCATAAAATATCACAATCCGATTATTCTCCCCATGCGAGAATGGGTTTGTTTGTTTGTTTGGGTTTGTTTTGTTGTGTGATCAGGTGACATGGAACCGTGAAAAAGGATTTTTTTATAATAATAGGAATAGGGAAATTGAACAACAAAGAAGAACTTTAATTGCATTCCAACTACCCACACTTTGACACTATAATATTTATTTCCAACGTGTTCCAACGGTGCAAGCTTTAATCTCACGTTAAGGCGATAGGCTGCTATGAGAACCCAAGAATCAGGGTTTAAAAAAATGAATTTCAAAGGAATAAGCAAGATGACTGAAAAAATGATTTATTTTTATTTATATCGTTTTATTATATTTTTATTTGTTTTCATTTATATCGACATTTATTTGTATGTACATCAACAAAGTTGTGTACCAAATTTAATATTGAAATATCAATAATTAAAGAAGGGGCTAAACGGTGTACTCAATTTTGACCCCGCGGTTGATCTGAAACAAAAAAAAAGATGTTTTTCTTAAAATAAATAATATTAGCTAAAACGTAACCAAGCTTCTTTATGTTATAGTGTTTCAAACTTTTTCAAACTCAAGATTTTTTTAGGAAAAAAATGATATTATTGTTAATAACTCGCAAAGAAAAATGTTGAGAAGAAGAACGTCGGTCAAGACTAATCTACTATTATACTGTATAAGCCTACCAAATTTCAAGTCAATCCGTTCATCAGATGTCGAGAAATTGTGTACACCGTTTTGAAAGACATATTTTCGAAAAAAACGCGTTAAAAGTTTTACTAGCGTTTCTATCATTGTAATCATAATTTATGGTGTTGAATTTTACATCGTTGGAACGCAATGAAAACTATTCTTTATTTTGATTACTATTAAAACTCTACTTATGCAGTTTCAAGTTATAGATCCCTAAAAAGGATCTTCAAAAATATTTCCGCGATATTTGTACCCTTAATGTGCACAAAAAAAACTTTGGATTATACAAAAATAAAAATTTAGTTGCTTTCTAACGATGCAAACTTCAGGACCATGATAATTTTACCGTCAATCTGCGATTCCTGCACCATATGTCGGAGCTCCCTCTTCAATTTGAGTTGCCTCAAGCGACGAACGACTGTTCGTCATTTTCCCAGTAGCCTGATCCCTTAAAATCGTATCTGACGTGAGGTGTGACGCGAGTCGATCGGCACGTAAGGGAGATAGCTGGTGCACGTGTCGCGGATATCTCGCCTTTAAAGCTAGCCTAGTTTGGCGAGTTTTCGTTGATTGGTCAGAGTAACTAGATAATGGTATTTGCTTATTAGGTGCTCTGGATTTTAGATAGCGCTCTCCATCGGTCAACTGTTCAAGGTACAAAGTATCTCTGTGATGTTTTCGTCAGGTCTCGGCTGTAACCTATCGTTTCCCAGCTGCCTGGGTTACCCTCAGGACAGCGAAGAGCTCATACCAAAGATGGCGCGAGAGCCGATCCTCCTCAACGTTTACGACATGGTAAGCCGACCCAGGAGAGTCGCGGAAAATCGTTTTCCACTTTGATATCTTACGTAGCCACGTTGTCTTAATTCGCATTTGTTTATCGTTACCCTCAGTATTGGATCAATGAGTATACAACACCCATTGGCTTGGGAGTCTTCCATTCGGGCGTTGAAATTTACGGAGTCGGTGCGTATAAAATTACGATCGAGCGACAAAGTTAAGGCGGGATATACATTTAGACAGGAACAAAAATAAGCAATATGGAGGAATTTTTTAAACTAAGAAATAATTATTCTACGATTGTCAAACTTTAGGTATACTTTAATAGTATATTTAAGTATACAAAACAATTGTTTAAATTAATTCATCATCAAAATGGCGGAGCTGTAGTAGAGTGTTACAGCAAGGTCGCCGCGGGAGCTGTGAATCGGCGTGCAGTCTAGCTCCTCGTAGACTTTGATTTGCAAAAAAGTTCAAACATTTTTTCAGTTAGAACACGTATAGTTTCTATGTGACGATAATTAAAATGAATAAAATGCAAATTTAAGAAAATGGCACGCATTTGCAAAAAGAAATTAATATTTCACGTAACATTTCTGTAAAATGTGGATTAAAAAAGTAGTTTATTTTCCAATTTTTCAGAAAAAATTCTCGTCAAGTGGAAGGTACCAATGTTATCAATATTTCTACCAAGTTTCAACTTAATCGGCTTAATAGTTTTTGAGTAATGGTGCACGCTAATTTCGATAATGCAGTATTGAGAAAAAACGCGTTTGAAGTTCACGCCCGCTCAGAATCCGAGCGATGAGGCACAGCGTTGACTGGTTATAACGTTTAAAGTTTTTCGTATTTCGCTTTGAAACTTTGGGAAAATATTCTACATATGAGGGATTCTCCGTCAATTCAGCCACTTTTTTTCGACCATTTCAGATCTGCCCCATAATTGGTTATATCAAAGTACTTAAAAGGCATTCTATGTGAATTTTTTCAGATCTTCTAATTCAACACTTTAGAAAATGCCGTTTTTTTCTCCAAATGAATGTATCTTGGAAACTAGAAGTAACTGAAAAAAAATGTCTGTACATAAAAGTTGTAGTTTTGTGTTAGCTTTCGAGCGGACGACTTGAAATAATTTTTACGTTCCGGTAACGCTGATTTTTTACCAAAAAAGGGGGAAATTATTATTTTACTAAAAAACGGCCGTTTTTTTTAGGCTGGAAAAATTGCAGAGTCTTACAGTATGTCTGACGATATTGCAAAAAAATCGCCAGAGTGGCACCGATCGAGGTTCTTGGGTAAAAAAATGAAACCACACAAATAATTTTTTTATACCGGAACCTTGCTCCGTGCCAGTCTGGCGATTTTTTTCCGTTATCGTCAGACATACTGGAAGACTGTAATTTTCTCAGCCAAAAAAACGGCTGTTTTTTAATACAAAAAATAATTTCCCCCTTTATTGGTAAAAAATCAGCGTTACCGCAACATAAAAATTATTTCAAATATTCCGCTCGAAAGCTAACACAAAACTACAACTTTTATGTGCAGACATTTTTCTTCAGTAACTTCAAATTTCTGAGATACGTTAATGTGGAAAAAACGGCTTTTTCTAAAATGTTGTTCAGCACAGCATTTTAGAAAAAAAACCCGTTTTTTCTACATTAACATATCTCAGAAACAAGAAGTTATTGGAAAAAAATGTCTGCACGTAAAAGTTGTAGTTTTGTGTTAGCTTTCGAGCGGAATATTTGAAATAATTTTTCTAAAATGTTGTGCAGAAAAACATTTTAGAAAAAGCCTTTTTACCACATTCTCCAACTTCTGAGATATGTTAATGTGGAAAAAACGGCTTTTTCTAAAATGTTGTTCAGCACAGCATTTTAGAAAAAACCATTTTTTCACATTAACATATCTCAGAAACTTGAAGTTACTGAAGAAAAATGTTTGCACATAAAAGTTGTAGTTTTGTGTTAGCTTTCAAGCGGAATATTTGAAATAATTTTTACGGTCCGTTAACGCTGATTTTTTTTTACCAAAAAAGGGGAAAATAATGTTTTAATTCAAAAACAGCCGTTTTTTTGGCTGAAAAAATTACAGTCTTCCAGTATGTCTGACGATATCGCAAAAAAATCGCCTGAGTGGCACGGAGCGAGGTTCCGGTATAAAAAAATTAATTTGTGTGGCTTCATTCTTTTTATCCTAGAACCTCGATCCGTGCCACTCCGGCGATTTTTTTGCGACATGTTCAGACATACTGTAAGACTCTGTAATTTTTTCAGCAAAAAATTGCGGTTTTTTAATAAAAAAATAATTTCCCCCTTTTTTGGTAAAAAATCAGCGTTACGGGAACGTAAAAATTATTTCAAGTTGTCCGCTCGAAAGCTAACACAAAACTACAACTTTTATGTACAGACATTTTTTTCCGTTACTTGTAGCTTCTGAGATCCATTCATTTGCAAAAAAAGGCATTTTCTAAAATGTTGAATTAAAAAATCTGAAAAAATTCACATAGAATGCCTTTTAGTAGTACTTTAATATAATCAATTATGAGGCAGATCTGAGATGGTCGAAAAAAAGTGGTTGAATTGACGGAGAATCCCTCATATATAGTTCTATCGTTTAAAGAAGAAAAAAAAGATCGATTTTTTGATCGTTGTAAATGTATATCCCACCTTAAGGACGACAAAACTGCTGCCAGACATTCAAGCTTTGAATTGAAATTTCAGAGTACGCCTACGGCGGTCACACCCTTCCGCTGTCCGGAATCTTTGAAATTGTACCCAGAGACACGGTCGAGCTTGGAGAACAGTACAGATTTAGGTGGAAAATTTGTTTATTAAGGGATTACACCTACCTAGAGGCGCGAAAAGAATTGCCAAAGTCCGAATTTTTTTTTCTGGGAAACGGTCGGTGCAAAATATAGGCTTTTTTTCAAAACAAAAGTACATAAATTGAGAGGCTTTACAAAAAAATCATCAATAAATAGACATAAATAACGAAAACACAGCCGTCGGCAGATGATGAAACTTTTTTCGCGACGTTTGGCGGTGGACAGCCTCCAGCTTAAACGGTCCATCTGAAATCTAAAAATCAAACGGCTTATGCAGCTTAACAATAAATACGAGTCATTGACGATTGTCGATTTTTTAAATCATTTTTTAAAATAAAAGTGGCAAGGAATTGAAACTTGAACATACAAAATCTACGAAAAAAAGTCATTTTTACGTAACTATTAAGAAATTAAGATTCATTTAAAAAAATGAGATTGTCAACGACGTTTTAATGTTTTTTTTTTGTATCTCCTGTAAGTTTGGCAACGATTCATCACGTGGTTCTTGAGATACCACATCCACTGACTTTGAAAACATACTTTTGTCATTCCTCTGTATTTTTTTTGATATTTTTTAAATGGGATCATCAAAGTTTAACGGATCGAAAAATAGCTGATTTTCGCGATTTTTTTTTCGATAGTTAAAATACGCTAATCAGTCTAATTTTTTAATGTCGAATATGATATATGATATATGATAGCTTATATATCATATATCATAGTTAAAATGTTAACTATGATGTCATACATGTCTTGCATTTTATTCCAACTATGATGTCTTACAGATTTCGAAACACTTTATTTTAACTATATCATATATCATAGTTGAAATACAGTATTGAAAGTAATGATATATAACAGCACTCTTGAAGAACAGAAAATAAATGTTTAATGACGTTGAACTTTGCATCGTTGGAATGCAACGATATTTTTTTTAATTCTTAACATTATCTAAAGACTTTTTTTTCAAATTGAGGTCGTAAATTTCTATTAAGAATACGCAGAAATGTGTGATCGATTTTCACGCTTTGTGGTATTAAAAAAATTTATTTTCGTTGCGGCCTAACGTTGCAAACTTCAATGTCATAATTTTTAAACGTTTATTTTTTTTACATTTTTTTAGCCGTTGAAAATGTCTTCGATAAATAAGAGTCCTCACGGTGTATACGGTTGTGGCCGCAAATATAATCTGAAACAAAATTTGTAAACAATTAGTAATTAGTATGAAAGCCGCTATTTTACTTTAGAGGTTTTTAAAATTCAAAAATGACAAAATGGCGGCGGTATAAAAAAACTATAGAGTTTAACGTACTTTTTGGACAGTTTTTCGTTAAAAAAATTGTGAAGATTTCAAAAAAGCTTCCATAGCAAGATGAAGAACGACGTGAAGAATGTTGTGTCAAAATTTGAGACGGATAGCTAGAAAACTTTTTGAGACTGTACACCATTTTAGAAAAAGACATTTCGAGAAAAACGCGTTTAAAGTTTGGAGTGCGGAATTTTCATATAAATTGTCTACTTACGTTTATGCAAGTATATGAATAACATATTTATAACTGTCTATACGACCGGATAATGCAAAAAAATCGATTTAACAGAAGTTTACACACTGTGATGTGTGTGTGATATTGTGACAAGGCTCTCAATATATGTACCTTTGTGTTTAAAAAAATGCGTTTCTTTTTCACCAACCGATTTGAAAATCGAGAGAAAGAAAAGTCGGAATTTGGCCATTTTTTCGGGCTTCTAGGTAGATTAAACTCATTTCATGATAAAGTCATCGTGGATGAATTATCCGTGTGACGTTAACTGGAATTATCGATTATTTTATTCCAGACAATCCGTGCACATCGGATACACGGACTTTACCGAGGAGGACGTCGCCAGAATCGTCAGCGAGCTAGGCAAAGATTTTCGTGGCGATCGTTATCATCTTATGAACAAAAATTGCAATCACTTTAGCAGTCAACTGACGCAGGTATTCTTGCCGCTCGTCTTCGTTGCACGTACAAAAAATCCATCATCCTTTCTGTTAAGCGGTAGAGCCATCCCTTGGCTCTTCGAAAAGAGCCGATTTTTTTAGTCAATTGGCTTTATTAAAAATCTTTTTATCGAGTACACTGAACATACTGCTTTCGTATTTGTATTTACTGAAAAATGAATTGGAAAACTTAATTATACACAGTTTTGAGTGTACAAAAAAATTACTATCTCGTGCAAATTGTTCAGCGGCCGGGAAGATTTCTTCTGTAGTTTTCAACCGAGAACAAAAACCTGAAAAAATCTTCAAAAAATATAGAAAAAGCTTACGGAACTGCGTACGGAAATTAGAAAATACGTTTTTTTTAAAACAAAGGTAGTGCAATAATGCAGAATAAAGGCTTTCATTTTTGAGCAATCGTTTATATAAAAAAAAGTAAATGAACAATCGCAAAATTCCGTACGGGGTTTCGTGAAAAATGTATGTGAGAATACGTTCAAAATTTCAAGTGAATCAATGCATATTTGGCTGAGTTGCGTTTTCATCAGTTTAAAAAACATGGCTTCGAGAAAAAACGCGTTCAAAGTTTGAACTAACATTTAGCAATATGGTAAATCTTCGGAAGGGTCACTCCCGCTAAAAAGGGGCTGTAATTTTTAAAATAAATTCTTTATGATTCTAAAACGTTATATGAAGTTATATTTTAATGGCGAATAATGTTTTTGAAAGTTAAAATATTGAAAGAATGTGGCGCGATGCTCGTGGTAATATCCCAAAATTGGGACGACGTGATCTTTAAAAAAACTTTAAAAAAATATTTATTGACATTGTTTTTTTTTTTGATGCGCTGTCAATATTATTAAATATGTTTTTGAACTGTAAGAAAATACACAACAAAAAAATCAGCTCGATTCTGACAAGAGTGACACTTCCGAATATTTACCAGCAATATAAATGTTCGATTTACCTTTAATGGGTTAGGCTACTGTGACGACACAAAAATCAGGGTTGATGATTGAATGATCGTTCGGACATTTATTTTATATGTACTGAAACGTTTCGCGATATTGGTGCGAAGCTTTTTGTTAGTTTTCACCGATCGTTCGTATGACCGGGGCAAACAATTTTGAGACGGCGTATAGTTGGCCGGATGGTGGAATTTATGGGTCTCCCGTAGCCTCCTGAAGGGTGATGTACGTGACGTGAGCCGGAAATAATGGTAGGATTTTGAAGGTATTTTGGAGATGCCTCAGTGATTTTGAGAGTCTCAGGGACACCTGTCATAATCCTTCATCATCGGCATTTGATGTTTAGGATTTTCGTTACGTGGATGGTAAAACATGAACGTTCGTTAGTCTTGTTATTTTGGTGATTTGAATGTTGTTAATATTTGTATCGACGATTACCGGGATGCGGGAGAGGTCGCGAGAAGCGCGACCGTGGTTGGAGCGACTACAATGGAAATGATATGGTGAGGTCGCACACGATGGTTAGAGGCGCTGACTCAATCACTCACTCTTTCTCTCTCGCTCGCTCGCGCTCGCACAAGCCGTGAGCGTCGTCGTATACGCGTTATGCCGTTGTTAATATTAGTATCGACGATTACCGGGATGCGGGAGAGGTCGCGAGAAGCGCGACCGTGGTTGGAGCGACTACGAGGGAAATAATATCGTGAGGTCGCACACGATGATTGGAGGCGCTGACTCAATCACTCTCTCTTTCTCTCTCGTTCGCTCGCGCTCGCACAACCCGTGAGCGTCGTCGTATACACGTTTCCCCGGATTTGGGCTCGCTTCTGAAACAGAATGCGTTGACCCTTGGATTGTCGGATATCGAGATATGTGTGGCGGTACAATTGGTTGGCACGGTTGCAAAGTGCAACAAAGTTCACGGTTGCCAGGCCGTGAAACTCACGCGCTAGATGACTAGCGTTCAAATGATGTGCTCGCTCGAGGTGGATTTAATCCCCCCGAGTGCACATAGCGGGGCCGTCCGGAAGGGACGGCTGACCTCCTCGGTGCCAAGTGAGGAGGACGAAAAACCAGAGAAGCTGGTTGCAGAATCGCCTCTCGTGCAGCGAAGCGCTATCGGCGCCTCTCGGACTGCACACTTCGAGTATTCGGGAGTGAGCGCGTAGGATGATGATCGGTCGTCGTCCGGACGATCGATCAGATGTTAAAACTTTTCCTTAACAGGCAATCACCACGATGACTCTACCTCCGAGGTCGGGGACCCTGACGCAATGCAGGGGCTTCCCAAGGAAGTAGAGTTTCTACCACGAAGCTGAGGTCGTTCTGGGATGGGACCAGGGCTACGGCAGCAAGGCCTCCATCCTGTGATCCGCGATGACGGATGACGGTGACTCCACGTAGTAATTGAAGAATTTGCGAAGAGTGCCGCTCCGGCTCGTGCTCGCCCTTAAGTAGCCTGAGGCCCGTCAGGAGAAATTCCATTTCTCCCGTGATTCTGGAGACCTAGGTGGGAAATCACGCCGCCGAGGAATCCTCCGTTGGTGGGATCGACTGCGTTGGTTATTTTGAGGACGGCAGCATATCGTACTCCTCTCGAGGGATAAAATATGCTAGCGAGTTGCTCTCTAAGATATTAGGCGAGCATGTAGTACGAAGAGGCGTCACGATGAATTGGTCACGTTCTTAATGTGATAGGAGTGGTCGAGCACGGGAAGCGAGAAATCTGACTAAAGGCGGCGATTTCCGCGAGTCCGCGGTGGTCTTGCTCCTCGCGGTGGGCGGAGCTCCTTGCGAGGTGTCGCGGGCTCGCCCCAATCTCTTAATTCAGGAGACCCTCCCGGCCGGTGGCATGGCCGGTTGCTCTGAACGCGGGCCAGAATACGCAGGTGTCTCGTGAACGGTTAGACGCTATCGTATTCGGTGTGACGGTGGCTTACCCATATAGCCGAAACGTTACATGGCCCCTCCAAGGTCGGAATTCCTTTCTGTGAGGGGAGACGACCTTAATCCCTTTTCCTTGTGACGGGACGTCGCCGTGCACTCTTGCGGGTGCCTGTCTCCTGTTAGAGTTGTTTCGTCCATGATGTATCGTTGTCTTAGATGGCCAGTGTCCAACGGGTCAGGTCTTATGCCATCCCGTGACGGGGTGTGCCCATGGTGCCGTCTCTGTTGTAAGGACCGGGACGGGAGGAGTGATCCCGTCTCTGTTGTAAGGACAGGGACGGGTAGAGTGGTCCCGTCTCTGTTGTAAGGACAGGGACAGGAAGGTTGATGCCGTCTCTGTTGTGAGGACAGGGACGGGTAGAGTGGTCCCGTCTCTGTTGTAAGGACAGGGACGAGAAGGTTGATGCCGTCTCTGCTGCAAGGGCAGGGATGGGTAGGGTGGTCCCGTCTCTGTTGTAAGGACAGGGACGAGACGAGTAATGCCATCTCTGTTGTGAGGACAGGGACATGTAGAGTGGTCCCGTCTCTGTTGTAAGGACGGGACGAAACGAGTGATGCCGTCTTTTTTTTTTTTGAGGGGAAGGCTAAGATGGCCTCCACCTTATCCGGGTCAGGTCTTATCCCGTCTCGGGCGGGCCTCTTGGGTCCCTGAATCGTCGTGGTTGGTTGTTGTTCCCAGGAAGGGATTCTTGTCGTGGTGGTTCCCTTGAGCACCCCGCGAAGGTTGGTCTAGGCGGACGGCCTGCCCCGTCACGCTCCTTGTCTCCTGGTCCCTCTTCGTCTAGAGAGGACAATAGGTCCAGGAGGCTCGAGATGGTCTCGATGCATTTCGCTCGGACGATCATTCTGACCTCCTCCGGGAAGTGCCTTTGTATTTTACTGATGGTCTCCTTGTCGGAGAGGGGTGGCCGAAGATCTTTACCCAGACCGATCAATGAGAGAGCGTACCCAAAACGGGACTCCTTTTTTAGGGGATCGAACCATCCGTATTCGATCTTGTTCTTGGCTCGATATTGCCGATCCTCGCTCCAGAATCGCTCAAGGAACGTTAGTTCGAGCGATTCCCAGGAGTGGACGTCACTTCTCACTATTTTCCACCATTGGAGGGCCAGATCCGAGAGGCATTGAGAGACAATTATTTTAAAATCGTAGCGGGTACCAAATACGCGATGGTACTCTCTCAGGTCTGTAAGGAATTGCCACGGGAGTTCGTGATCATGCCCTCCGAAGGTGGGGGCACTGAGTCTCATCACTCCCGCGCTGGTGCATGCAGGAATGTCTTCCCGCGATGCTGGAAGAGTAGAAGGTGAGTTGATGGCGGGATTTTCCCTGATGGGATTCCCGTGACGTAGATGTGTTTCTTCCGCATACCTTTCAGGTAAGCCCATGTTCCCGAGATTGAGGAGTCGTTCCTCCGGGATAGGATGTGCCTCCGCTTGGGGGGCGCGAGATTCCCGTGAAGTCGGTATGCAATGGCGCGTGGAGGAGAGGGGATCGTTTCCCCAATTCTCGAGGGTAGGGTTCGCGTCGGAAGGTCGCTGAAGTAAGCTCCGGGCTTGAGTGTGGATCGCGTCCTCTAGGGACTCGAGCTTTTTAGCAAAGGTTTCATTAATTGATAGGAGAGTGGCCGTCAGCGCCTTTGCGTCGTCATCGACTCGGCGTTGGATGTTTGCCATCATCTCCTTGATAGTGGATAAGGATAGTTGGGATTCTTCCGGTGTGAGACGAGCGTTATCGTCGAAAATGTTTGGTTCGGAAGTACTGGGGTTCCACGCAGGCAGACCCCTCATACCTATCCCAGTACCGTCGTCCCTGCGACGCGCCCCCCTCTCACCTCCCCGCGGCTCGCTCCTCACATTTGTGAGGGCGTCGGGTTCGGTGGGTGGGCCGGTCGCGTGGGCCGAGTCTGTAGCGGCACGGGGCGGCAGGTTTAGAGCCTGCCCCTCCTGAGGAGGATTCCCCTTCCGGGCCTCGCTCATTTCGGAACGCGAAGCCTCTGTACGCGAAGAGGGGAAGTACCTCTCTACCACCGAGCAATGCGTCCGAGTTATATAATTTGACTTGAAGCGTCTCTCCGTGGTAAATACTTATTGGGTATTTACATCTCACGCGTGGCCTCGCGCAATGCTCGAGTTGAGACTCGGGCTGGGTGTTGTATATATTTTTTTTTTCTTTGTTCGGAATTTCGAGTCGAGCTCGAGGCCTCGCTAATCCCCGCGACGAGCGCGCGACAGAAAAAAGTTTTTTTTTCTTTCTGCTTGGCTTTCGCTCAGCGCTTGGGAATCGCGTGGCCTTGCCTAATTGTGGGCCTTCGCGCTCGAGATTGCGCGTTTGAATTTTTCCAGGCGAGAGTGAGACGGACGAAATATTCGTCTATACCCCGGGATATTATTTCCTCTCCCTCTAGAGAGAGCGGGCAAGCACGACGTGTGGATACTCGCTTCTCTTATGCTTCGTTTGTGTTATGTTTTTGAGACAAGGATCGTCTCGTACTTTTGCTCGAGATATTTACTCAGCTTGCCTAAGAGAGAACGAGCACGCTGTGTTCGCGAGTGCTCGCTTCTCGTTGATTGTTTTCTCGTATTACAAAATACCTGAAATGGGAATTTTCTCAGCGTACGCTGGCTATACGAGCTAGTGGTGATTGCAACGGCTAACTATCTATCTTATAAATTAGTTCGCGCGTTTCTTTAATACGTCCGTTCGTATGTACATTTTCAGGAAATTTTGGAAGGCTTTCGGGCCCCACGTTGGGCGCCAATGAAACGTTTCGCGATATTGGTGCGAAGCTTTTTGTTAGTTTTCACCGATCGTTCGTATGACCGGGGCAAACAATTTTGAGACGGCGTATAGTTGGCCGGATGGTGGAATTTATGGGTCTCCCGTAGCCTCCTGAAGGGTGATGTACGTGACGTGAGCCGGAAATAATGGTAGGATTTTGAAGGTATTTTGGAGATGCCTCAGTGATTTTGAGAGTCTCAGGGACACCTGTCATAATCCTTCATCATCGGCATTTGATGTTTAGGATTTTCGTTACGTGGATGGTAAAACATGAACGTTCGTTAGTCTTGTTATTTTGGTGATTTGAATGTTGTTAATATTTGTATCGACGATTACCGGGATGCGGGAGAGGTCGCGAGAAGCGCGACCGTGGTTGGAGCGACTACAATGGAAATGATATGGTGAGGTCGCACACGATGGTTAGAGGCGCTGACTCAATCACTCACTCTTTCTCTCTCGCTCGCTCGCGCTCGCACAAGCCGTGAGCGTCGTCGTATACGCGTTATGCCGTTGTTAATATTAGTATCGACGATTACCGGGATGCGGGAGAGGTCGCGAGAAGCGCGACCGTGGTTGGAGCGACTACGAGGGAAATAATATCGTGAGGTCGCACACGATGATTGGAGGCGCTGACTCAATCACTCTCTCTTTCTCTCTCGTTCGCTCGCGCTCGCACAACCCGTGAGCGTCGTCGTATACACGTTTCGCCGGATTTGGGCTCGCTTCTGAAACAGAATGCGTTGACCCTTGGATTGTCGGATATCGAGATATGTGTGGCGGTACAATTGGTTGGCACGGTTGCAAAGTGCAACAAAGTTCACGGTTGCCAGGCCGTGAAACTCACGCGCTAGATGACTAGCGTTCAAATGATGTGCTCGCTCGAGGTGGATTTAATCCCCCCGAGTGCACATAGCGGGGCCGTCCGGAAGGGACGGCTGACCTCCTCGGTGCCAAGTGAGGAGGACGAAAAACCAGAGAAGCTGGTTGCAGAATCGCCTCTCGTGCAGCGAAGCGCTATCGGCGCCTCTCGGACTGCACACTTCGAGTATTCGGGAGTGAGCGCGTAGGATGATGATCGGTCGTCGTCCGGACGATCGATCAGATGTTAAAACTTTTCCTTAACAGGCAATCACCACGATGACTCTACCTCCGAGGTCGGGGACCCTGACGCAATGCAGGGGCTTCCCAAGGAAGTAGAGTTTCTACCACGAAGCTGAGGTCGTTCTGGGATGGGACCAGGGCTACGGCAGCAAGGCCTCCATCCTGTGATCCGCGATGACGGATGACGGTGACTCCACGTAGTAATTGAAGAATTTGCGAAGAGTGCCGCTCCGGCTCGTGCTCGCCCTTAAGTAGCCTGAGGCCCGTCAGGAGAAATTCCATTTCTCCCGTGATTCTGGAGACCTAGGTGGGAAATCACGCCGCCGAGGAATCCTCCGTTGGTGGGATCGACTGCGTTGGTTATTTTGAGGACGGCAGCATATCGTACTCCTCTCGAGGGATAAAATATGCTAGCGAGTTGCTCTCTAAGATATTAGGCGAGCATGTAGTACGAAGAGGCGTCACGATGAATTGGTCACGTTCTTAATGTGATAGGAGTGGTCGAGCACGGGAAGCGAGAAATCTGACTAAAGGCGGCGATTTCCGCGAGTCCGCGGTGGTCTTGCTCCTCGCGGTGGGCGGAGCTCCTTGCGAGGTGTCGCGGGCTCGCCCCAATCTCTTAATTCAGGAGACCCTCCCGGCCGGTGGCATGGCCGGTTGCTCTGAACGCGGGCCAGAATACGCAGGTGTCTCGTGAACGGTTAGACGCTATCGTATTCGGTGTGACGGTGGCTTACCCATATAGCCGAAACGTTACAGTACATTAACAAAGTTGTGCACCAACTTTCATTCTGAAATATTAATGATTGAAGAAGTTATAAACAATCTCGTGAACGACCTTTGAATGTGAGGGGCTCAACGGTTTACCCACCCCTTTCATCTGAAACAAAAACGACTTTTTTTTTCCAAATAGATAAGATTGGCTACGACTAGACTGAGCTTTTTTTGTTATCGCGTTGCAATCATCAAAAACAAAGTTTGCATTTTTTTCTCAATTTTCCGCGGAAAAACGATATTGTTAATAACAAAATTAAAAAAAAAAGTCCGTCAAGACTATTATCATAAGATTACCTTCAATCTGCGATTCCTACATCATACGTTGGACCTTCCTCTTCAATTTGAGTTACCTCAAGCGACGAACGAGTTTTCAGAATTTTCACAGTTGCCTAACCCCTAAAACGTATTGTTTTCTAAATAGTGTTTTGTTTTATCAAATAACAACATTGTTCCCAATGACGTATCGTTTCATTAAATAGCAAAAATTCCAACATTTTGCTATTTAACAAATCTTCGGAAGAGACTATTTATTATTTTCGTTTACGATCCAATCTCTTCAACATCAACTCGCACTGTTAACTCTACTACTTCCTGATCCTTACAAACCGCTCACTATTGTCACTTTTATACGATGTTGAAGTGCGCCTCGTTGGAATGCAACGGAAAATAATTCTTTTCCATTGCTCGAATATTTTTTGACCGCTTCACACTATGAAAATCACTCACAAGGAACATCCCCCAGGTGTCCGCCTCCGATTTTGTTGAAACTCATATATGTGATAGAGCATCGAAAACTTTGAGACACGTATTTTTTTTTATTGGCGGAAAAACGGATTTAAGGGGGGAAACCGGCCCTCAAAGAAAGGCGTGTCAAGGGGTGATTTTGCAGTTTCACCCAGAAGCAATCTACCGATCTGAATGAAATAAAAACGAAAATTCTTCTAATGAAAAGCGATGAAAAATCCACGATGAAAATGTTAAGAAAAAATTAAATTAGGGGGTAAACCACCCCTCAATTTGCCTTTTTTCACCCCACACTTAAGAGGGTTGTATGCAAATTAATAAAACAGGTATCATTTAGAAGGGCAATTAAAATTAAAGTTGACGGGTTTTTGCGTTTTGGCGGCATAGCAAATTTAAGGGGGTAAACCACTCCTAACAAATTTATTTATCATGGTCGTTTTTTCTATGTTTAAAGTATATCCGCTGATTTTAAATATTTCTATAAGCTACAATTTAATGCTTTATCATATTTCAAAATTATTACATTCGTCTTAAGGGGTAAATACGCCTCTGACGAGAAAGCCGCTTTCAATTTCGTTGAAACTCATATATGTGGTAAAGCATTGCAAACTATTAAACATGTTTTTTTCTGTATCGGCAGAAAAACGGTGTTGGGGGATGAAAACATCCCTCACAGTTTCTCCCACAAGCAGTCCACCGATCTGAATTAAACAAAATCGAAAATTCCTCTAATATTAAGCAATGAAAAATCCACTACGAGAGTGTTGATTAGAAATATAATTAAGGGGTAAACCACCCCTCCATTTGCCGTTTTTCACCCCACGCTTAAGAGGGTTGTATGAAAATTAATAAAACAGGTATCATTTTGAAGGGGAATCAAAATTCAAGTTGACGCGTTTTTGCGTTTCAGCGGGACAGCAAATTTAAGGGGGTAAACCACCCCTAACATAAATTTGTTCATCACCGTCGTGTTTTCTGTGTTTAACATGTATTCGCGGATTCAAAATATTCTACCGCGTTTTAAAATTATTACGTTTTTAAATTTTTACATTTTAAGGGTAAACTACCCCCTCTAATTGCTTTCTGTTTGAAGTTTCGCGAAAGGTTTCACGAATTTCGTTAAAACTGTATTCATTTCATCGGTAATATCAATTTTATGTTTGTGTGTGTGCCGCATATTCGTTTTGAGGTTTATGAGCGGTACTTTGGGAGTGGGGACGTAGGGCTACCCTTTACTCATAAGACTCACATATTCGTGTCGAAAGGCTTCCAATTTTAATATGCACGTCCATTAAGCATCTCCATAGGAATAAACATTCACTTCTACTATATCATTAATTATAATAATTTCCAGAATAAGTTATAAGGCTCACTTCGATAATTTAGCCAGCGACGTAGCCTTGTGGAGTAATGTATATTTTTATTATTTTACCGTTTATTTAATTAAACATATTAATGAAACTGAGGGTTTTACAGTAGTTTAACGAACATGTTTTTAATATATTTTAATATAATTTCATTTGAGAATCATATCAGCTGATTTAATTAATAGTACTTGCGAAAAGTATCGCAGTCATATGCCGTCAATTCATTTTCTTGTCATATATACTTTTTTTTCTAGTCTATCAACTATCAACCATCAACAATCATGGCTCGGAATTCCTGCAATAATGATAATCGTCAAAAAATGCTTTAAACACAACGACTTTTTGCACCATGCACATCTGTTAATGGCCAAATTATTGCAGCCGGGTATTTCACAATGTGTGTTCGATTCACCAAAACCAAAGATAACAGGATTTTCAAAATCTTCTGGTTTTTTAAATGAATGGAAATGAACAAATTTATGTTAGGGGTGGTTTACCCCCTTAAATTTGCTGTCCCGCTGAAACGCAACAACGCGTCAACTTGAACTTCGATTCCCCTTCAAAATGATACCTGTTTTATTAATTTTCATACAAGCCTCTTAAGCGTGTGGTGAAAAACCTCAAATGGAGGGGTGATTTACCCCTTAATTATATTTCTAATCAACACTCTTGTAGTGGATTTTTCATCGCTTAATATTAGAGGAATTTTCGTTTTTGTTTCATTCAGATCGGTGGGATGCTTGTGGGAGAAACTTTGAGGGGTGGTTTCATCCCCTAACACCGCTTTTCTGCCGATACAGAAAAAAACATGTTTAATAGTTTGCAATGCTTTACCACATATATGAGTTTCAACGAAATCGAAAGCGGATACTTCAATAATGTTTCTCGTCAGAGGGGTAGTTACCCCTTAAGACGAATGTAATAATTTTGAAATATGATAAAACATTAAATTGTAGCTTATAGAAATATTTAAAATCAGTGGATATACTTTAAACACAGAAAAAACGACCATGATAAATAAATTTATGTAAGGGGTGGTTTACCCCGTTAAATTTGCTATGCCGCCAAAACGCAAAAACCCGTCAACTTTAATTTTAATTGTCGTTCAAAATGATACCTGTTTTATTAATTTGCATACAACCCTCTTAAGTGTGGGGTGAAAAAAGGCAAATTGAGGGGTGGTTTACCCCCTAATTTAATTTTTTCTTAACATTTTCATAGTGGATTTTTCATCGCTTTTCATTAGAAGAATTTTCGTTTTTGTTTCATGCAGATTGGTGGATTGCTTCTGGGTGAAACTGCAAAATCACCCCTCGACACGCCTTTCTTTGAGGGGCGGTTTCCCCCCTTAAATCCGTTTTTCCGCCGATAAAAAAAATACGTGTCTCAAAGTTTTCGATGCTCTATCACATATATGAGTTTCAACAAAATCGGAGGCGGACACCTGAGGGATGTTCCTTGTCAAACATTTTTACGTATTCTTATTGAAGATCTACAATCTTCATATGCAAAAAAAAAACTCTTTGGATAATGAGAAAAAAAGATATAAAGCATGAAAAAATAAATCATTGTATTCCAACGCTGCAAACTTCACCGTCATTACTTTTACCACAATCGTGTGAATAGGCAAACGTCGCAAGACGCCAATTACGTTCGTTTTCTTTTGAAACATCGTCCTAAGGGCATTTGAAAGGAAAAACGTTTTATCGTTTACCAATTTATCGAATACCGCGTATCAGAGAAATAAAAAACGTGGAATTTCGATGAGAAGTGCAAAAATAAGTTGATAAAAAATTTCGGAATGTTTACGTCCCGGTGGGCGTAATCGTCGCAGCGTGTTCAAGCATAATAATGTTTTTTTTTGCAGATACTGTGCGGTCAGGAGATTCCCGGTTGGGTAAATCGTTTGGCCTACTTCAGTTCTTGCGTTCCATTTCTGCAACGATGCCTGCCAAAGGAGTGGCTAACACCGGACGCCCTTCAACACTCGCTGAGCCACGTGAGCCATCAAGAGAGTAGCCCGCCCTCAGACACGTCGTTGTAACATTCAGCCAACTGTGATGGCGGCGAGGGTAACATTTTGAAATGTCGCCGAAGTCACACCTTTTGAACGGGACGACCATCCCCGAGTCGGCGTAAACAAATATTTCAAATACGACGGAGTTTATTCATACGACAAAATAATTAAATTTCGATATAAAATAAAGAGAAAGAGAGAAAGAACGAAAGAAAGAAAGAAAGAAAGAAAGAAAGAAGGAACAAACAAACAAAAAGCAGCTAAGAATAATGTCTTCGAAACGACTCGGAATATTGTAAACGCGCAATCGTCAATGCCGGGAGGAAAAGATACCGAAAAACCGAAGCGACCGCCGCGACCCGAATACTTTATTTTCTTCTCGGACGATCGTAAACGATTGCGCGTATTACACGGAGAAAGATAACGAAAACGAGATAAATGCCTTCCTTGTAACCACTGTTCACTTCAACATTTGGGCAGTGTGTACCTTACGTAAGAGTTTAGAGAGAAAAAAAAACGAAAAAAAAAAAAACAAAAAAAACACAAATAATCAAGAAAGAAATACTTTGTTGAATCCTACTGACGAAATTTAATAGCATTAACGTTACGAGTAAGAGAGAAGCAATGCCCGCGAATATCGAAGAAAGAGAACCACGAAGGAGCCGCACGATGAAACGTGCTACGGTTATCAATTGTTTTTTTTCCAAACACCACTCGCTCGTTACTCGAACAATTTTTTTCTTCATATACGTTGGCATTGCTGCATTGCCTACGCGAGTCGGAGCTGCGAGGAGACTGAAACGATATAAGAAGAAAGAAAAACATTTGTAAAAATCAGATCTCTACCGCCCCCCACCCCCCGCCGATCCACGGACCGTGTTAAATACCTGTTTCAGATTTTTTCAGCTAACGTTCTAGATTGCTAAAAAAAACGAGAGAAGACGAAAAAAAAGTGGATCGATAATTACGTGGTCGTACTTCGCGTACACCGTTTATTATCGAAATTGACGGTTCTGGCGATATAAATAGTACATAATAATAGTTATAATAATTATAATAATAGTCTTAACTATGATAATTAGATAAATATATGAAACTAATAACACACGTCCATGACAACAAGCGGCGAGGAAATCTCGAGGAAAAATTACGTCACGAGAGAATTATTTTTTTTCACTCGACGCAATCGAGATACGAGCATTTACAGACTTCTCAGTTTTTTCTTTTATACATATATACGCAGGGTGATTCACTAACCTGCGTCGAACGAGAGAACGACACGCTGCCGAAATCAAATTCGTCCGGTACGGTCAGATCCCGCCTATTCTTACCCCCTCCACGTTGCCACGTGGGTGCGGGACCCAATACGGTACTGAGCAGCAAGCCCTACTACCCCCACTCGCCGCGCAAAGCTGCGCGGTGCTGTGTCGTTCTCTTGTTGAACGCAATATAAAAGTCACTCGACAACACCTATAAATATTGATCTCAGAAGGAAAAGTCCGTGACAAAATTCTAATGCTCTGTCAATGTCTACAGTTTGTTAGCCTTAGATTTTTTCCAAGTCGATATTTCAATCTCATTTCAAGGTCACATTAAATTTTTAAAAGAGCACCCCTTTTTTCTATTAACCCCAAATGTAGAGCAGAAAAAAACAAAACCAATGGCCTAGAATGTCATGATGTTGGGATGACCTTGAAATTACCAAAAAAGGCGATGGTTTCAAATGCACATGGTTTTATTGTACGACGTGTTAAAAAATTTGATTGGGTTTGTTTTCGTCTGAAACCACCACTTTGCTTGCCTTGCTTTAATTACCGTTTTCCAATTTTTTCGGTGTTTCAAGGTCATCCCACGGTCATGATATTCTCGGTCATTGGGTTTGTTTTGTAGTGCACTACATTCGTGGCCAATAAAAAAAGGGAAAATGCCATCTCAAGGTCATCCCAAGGTCATCCCGAAATTCCATTCCAAGGTGATCCCAAGGTCATGATATTATAGATCATTGGTTTTGTCTTTCAGTTTGCCAAAAAAAAGGCGATGGTTTCAGATGCACATGTTTTTATTGCACGACGTGTTGAAAAAATTGTTGGGTTTGTCTTCGTCTGAAACTACCGCTTTGCTTGCCTTGCTTTAATTACCGTTTTCCAATTTTTTTTCGGTGTTTCAAGGTCATCCCACGGTCATGATATTCTAGGTCATTGGTTTTGTTCTGTAGTGCACTACATTCGTGGCCAATGGAAAGAGGGAAAATGCCATTTCAACGTCATCCCAAGGTCATACCGAAATTCCATTCCAAGGTCATCCCAAGGTCATGATATTATAGATCATTGGTTTTGTTTTTCAGTGCCCTACATTCATAGCCAATAAAAAAGCATATTGCATTTCACAAAGTCGACGTGACCTTGAAATCAGGTTCCTACCGCCACGTGGAAAAATGTATGGCTACCAGAATGGAAAAATTGACGATCCATTCAAATTTTTTCGTCAACTTTCTTGTTTGAAATCAATATTAATCGGTGTTTTCGAGAGACTAACATTTTGTCAATCACCCTTTATATGTATATATATGTATACATCTCTCTCTCTCTCTCTCTCTCTCTCTTCTTTTCATTCTGATTTTATGGTTGCTCCTACGCAAGAATTATCCCTCAATCACGGAGATGATTGACTATTTAAAAAGTTTGTTCGCCGATGATATTCATCGATGTTATTCGAATCACTCGATTGCCCGCGATTGTATACAAATTGGAGACCACATCGTAACAGTAGGAAAAACACTCACGAATTTTCGAGTCTCGAGGATACTGTAGGTGCCAAATACGAGATCGAACATACGTTTTTTTTCCCCACGCAATCTCCGACCCGTATTTTACTCGTGTAATATTTTTGATTAGTCGAAAGGGGTCGCTTGTCTCGTCGGGAAAGAAGTTTGAAAAATTAACTGGCATTTTAATGGTTGAAAAAAAAAATGTTATGTACCTCGTACAGGCAAAGCATCCTTGAAGGAACAGCACCTTCCAACTATTCTCTATTCTATGAAAAAAAAAAAGAAATCTTCACTCTTCTCGAATTTAATAAAACGTAACTTGTTTAGAAAACTGAAGTACCTAGTCAAATTGAAATATTGATCGAGTGGAGAGCAAATTGCGAAATGCCGACTCGTGCGTCACTGATGTTTTTTTTTTCTACTTTCGCTCAGTATGGAGGACTTTTTTCCTCGTCCCACGTCTTCATTTGCATTTCTCTGCGTTCCTACATTTTCCTTGCAACGTGTATACTCGTAGAAGGTCGCGCTATAACAGTCAATTAAATCAAGCAGCCCACGGTAATTGCGGAATAAAACGCACGCACGATTGATTCGATTTTGTGATCGAGGATCGTTGGAAACGACAAAAAAAGAAGATAATTGTACAGAAAATAGGCCTCGGATGACTTTGACCCTGAAACATGTTGCAGACGAGGTCATCCCGAACAAGTTTACATGTATAAGGTGCGGGAACGAGTCCGTCACGATGTTTTAGAATTTTAGACCCTTGCAAGGTCGAACGCATAAATAAACGTCATAGTGTGTTGATTATACTATACACTACTGGTACTACACCCATTTGAAGTCAAACGAATCCAAACAAACCCAAACAAACAGAAATAAACACATGATCACCTAATCCCAAACAAAGGACCGTTGGAACGTAAAGAAAACGAATACTTATGAAGTCCTTTTTATTTATTTCGCCCAAATTTGCCGGCAAAAACCCTTCATTATTTTCTATGACTATTAGTCGGGGATCTACGGTATGAAAATGTGAAAAAGCATTTTTCATGATACTAAGAATAAGAAAATTCAACTATAAAGAACTTTTGTTACATTCCAACGATGCAAACTTCAAAACCTAATATTTATTTCCAACGCGTTCCATCGGTGCATGCTTCGATCTCACGTTAAGACGTTAAGCGACTGTGACGACCCGAAAATCAGGGGTATTTGAAAAAATTCACATTGAAGGAATAAGTAAGATAATTGAAGAATCGTCTGGATATTTATTTGCATGTACAGTAACGAAGTTGTGTACCTAAACAATCCAAACAAGCAGAAATAAACACATACCCACCCAAATAACACCCAACCATCAACCACCAACAAAACACCCAAACTCAAACAAAGGTGAACGAACAAACAGAGTTGAAGTCTAAGTGTTAAGGGCCTACATCTACCTAAAGGCCCGAAAAAATGGCCAAATTCCGATTTTTTTCCTGGGAAATCGTTGGTATACAGAAACACATTCTTTTTAATATAAAAATACATATATCGAGAGCATTTGAAAAAGAATGACCAAAAAATACAGAAAAACAACAAAAACATGGCAATCGGCAGATGATTAATGTTTTTCGCGACGTTTGGCGTTTAAATTCTAGCTTTAACGGTCTATCTGAAATCTAAAAACCAAACGGGTTAAACATGTACCAAAAATATTTTTGGGAAATGCGATTTTTTACCCACCTAGGTAGATGTAGCCCGTTAAATATAGGGTAGGGTGCCCAATTATTGGCGCTTTACGGTCCCAATTATTGGCACTTTGAGGGCCCCATCATTGGCACTTTAAGGGCCCAATTATTAGCACTTTGAGGACCCAATTATTGGCACTTTGAGGGCCCAATTATTCGGACTTTGGGGCCCAATTATTGGCACTTTAAGGGTCCAATTATTGGCACTTTGAGGGCCCAATTATTGGCACTTGAAGGGTCCAATGATTAGCCCCTCAAGGGTCCAATTATTGGCCCTTTAAGGGCCCACTTATTGCCACTCTAAGGGCCCAATTATTGGCACTTTGAGGGTCCAATTGTCGGCACTTTGAGGGCCCAACTATTGGCACTTTAATGGTCCAATTATTGGCTTCTTGAGGGCCCAATTATGGGCACTTTAAGGGTACAATTATGGGCAGTTGAAGGGTCAAGTTATTGGCACATTAAAGGCCCAATTATTGTCACTTTCAGGGTCTAATTATTGGCACTTTAAGCGCCCAGTTATTGGCTTCTTGAGGGTCCAATTATTGGCACTTTGAAGGTCCAATTATTGGTACATTAAAGGCCCAATTATTGGCGTTTTAAGGGCCCAATTACGCGCACTTCGAGGGTCCAATTATGGGCAGTTGAAAGGTCAAGTTATTGGCACATTAAAGGCCCAATTATTGTCACTTTAAGCGCCCAATTATTGGCTTCTTGAGGGTCCAATTATTGGCACTTTGAAGGTCCAATTATTGGTACATTAAAGGCCCAATTATTGGCGTTTTAAGGGCCCAATTACGCGCATTTCGAGGGTCCAATTATTGGCTTTTTAAGCGCCTAATTATTGTGCACTTCAAGGACCACTGTGTATGTAGGAGAGAAGTGTTAATAATTGGTGGGGTGCCAAAATAAGGTCACTTTACCCTATTATAAATTGCGTACGTTGGTAGGCGAAAAGTCGTGTCGCGTATTCTTCTAGGACTGAAAAAGCAAGCCGCCTCCGCGCCTTAGTATATAGGAGCAAAGTTCTTAGGAATTATCCAAAAAATAACATACTGCAAGGTCAAGATCATCCAAGATGAAGCCTACTTTCTCTATAATTACCAAAAAGCAACAAATTGCGAGAAGGTACATTCGACGGTTGTTACGACGAAACAACCGTGGATCAATTTACTGAATGGATAGAACATTACGACTTTATTCGAAAAGTGAGAAATATTTTACGACTATTTTTAAAAGAATTGTCATTTTTTCTACGCTTCAAACATCACGGCAATTATCAATGAAATTATTATTATTATTTCCTTGAAACTAAAATAAAGACGACTGGAGCGTCTGTATGCTCGTTTCAATGATTTTCGTGATTCGATGGTACTCTTGACAACTTTTGCTTAATTTCCCTTACTTTTTTTCGTTCACGGTGAAAAAAAAAAACTACACTCGTGCGTTACTCATTGACATTCATTATCGTGTGTAAAAAGCCGCAGATTGTTTGAGAGGATACGCGCATTCGAGGAGATAGATAAAGAAAAATTACGACTAATGACGTCAAGTGATTTTTTATGAAAATAGGAAAGTTCAAAAAATGTAATCCTCTTTTGTTCTGGAACTGGATTTTTGTTGAAGTACCATTAAGGGATGAAGCCACTTCGGCTCTTGAAAAAAGCAGATTTCAAGAATTTTTCAACAACTTCCGCGCGAGCAGTGAAAAATTGGATTGGAAAACTTTGTTATACATACTTTTAAGTGGGCAAAAAATGATTTTCGTAATTTTTCAATTGAAAATGGCCGCGTCAGAGTCCAAGACCGCAGAATACTCGTGCAAAGTGTTCCGCGGCCGCAAAGATTTCTCCTGTAGTTTTCATCCCCAGAACAAAAACAAAAAATCTCAAAAGTATATACGTAAAGCTATGGAACCGCGGACGGAAATTAGAAAGTACCTTTTTCAAAAAAGGCAGTGCCGTTTTGAAGAAAAACTCTCATTTTTGAGAAAAAAAATCACATGAGTAATTGTTAATAAAAATAAGTTAATAATCAATCGCAAATTCCGTGCGCAGTTCCATGGGGAATGCATCTGAGGAGAAACGTTCAAAATTTCAAGCGAATCGGTGCATATTTGACTGCCATGGAACATCACTTAAGTGTCCGCCTTCGATTTTGTTGAAACTCGTATATATAATAAAGAAATGAAAACTATTAAACGCGTTTTTTTTTCAACGGCGAAAAAACGCTTTTAAGGGAAGAAACCACCCCTCAGAGAAAAAAGTGTCGAGGAGTGATTGTGCAGTTTCACCCACAAGCAGTCCACCGATCTGGATGAAACAAAAACCAAAATTCTTCTGAAGTAATGCGATAAAAAAATCCACTATAAAAGTATTTAACAAAAAATTACTGGGTGACACGCATTTCTTTGGGGGGTGGTTTCCCCCCTTAAGACCGTTTTTCCGCTGATAAAAAAAATACGTATCTAATAGTTTTCAATGCTTCATCATATATATAAGTTTCAACAAAATCGAAGGCGGACACTTAAGGGGGAAGATCCCTTTAGACGCCCGAAAATGAGTAATTTTTCGTGATTTTTTTTTAAAGGTGATAAAATAAACGCATCATTTTAAAATGTTGATACTATCTTATTACAACTTTCACGTGTTAATTTTTCTTTTCTAAAGAAAACAAAATGGCGGCGTTCAAAGGTATTCCTTTAGGCGTCTTTTGAAAAACTGCTCATGTTATAGCTCAAAAAGTTATTGATCGATTTGCCTGAAATGTTGGGAGGTTTCTGACTACAACATTATTGGCAGTATGTACCTATAAAAATATAAACCAGTAAAAAAATAAAAATTAAGTAGGCTTTGTAATCAACTTTTCATATTTTTGACCATTTTCTCGACAACTTTTATCCCAAAAAAGTAATTTATTTACGCGATAACCTTGAAACTTTAGGTATTCCCTTCCAATAATGTTATAGTGAAAAAACTCCCAAAATTTCAGCCACATCGATCAATAACTTTTTGAGCTATAACATGAGCAGTTTTTCAAAAGACGCCTAAAGGAATACCTTATAACGCCATCTTATTTTGTTGAAAAAAGAAGAAAAACAAATTAACACTTGAAAGTTGTAACAAGATAATGTCAACATTTCAAAATAATGCGTTTATGTTATCACCTCTAAAAAATGCATGTAAAATAACTAATTTTTGTGGCGTCTACAGGGATTTCCCCCCTTAAAGGATCGTCACAGTGTAACGGGTCCAAAAATAGCTATTTTCGCGATTTTTTTATGTTAAAATTTTTTTAATGTTTATTTCTTTCACATTTTTTAACAGTTGAAAATGTCTTCGAAAAAATCAGTATGAAAGACGCTATCTTGTTATGGAGGTTTTTTAAAAATCAAACTTGGCAAAATAGCGGCGGTTTAAAAAAAAAGTATCGAATTCTGCCTATTTTTTCGAGTTTTTCGTTAAAAAGATATGAAAATTAAAAAGAAGCTTCCATAGCAAGATATAGAATAGCGTGAAGAATGTTGTGTTGAAATGTGAGACGGATTGAAAACTCCTCCTTCGAGAGTGTACAGCGTTTTGAAAAACGACATTTCGAGAAAAAGGCGTTCGCGCCAGGTCTCACGCAGCTGGTCGAACTCCTTTTTTTGAGAAAGGCTATAACAACGGAAATAATTCGAATTTCGCCCCTAAAATTGAACAGCATGTTTATAACCGTCTATACTATCAGATAATGCGAAAGAAATCGTTTTTTTAATCGTAAATGTTACACTGTGGTGATCCCTTAAGTGATGTTCCTTGTGAGTTACGTGTCTGGCCAGTTTAAAAAACATAGTTTCGAAAAAAACGCGTTCAAAGTTTGAGCTAACATTTAGAAAGAGAAATGTTCGATTTACCTTCAATCCGCAATGCCAGCACGATCCATTTGCCCTCCCAAAGTAACACTGTCCTCTTCCTTTTCTCTCCAGAAAATTTGAAAATCCTCAAGTGGCCCGACCCCTTAATAATCGTTGAATATTTGCCCCTGTCCAGGCGCCTAAATCGTTCAAGTACTCGCACACTTGATAAACTTTGCGTAAAAAGTATTTTCATCAAACTGTCGAATTTTATTCTTTGTAATTTATCTCGATATTCAATAACAAATTAGCATCGCTAATTTCCTATTTTTTTCTCTACGCGATGCACTTCGTCAAATAACGTTAAACGTATTCTGCCAACGAGCTCGTAGCTGTCGAGTTGAATTTTTATTAAGCGCGAAAATAAAGAGGGTAACACAAAAATACGTATTCCGACTGAATTGATTCCGGGGACGAGACACAAATTTCCTCGTGACGCCTGAGATGGTCATATAAGTTGTTTTTTTTTGTTTGCGTTCCGACGTTACGCTATAAATGAATGAACGAAAGACTGCCACTTACTCGTCTACTAGGAGTATTAACGTCGTTGACAATATAGCAAATTATATTTAAACTGATATTGAGAAGAAAAGAGAGGCGGAAAACACGTAAGACAAAAGAACGAAAAAGATTCCCCGAGGAACGTCTCGCACCATAGCTCAAGGGAAAAGAGGAAGAGCATCTTAGAGATGATCGTCGGCGAATGTATTATTCGTTATTCGATATAAGTTTGGGGAGCCCTGTTGACGTAAAAAAATAAATACAAAAACGAATGAACGATTAATAAATATATTATATATAGCGATTAGGTACGTGAAAGTAATTTGTTACGATTGTATATGTATATCTATTCCTGAAAAGGCGAATAGCAATAAAAATTTGAAAACACACAAGTCACCTAACGTTTACCATCGGCCACTGTACACATTAGCATAGTCAGCATTTTTTTCTGGGGGGCTAAGGGGGGGATGACAAAAGTGGTTTCATTCACAATATTTTTTGTTTAATGAAATTTACATAAAAGTCGATAATCCCGCGCAGAAATGTGACCGGGAATTCCCGACTTTACGTATGGTTCAGGCTTGGCTTGCCTCGTCCGATTTACCTAACCGGGCCCTTTCATGGAACAGACCAGGAATATCACTAACTCTTTTCCTGAGCAGAACAGTGATATTTCTTTAATATTAAATCCCGACGTATTATCAAATAATACTTTTTGCGTCATCAAATATATTAATAATTAATTATAATAATATGGTCAAATATATTGTAATTGTATGTTCCGTTTTATTATCATATTATTTTCTTCGCCAATAATCGACGCTTGACAATGCTATCATAAAGAATAAATTATGATGGTTGCTGAAAATTATATGCTCATATAATGGAGGATATAATTACATCAAATGTAATCGTATTATCGCGGTAAATTATTAATATTTATAGTACAACGCCGACGTTAATTTTATTTCATTTTTCTTGTCCTCAATATATAAACAAAAGTAATTTGGGGATGATTTTATCGGTATTTCGAAACAAAACAAAACTAAAGATGTTATCATAAATAACAGTATAACAAATACATGTAACAACTTAAAAGTTACAGATTTGTTTGACTCTCTCAACCGGACTGATTCATTTGACGGACTTCAATCAGACCATCCTGAATTCCAGATGAATCAAAGAATGATCTTTCACTTATAATAATCATAATAAATCTTCTATATGTGAAATACGAGGCTTTTCTTTCTGTGTACGTTTTTCTGTCTCTTCGCCCATCAGGAAATGTGAGCAAGCGTATGTATACACTCGTATATTACCTTAGCAAGTATATAACCAGCAAACAATATGTTGTCGAAATACTAAATTGACTACACTCCCGATTTTACCCCCTTAAGAATTCCAAAAACGCCGAAACGTCATTCCTAATTTTCTCGTTTGTTCCTGGTTATTTACCGATCTATTCCCTACAACATTCCCGTTATTACCCTGTAGAATTTTGAGTCGGGAAGCAGTACTGCCCCTGACCTGCCTTCCCTAGATAATATCAGTCTCTGGTCGGGCCTTCCAGCCTGGAATAGGTTCGCAATGTAACGGGTCTAAGACTAGGTCCCGATCCGCCGTTCCCTTCCTGGGGCACTGATCAGGAACGGGCCGGAGAACAAGCGGTAAATGAACAGGAAAGTTTTAGGGAATAGATCGGGAAATAACCAGGAACAGACGAGGATATTAAAAATGATGTTCCAGCGTTTTCGGAATCCTGGAAGAGGTAAAATCGGAGGGATATTTAAGGGACAACACCACTGTGACGGCTTCAAAAAATCGATTTTTTGAAAACCATCTAGAAAAATCTAAAATACGTTTAAGATTAAGATGCCTTTGGACCCAGGTCGAAAAAATAATTATTTTCGAAGATATTGAATATTTTGTAGAGCGGTGCAGCGCTCCGTGACGCTCGGGGTCCCGCGCAGCTACGCGCCTCAGGGTCGGCAGGTATACCGGGCTTTTCCCAGGTCCTGCGGGTCTTTCCCAGGTATTCTTTTGTCTCCCTTCACAAAAACCGGCTATTGTTATAAATATAGTTTCGAAAAAAAGCCATAGGTGGCGATAATTGAAAAATTTTCAAGTCGTCAATCGTCAATCGTCGATATTGCAGCTGATATCGCGGTATTATTATTCAATGATGGCCTGAGAAGCCTCATGAAAGTTTTGGAGACGTTGGGGATAACTATCGGCCCAAATTGTTTCAATTTTTGCGTTGAAACCGACGCAGCGCGGATCGAGCTTGCGGAGCGCTCGCTCACAGACGCTGCAAAAGAGGCAAGAAGAGCCTCTACAAGTTCGAGAAAAGGTGCTAGGGACAATGATTTGCTTCTTGATGGCCAGCTATATGGTGCCGGCATCGCTGATTAAAGGTAAACAATTTTTTTTTCCATTTTATCGCATAAATTAACAAACCTAAAACTTTGAACGCGTTTTTCTCAAAACCACTTTTTTGAGTGCGGCACGCAGCAGAACTCGAGCAATTTTTATCCGATCAACTTCAAATTTGGACTGCATCAATAAAACTAGATTATCTAACGAAGTACATAGGATTTTTTTCGATATCTCAATAATAAAAAAAGTTATAGCCTATTTTCGACGAGAAATTTTGCTCGAAAATCGTCCTTTAATTTCAAAAGCGTGCCTATTTTTAAAAAATCAATATTTTTTCAAATCCCTATGTACTTCTCTTCAAAATATCATATTATTAACGAAAACACTCGGTATTTTTTTCAGATCGACTTTGAAGAGAGTTCTGCTGCGTGCCGCGAACCACTGCAGAGGCAACAGTACCTGACGCGGGAGCTTCCCCAGCGTCACCATGGGGCGTGAAAAATTTCAAATTTTTTTTTATGTATCTTCAATAAATAAAGAACAAAACAAAACAAAATTTCGAATCTCTTTTTTTTCCACAAAAAAAAATTCTTGAAAAATGGCAAAAAACAGGGGGTCACAGTGGTGTTGTCCCTTAATTTAGTATTTCGACAACATATTGTTTGTTGGTTATCTACTTGCTAGGGTGGTATATGAGTGTATACATACGCTTGCCCGCATTTCCCGATAGGCAAAGAGCCAGAAAAACGTACACAGATCACAATCCGAGCGAAAAAGGCCTAGAGTGCAAAGGGTTATTTGGCAAGTATCGCAAAATCATAAGCGTAAGTGCACACTGTAAGCATAGCACTTCTGTACGCGGTACAACCCACAAGACGAACTTTTATCCTCGTACGATGGTACCTTGCTTACGCGAAACACTTCGTTAATAGCCACCTGACGGATGGTTGGAGAAATATATTCAGGTAATGTCTTCCCAGCCAGAACCATATGATATTTCCCAACACGTCGACAAGGCGTTAAAAAACCACGAATGACTTGCTTTACTTTTTTTCCTCATAAAATAATTTGGCTATTCTTTATGGTCAAGTCATTAGTGGTCGTAATCCCGGTATTTATGAGGAGAATTGTTATCCTCATCGATTATCATTGATGAAATGAATGCTTTTAATGATGAATAGAATTACAACAGATGCATTAGTTTCATCCCAATCAATGATAAATATCTTTGATTAGGTGAAAATCAAAGTAGCTTTTCTTTAGTTGCTAGACACAGGATCCACTTTTCAGAATATGTCAATGTTCTGGCCGGGTAGTTACTACGTGAAGGTGTACTTGCTCGCAATGTATCCCGGCCAGAAGGTTGTCATTTGCAAACATAAAGGGTAAGCCGTGAAAAAACGGTTTTGCGATCTTTCCGGTTGGTTCCATGGGAGGGCCCGGTCAGGTAAATCAGACAAGGCAAGTCTGGTTAGGGCCGGACACAAAGTAGGGAATACCCGGTAACATGTCTGCTCGTTCTCCGGTCCGTTTCTGATCAGTTCCCCACAAAGGGAATGGCGGATCGGGACCTAGCCTTAGACCCGTTACATTGCGAACCACAGCCTGATATTATCCAGGGAAGGCAGATCAAGGGCAGTACTTTTTCCCAACTCAAATTTCTACACGCGATCTCGTAACACACATAAAATTGGAAGCTTCAATCACACTTTCATGTAAACATTAATACCAAATCCTTGCAATACCTTAAAAAATAATCGACTAATTTTTCATCACTCTTTAATCCAGTTACCAGTCTTTAAACTTTACTTTCAGTGGGTACTCAATTAAATAAGTTTTAACTGTTTATTTGTTCCTGCAAATCGGCCCAACACTTTTGTAGTTGGGATTTTTTTCAACCATGTTTATGTTTTGCAGTGCCATATGAGAGAATCGCTCCTGAAGCATTGCGCCTTTTGAGCCACATTTTTATCCGCCTCGTGGCAGGAAAACTCCTTTCACAGCTGGCAGAGTTAACTAGGATTACTACTACTGCTGGTTAAAGTTTATATAAGTCAAAGCGGTACTCCTTTTTAATATGCTTTCTTAAATTTCCAGCATTTATTTAATCATTTTCAAAAGAAAGGACGTTTTTCATCGCTTCAGCTTCTAAGGCTGGCGTGTCAATTATTAAGATTTTTATAATTACTGATGAAATCCTCTCCGTTCTTCATATGACGACCTGGCGAACAAAATCGACTTGTCTACACTACGTAAAAAAAAATAATTTTTTTCTCGGCTTTTCAAGGGTCTTATTAGCTCCCGAAATATTTTGAATCAAAACCGGCCCTAAACACCTCAACATTTGTTGAAAACTGCTTTTTCAAGTTTTTAGTCACGAAATAAAAAAAAAAATTAAAAACAATTTAACGTAGTGTGGACGAGTCCGGTTTTGTTCGCCAGCTTCTCATGTTTAATTTAAAAAATGCGCCAACTGCATGAGCTAACGGTAGATTCTCAAATCGGCGTTGTTTATTTACAATTAATTACTTGTAAATGTTAATTACTAGTAAATGTTGATCTTCCAGTTTTCTTCCGATTGTGTATCGACCGGCAAATCTAATGTATTTATTTTGCTCACAGTTAACTTAATTGTGAAAATTGAATATCGATTTAATTTCGTAATGAAATTGCTACCTTTTATACAAGTTGCGAAATTACGACGAAGAAAATGGTTCAAGTTTTATTCAATTATTTCTTCATGCTTGCTTGGGTGAAAAAAACCAAATTAATCGATTATTTGAATTCAATTACATCGGATCGATTTTTTTTGGGGGAGGGGGAGGGCGTGTTTTGGCTACGCCAATGACTACATTCTTGTCCGAACGTACCGCGTACACGCATTTTCGTTTCTTCTCTCTCTCTCTCTCTCTCTCTCTCTCTCTCTCTCTGTACTCCAAACGCGTGTATTTCGCAGGAAGGGTGGCGGGGGTGTTAAAAAAAACCGTACAAAAGTTTCGTGTTCTAAGATATAATTTGTCTGTGCTGCATATTGAATTATGTAACTAAGTTAACATAATTAAACCAAAAAAATTAGGTATTCGCGCGTATCTGTGTTTTTTTTCTTCTTTCTTTCACATCGCGGAGAGTTTTCGTCCCTGCAACGACGAAGGGGGGCAGCGGGTAGACGAGAAAGTGAAAAAAGAAATCATATAAATACTAAAAAAAAAAACATCTATAATTACGCAAACTTACAATTAAAATACAATATTTGATTAGATAATTTGTTATTTATAGTCGGATTCAATAAATACTTTGAAACAATGCACAAGAGTCATAAATAAGTTTATTCGTAGTTTCTCCTAAACTAATATGCTTCTTTTTCGTTTTCGAAATGCTGGATAGAGGGACCAGATTTTTTTTAAATATCTTTATCATCATTATTATCATTGTTATTATTATTATTATCAATATTATATTACACTGGTGAAAACGAGTGTACCAGCAATGAAAGTAAGAAATGCCCGTCGACGTAACGCGCGCTACGTCTCGAACGTTAATTTTGGGCATCGGTTGGGAGAAGGGGCCAGGGGGAGAAATACTTTTTTTTCCCTCGAATCTTTCACTTGTATAATGTTATGCTACAAAAAAACGCCTATAGAAATTTCCCTTTAGCCTACGATAGGATAATACAATTAAAAATGAGGACAATCTTTACAAGGTTCGTATTTCCTTTCCCTCAGTTTAAGAATAACTTTCTGGTATAATAATAATAATTAGTATTATGCACTTGCCAGACTTTGATAATTGCGGTTTTTTTTCTCTTTCGGGGGCGTAAATACAAAAAAAAAATCTAGAAGAACAAATTAACAGAGAAGTTAAAACGTTTTCTTGTTCGAGCCTGCGACGCTTCGCGAACGACTCGTGTGAGAAATCTCCGGGCGTGTCGCTAGACAATTATTTACACAATAATATTATAGGCGAATAAAAAAAAACACGAGGGAAAATGATTTCGAATCTCAATCGATGAATCGTGCGAAAAACACGCGTGTGTGTGTAAAAGAAAGGAATGATGCTTGGCCTTGGCCGGGTCCTTTGCTATTTCATTTTTTTCTTCTCTTTCATCGGAAATATTTTGATTCGTAAATCTATGTTTGTTTTTTTTTCTTTTTAATATAATGATGACGGATTTTCAGCGTGAATCTCTCTATAAGTACATAAACTGTGTGTCGCTTATCCGCACGGACGATCGCTGACTAAAGTCGATCGTATTTTGAATTTCTTTCGTAAATTTTTTAAATCTCTTATCTTCTAAAAACCAGTTTTATCAATAAAATCGTCGTAAACGATCGTAACGCGATCGTCGCAGATGGGAATTTAGCCAGCGACTATACATACTCGTTTCATTCTCCTCATTGTTTTTTTCTTCTTCTTTTTATCTCTTACGGGTAATTGTACAGAAAGTAAGCGTCAACTAGGGTACCTCGACCTTGCGTCGTGTTCTTTACGGGATAAAAACTTTGCTCGTATATACTAAGGCGCAGAGACGACTCCGTTGATTTTTTAGTGTTAGAAGTACCAACGTATGCAATTCCCTAAACTTTTAAGGGGTTAGGCTACTGTGAAAATATTGAAAAATTGATAGTCGCTCGTAAACTTCGTTGTATACTTATGATTACAACGATAGAACTGCTAGTAAAACTTTAAGGGGAGGTACCTGAGTAAACGGCGAGAAAAACAGGTAAACTTCGGGAATTTTTATCTCGAAAACTAATGTTTCGATTGAATCCCCGTTTTTTCTCTGGAAAGTATGAACATCGAGGTATGTTTAATGATTTTTTTAAAATAAATTCGTTGACTGAAAGCGATTCAAACGCGATTATCTCGAAACATAGTTTTCAAAGTCGGTGCCAGATGTATCTCGAAAACGGCTTGTCCGATTTTGTCCAAATTTGAATACAATATTCTTCGATAGTTTTTCTCGTTCGCCACGTAGGGGTTTTTCATTTGATTGAACCATTGCTTTTTCATGCAATGTGTATGTAATCCAAAATCGTCGGAAATTGCGGACGAAAAACGAATGTTTGATTAAAACGGTCGCAATTCCGTCAAAAGTGAAAATTTCAAAAAAACCCTACGTGGCGAACGAGAAAAACTATCGAAGAATATTGTATCCAAATTTGGACAAAATCGGACAAGCCGTTTTCGAGATACATCTGGCACCGACTTTGAAAACTATGTTTCGAGATAATCGCGTTTGAATCGCTTCGAGTCAACGAATTTATTTTTAAAAATTCCTAAACACACCTCAATGTACATATTTTCCAATAACAAAAAAACCCGGATCCAATCGAAACATTAGTTTTTGAGATAAAAATTCCCGAAGTTTACCTGTTTTTCTCACCGTTTACTCACGTACCTCCCCTTAAACCCGTTTTTCTCGAAACTATGTTTTTTCAAAACGGTGTACACGATTTGTCGACATCTAATGAACGGATTGACTTGAAATTTGGTACACTTATTCAGTGTAATAGCAATTTAGTCTTGACCGACGTTCTTCTTTAAAAAAATTTTTTTTTTGTCTGCGTAACGGGACACTACCCTGGCGAACTTAATTAACCCTCCTTTTTTATGGTGTCATCAGGAAGCGGGCGTCGAGAGTAACTTTGGTTTGAATCATTTATGTCTGGGGTCAAGGACCTCGGAGTTACAAGGTCGAATGCGTCCCTCAAACAAAGCCAAACGAACCCAATTTCGATTGGAATCTGCAACCCCAATTACCCCCCTCTTTTATATGGTGCCATCGGGTAGCAGGCGTCGAGAGTAACTTTTGTTGAAATAATTTATGTCTGGGGTCAATGACCTCGGATTTACAAGGTCAAATGCGTCCCTCAAACAAACCAAAACAAAAATTGGGTTTGTTCAAGTTTGTTTGTTTGGGTGCCCCGCGCCCGCAACAGTATTCCACGCATCGCCCTGTTAAATCCAATTTTCCAAGTCCTTTTTTCATAGTGTCCCGTTACGTATACTCCCACCTTTTTTTTCCATCAGTTATTAAAAATGATGTCACGATTTCCCCGAAAGATCGAAAAAATATTCAACATTTTTTTTTATACTTAGACCACAACAACGACAAAAAGTTCGGTCAAGTCTTAACCAATATTATCTGTTTTTAGAACAAACTGTTTTTTTTTTTTTCGTTTCAGATCAACTGGGTAACGAAAATCAAGTACACTGTTGAGCCCCTCCGTTTAAAGGTCCTTCATGAAATTGTTTATAACTTCTTCAATTATTAATATTTTGTAATGAAATTTGGCAAACAACTTTGTGAATGTACATTCAAATAAATGTCCAAACGATTTTTCAATCATCTTACTTGTTTCTTCAAAATTAATTTTCTCGAACAACCTGACTTTCGGTTTGTCACAGTAGCCTAACTCCTTATCTTTCTTTGTTTACTCGCCTTTGTTTGGGTTTGGGTGGTGTTTGGGCGTTTTTGGGGTAGGGGGTTGGGTGGGTATGTATTTATTTCCGTTTGTTTATCTTTGGGTTTGTTGACGTTTGTTTGGATTTGGGTGTGGGAAGTGTGTGCGTGTGTGTAGTAACGGTAGTGTATATTCTACTCAACACACGCTATGAAGTTTATTTATTCATTGGACCTTGTAAGGGTTTAAAACATCGTGGAGGACTCGTTCCCACACCTTATATATATATATAGGATGACCTCCTCTACAACATATTTCAAGGTCAAGGTAATCCGAGATAAGGCCTATTTTCTGTATAATTACCCTCTTTTGTATAAACGTAGCGAATGAACGTGGAGTATTTTCTTTTTACTTCTTATCTCCTCTCATCTTTTCGTCGACTTCGCAGCCTTCACTATACAATGTCAATGGATAGCGCGATATATGTAGCATTACATTTTTCATATAATAACATTAACGTATTTGATCTATTAACGGCATTTCTATATCTTCGATACAAGATTGTTAGATCCGATTGGGTAGTTCATTAATAATGATTCACGGGGCGCCGGCGTTCGTTTGTTCTCTCTCTTGTTTCAGTCGATGCGAATTTACGATTATGTTGAAGCTTTCATCGTTGGAATGCAACGATTCTTTCGTTTCTTCATTTTTATCGTTATACTGAGTCATTTTTTTCCAAATCGAGGTTGCGATTCTCTGATACGGATACGAAAAATGTTTGACTGTTTTCTACACCCTAGAACGGCAAAAAAATGAACGATTAAGGCGGGATAGACATTTATAAAGATAAAAAAAATCGATTTCATTTTTCTTTAAACGATGGAACTATATTTGTAGAATATTTTTCCAAAGTTTCAAAGCGAAATTCGAAAAACTTCGAACGTTACAGTCCTGCAACGCTGTGCCTCACCAGGGCAGGCGGAGATGGGCAAAAAGTAATTAAATTAACAACTAACAATTACAATTACTAGTTTAATTGATAATTTAATTACTTTTTAACAGATTACTCAAGTAATTAGTTACCACGAGTAAAATTAATTCAGATTACATGTAAACTTAAATCGCGTTTTTCTAAAAAAATGCATTTTCGAAATGGGCGTGCAGGATTACTCGAAAACTATAAAGCCGATTGAGTTGAAACTTGGTAATAATGTTGATAATATTGCTACCTTCTACTTGATGAGAATTGTGTTTGAAAATTTAGGAAAAAAAAGTGCTTTTTTAATGCAAATTTTACAGAAATTTTGCGTGAAATGTTAATTTTTGTTGTAAATGCGTGCCGGTCTCTTAAATTTGCATTTTCTCCATTTTAATTACTGTAAATGAGAAACTACATGTTCTAACTGTAACATTTTTTTTGTAAACCAAAGTCTACGGGAATTTTTATGATAAATGAATTTTGAAAAATTGTTTTGTATACTCAAATATACTATCAAAGTAAACATGCAGTTTGACAAATGTAGATCAATTACTTCTTATTTTGAAAAATCCCTCAAAATTGCTTATTTTTTTCCCGTTCAAATGTATATTCCGCTTGCAGAGAAATTAATTTCCGTTGCGTTGCGACGATGCAAACTTCAACATCGTGATTTGTGGCCCGTACGAACTGTCCGTGAAATAAGAAACTCGCACGATCTTTTTTCGACATCCGAAAAAGTATTTTCCCCAATGTCAGTCATTTTGTAAAATCTAATTGATTCATAAGATGCTAAAGAAGCAACGAAGCGATGATTCGTTGAGAAGCCAGCGGAAAATTCGTCCTGCGACCTCACGCGGGAACATTCATTTTTCGTGGGAGGCCGCATTCGTGGCTCTTCATTTTTTAAAATTCTGGTTGGATTTTGAGTTCCAGACCAATTGGGTATTTTCGTCGTTACTATTTTTAATTATTAGAACAATTGTCGAGAAATTAGCGAACTTGAAGGAGGTCGTGGGTTGTTACCGATCAATGTTGAAGGATACTCCTTTTTTCATAATGAAGTTTGCATCATTGGAGTACAACAAAAATCAATCCTTTTTTTATTGTTGACATTTTTTTGCCGATTTCGACCGCCAAAGTCACTTGAACGTTTCGACGAATTCTTATTAAACATTTATTACTTTAGCGTGCAGAAAATGGCTTTTGGATAATGATGAAAAGGATGAAATGAAAAACGGAAAAAAGTCATCGCGTTTGGATGATGCAAACTTCAACGTAATTTTTTTACTCAGGTGTGTCCAATAGTTCTTTTCAACAATTTTCGAGAAACAGATATTAAAATCCAGACAATTCGGCACTGTTAAAAAGGTTCTCATAAAAAATCGGCAATCTGAGGGGAGATATACACTTAGATAGTCGAAAAAATGGATCGAGAAGCTATGCACATTCCGTCGACCGTAGAAGACCTACACTATGGCCCTGGTATCGATGATTCCATCTAAGTTGACGAATTTCATGATTTATTCATTCCCAAAATTTCAAACGCGTTTTTCTCAAAACCACGTTTTTCAAATCGGTACCCAAAATTTTCTCGAAAACCAATGAACCGATTGCCTTGAGGTTTTTTGTGGTTATTCTATACACCATTATCTAGTACTTGTCATAGGATTTTTTTTCCGTTACTTAGTTTTTGTTTTATGGGCAAAATAATAACTAATTTTTGGCCCAAAAATCACTATGTCCAAACGTCTGCCATTTTGTCATAAATCGATATTTTCAAAATCGGCTATGACAAGTACTAGATTACAGTATCTAATTTAATAATCTTTTTGGTTTTTTTGTTCAGATGATTTTTGAAGAAACGTCAGTGGGCCGTATACGCAGATTTTTTTACGACGCTCCAAGGATCATACAATATCCTTGTATATTTTTGATATTTTTAAATAAAGAAAATTAAACATATTTTTGAATGTATATACTTTTAGATAATTAAAACCCCAATCCGAAATTTAAAATAATTTTCCTTGAAAAAATTCACAAAAATGACCTTTTCCGGCTCCTAGGTGTATATCTCCCCTTAAACGCACGTCTTCTACTGACATGTTCACTGCGCTCTTCGACGATCAAATTCCAGCTGGTATCGCGATATTCCATAAGAAATTATGTTAAACTTTGCATCGTTGGAACGCAACGAAAATTAATATTTCCCAATTGCTTCAATTTTTTTTGCCTGATTTTGCCTACGAAAATCCTCCAATAATTTTTTAAGATGTTCATTCAACGACCTACGACATAAATCCATGAAAAAAGGTCTATAATAATAAAAATGTGGAAAATCAAATGTAAAACACAACTTTCGTTGCGTTCCAACCAAACATCAACAGCATTTATAAAAAAAAAAACTGTGCAAAATTGTCCAGATTTTATTATTTTCCGAAAACTATGTACTGGAACTGACGGAAACTTCAGAGTCGAACTTTTATTGGGCATATATCTGCATCCAAGAAAAGAGTATCTTTCAACATTCATCGGAAACCCTCGATCCCCCTTAAAGCATTGCCGCAATTTTCCTTCAATGCGAACACCAAAAAGAAAATCCTTAAAATTCGCGTTCGGCAAATACTGCAGAACATCGATAAAATATCAATACATCGTACTGATAAGAGCGAAATGTAAAGTTTCTTATTAAACGTACATTCGTGCGCGTGTTACATTAATTACAGCAATATAAACTGCAATTTTCTTCTTTTTTTGCCTCCATTTCTAAACCCAGTAACATGATGCTCGGCTACGTACTCGGCGTACGTAATTATTTCGTTTCTTCGCGAACGGTGCGAGAACGAAAGTACATTAGATTTTCGTCGACGTTAACGCCAGGAATCCGATAAAGATTTACATTCGAAAGCCAGCGACGTATCGTACGAATATACTCGTCGAACGCTTCGCGAAATATCGATTCTCGAATTAAAAACAAAAAAAAAAAAGAAATACCAAAAATTTCGTCAATTTTAAAGCGATCGTGAAGTGTTTGACGAGTTTATTTTTTTTAATTCTTCGTAATGTTATTTCTCATTATTTCGACGATGGTTCGCGCGCGTTTATCGCATTCGCGATTATTCGTGTCCTTTTTTTTCTCAATAGGCCAAGAGGTTAATTACATTAATTGTACTCTAACATTGTGGAAAGACACGTACTCCAGGGCTATAGTATTGTTTTTTTTTCTTTTAATCTCTTATCGTCGATTGCTCGAGCCTGACACTATTCGTAACAACGGGTATTCTTTTTCATTATTATTATTTATTCTCTTCTTTTTTTTCGCTTTAATTGAAAACACTATTTCTTCGGGTTGCTTATAAACGGCGAGTAAAAATTCCTGTCACTACGAAGCGTACACAAACGGGTCAGTTCCAACAAGGATTCGATGTAGAGATCGGGATGAGTGTGTAAAAAGCACGATTGACCCAGAATGTTAAAAAAAAAAAAAAAAAAAACCCAAACAAAAGATTCACGACTGTTGAGGTGATTGAGAAGGAAAAGAAAAGCGCGACGATTATCACGGTAACGGGGTGAGAGCTACGCGATTCTCGTGAAAAATGTCGAATGAAAACGTACAAAAGAAGAAAAAAAAACGTCTACAATTATTTATTCGTCTCTTTAAAAAAAAGTCTGGAATATTCCAATCCAGAATCTTTCTAATCCTAAACGAACAACGGTCTTAATAAATGTCGTGAGAAAAGTCACGTTCGGCACTAATTCCCAAGACCATTAGGGGGATCGATATTGACTCGTTTTTTTTATTTTTAATTTATGTTTCAGCATTAGTCGGTATTTTCTTTGCGGTTCCGCGTGTGTTTTTTCCCTTCGATTTCGTATTTTTAGTCGTGAGAAAAATGCCCGATGACGATCGTTTCGTGCCCTCGCGTTGGCAAACTCGTCACGAGACGATTGAACATTTATATTTTTTTTTCCGCAACGTTCGTTATTTGCGATCCCGTCGAGCGTTGAATTTCTATTCTTTTTTTATTTCATTCTCTTTCACTTCGTCTTCAATCATAAGGCATTCGACGAATTGATCTTCGTCAAATTTATTACGAGACTCTTCTAACAATTGTTATCGATCGATTGTTAATACTCGTTCGACATACGAGAAAACAAAATGGTAGAAAACGAGGAAAAAGTGTACCAAGGATCGTTGGTAGGCTGGTATTTTTCCCCGATTTAATTGATCTGTCCAGCGAGTTTAGCCGCGAACACCCTCGTGAGTGCTCGACAAATTTCATTCTCTCGAAAAGTACAAAAAAATAAAAAAAAACCAGTCGATCAAAGCCGAAAAATGAAGCGAAATGCACCGGGCGAGAATATTTCAAAGCTTCCATCACTTTCGAATTCTTAAATGTATCAATTATGTACAATCACTGTTTGGTCTTTTGCGATCAAATTATACATGACGATGATTAGCGACGAATCAAAGAGCCGAAAAATAAAAGCCAACAGAGTGCCCAATGATTATACCCGGAAACGGGCGCCACCGGCCAATTTTCTTTCGTTCGTTGCGCGTTAACCGAGTACGCGAGTTTAAAAAAAGTAAAGAGGCAGAATAAACTCTTCGAGACTATGTATAGCTGCGCTTTCTCGCTTGATCCGAGCATGAGACGTAAAAAAAAAAAACGAACCAAACGTTGGGCGAGAGAATACTTTAGCTTCTCGTAATTTCGCGATGTCGCGAACACTCGTTGGGATCCTGACTGCGTCACTGGCGCGGGACAAAATTTTTTTTTTCTTCCTTTTGCCTCGTATCCGCAGTAGTAGCCACACGCGTTCGAATTTCGTTCGAAGGACATGGCAGCTTTCGGGAGAGCGCGAAAAACCGCGCGTTACCTCATGATCCTATATCGTTATATATATATATTTTTTTCTCGTGGGTTATCTCTTTCCTTTCGGCTTCTTATAATTCTCTCCTCTCTTCCGTCCTATTCGGAGCCGTAGATATATTTGGTCAAAAAAAAAAAAGAAATAAGTTAAATTGTAAATTGCGGTGGACGAGATTGTCATCCGTACCTGGTGCCAAAAAGCACGATAATTCGCGACAGCTCTCTGCCGCGTAAAATATTTCTTCGCTCTGCGGTTTTTATTTCACGAACGGCTTTGTTTTTTTTTCTCGCATCATCGACGACCGGTGCGAAGCTCCCTTAGGAGTCGTACGACGAGGAGCCGTGATCGTGCGCGGGACTCGGCGGTGTCGATGGATTTGAACTATTATTCGAGGCTATCGAGTGACGAGGACTTCCACCTGATGTATGCTCCTGCTGCAAGAAGACGGTCATTAATAGTTTCACGTATACGCTGCACGAATCTTTGAAGGCCTTTTCTTTAGGGGCCGTCCATAAACTACGTCACGCAATTTGGGAGGGGGGGTGATCAAGGTTTGCGTTACGTCACGATTTTAAAACTTCCACAAATAGCCAAATTTCTGCATGTTCAAGTTTTTAATTTAAACCTCGAGTGCAATTTTACCGTGGACAGCTCACAGCTTTCTATACGCAATGTCCATTAAGGGGGAAAATCACTGTGCAAGAAGTTGCACAGTAGCTTTCCCACATCCCCTGAGCAAAGTTTGCAGGACATTTTTTAAAAATAATTCTCGAAAGTACATGTATTGAAAAATATGTTGGCAACATTTTTATTCACGAGTCCGAAAATTGACGGAGTTATAGTCACTTTAGTGAGAACAGGCAGCGCGAGCGGTTAGTGGCCTCGTTCCCTACAGGTGTGGCATCATTTACAATAGATAAAGTACAGGCTCTTATTATTTTGTGAACTATCATGAAAATGAAGAACCGTCATATCGCCCGCGACTAGATACTTCAATGTAAGTATCAATGTTCTAGAAAAAATCGTAACTTTATATCAAGAAACACGGAACGAAAACTTTGAACGCGATTTTCTCGAAACTAGTTTTTTCGACCTTGTCCGAGCGAATACTTAAAAACTTATCAACCGATTTTCAATTTTTTTTTAAACATTTTTTTAATCGCAGTGACTAAGGCTGTACGTATCCGCGTTTTTAACATTTGATCATTACTATTTTTAAAGCAATGCGTATGATATCCATTTTTTATGCAATGTGTATGAAATCCAAAATCGTCGGAAATTGCGAATGAAAAACGAATGTTAAATTAAAACGGTCGCAACTCCGTCAAAAATGAAAATTTCAGAAAAATCCTACGTGGCGAACGAGAAAAACTATCGAAGAATATTATATCCAAATTTGGACAAAATCGGACAGGCCGTTTTCGAGATACATCTGGCACCGACTTTGAAAACTATGTTTCGAGATAATCGCGTTTGAATCGCTTCCAGTCAACGAATTTATTTAAAAAATTCCTAAACATACCTCAAAGTACATATTTTCCAATGAAAAAAACTCGGATCCAATCGAAACTATAGTTTTTGAGATAAAAATTCCCGAAGTTTACCTGTTTTTTCTCGCCGTTTACTCAGATACCTCCCCTTAATTAAGATCACACCGACTATCTCTTAATAAGGAAACATTTTGCAGAATATTTAATTCTGTTCTGACGGAAGGAAATTCCGACATAGTACTTTTCATTAAGGGTTGCGATTTTGAAAAAATCGATTTTTGCGATTTTGAAAAAATCGATTTTTTTTTATTGCATTTTTTTGAAGTATAAGTATCTGAGAATATGTCCTGAAAATTTTAAGTCGATCCGAACAAAATTGACTGAGATGTGAGCGTTGAAAGAGAAGAATCCGTTGTGTAAACGACCGGAAATTGAAACTTTAAACGCGTTTTTTCTCAAAATGGCATTTCTGAAGTCGGTGACCAAGATTACTCGAACACTAATGAACCGATCTTCTTGAAATTTTGCAGGCTTATTTAATACATAAAAATGTAGTCTTTAATCGTTCGATTTTTTTTCCGAAAAAAATGCCCGTTTTATAGCCAAAAAACGGCCGTTTTTTTTCGTTAAAATCGAACCATTAACTTTGACTGTCCGCCATTTTGTGAAAAAAGAATATTTTTTTAAAATCCTTCGATTAAAGACTAGTTTATACTTATATTTGACTAAATCCATCCGCATTTTTTTTTTCAGATGATCCACTTCGCCGCAATGTTGGTCACCGCACACCGTGTATATAAAAACATTATTTCATTGACGGCCATTTGCCACTAAACAATGTAATATTTTTCAATAAAAAAATTACTGAAAGTTCTTCAAGATGTGTTCTTTAAGATGTTATATTGATCGATTAAAAAAGTTATGTAGTTTTCTTTAAAAAAAATTCATGAAAAAGGCCTTTTTTGCGTTACAAGTGGGGGTAACGCCTTAAAGAGAACACACAATATTATGGAAATCACAAACTTCCCACTGCCTTCGAAAACAAGTTGATAAGATTCTTAGTTACGAGCAATGAGAGCAAAATGTACCTGGATTTCGCTTAGTATTAAACTATTGAAACTTCAATGAGAACCTGTTCGTTAATGCAGACTGACGTGATTCATAGGACAATACAGTCAACGCGAATCAGATTGCAAGCGTGCATTGAAAATGGTGGACATCGCTTTGAGCGCCTCTTATAAGAGCAATTGGTTGCACCGGTTTTTTTCGAATCGATTCTAGGCTAAAAACATAAAAATTCTTTTTTATCCATGTTTTATTCTAAATTTTGATCGATCATTCTTAAATTTGGTGTGTGAACTTATTTCCAATTCCTTGATAAAATTCTGCAAAAACTCGATCATAACCGCTTTTGAACTATGCAACTTTTGTAGGAAAAGTTTTCTCCCAAGTCTGATAAGCTAGAAAAAATGTCGGCTGCTCACAATTGTTGCCTCACGCGGTATAGAATAGATGTGGAGTAAAATGAGTCGTGAGTGGCATAATGAGTAGACCAAGCCTCGAATTTCCACTTAAGGTATTCCTTTTACGAAGCCGAATATTTAAGAATCAACTGACTCTTGTCTATAATCAAGTAAAAATACATCTCGGTATACTGGTCAAATTTCAAGGCAAATTACGGAACTTTTAACGAAAAAATTACGACTCTAAAAATCGTCTCATTTATACGGCACTTTATGGAGATGACACGCTGGCCACATTTCTATCTGATAATTTATACAGTCATTACAAAAATTAAGTGAACAGCAAAATTTCAAAAAGATTTCATCGACTTTTGGATAGCGTAAGATCGTCAAAATTTGTCGTATCGTAAAAAAATGGGGTTTTAAAGCTCGAAATATCTAGTTTACGAATCGCACCGGTAATTTTTTTTTAATTTACAAGCTCGGCGTGAATCTAAAAAAAGCGTGAGGCAAACATTTTCGATTTTTTTAAAATCGAAATCGTGCACGGACTCAAAAAAATTTCAATTTTTCTTTGTTTGAAATTTTGAAAATTATTTTTTTCAAAATTTTGAATTTTTTCCTTTTCCAAGATTTAAAGAAAAGTTATCGCGAAACTGTGAGAAAAAATAGCGGAATTTTCTTTTATTTATTTTAATCATCATTGACATTTGAGGAACAATAAAAGTATTCCTTAAATTTTCTATAAAACTTTGACGCTTCGGTAAAAAATAACGGTTCAGCCGATGAATTTTAAATTGTAGGTTTCTTTGGGCATGTATTGAACTTTAAAAAAAACCCTAGAAACATGAGTAATTTTCGCAATATTTGCAACATTGACGTGGATTTTCCAAAATGGGGAAAACGGCATTTTTTGGTACTATTTCAAATCAATATGAAGGTTAAAAAAAATCTCTAGTATCAAGAGATGCTTTTAGAGAATTTATTCCAGTTTACAAAACCAACCTTTAGCTCGCTGTACGATCCTTTGTTCATGAGATATTGATGATCTACGAAAAAAGCTCCTTTTTTCTTTATCCGCCGATACCTCAGCGACAAAGGGTCCTACATAGGTCCAAAAATACCGTTTTGAAGCTGAAGTATCAGGCTAAATGACCCTAGTATTGATCAAGCTCAAAAAAAAAAAAATGTTGAGCCGTGTGGACGATTTTGAGAAAAATAAATATTTCGAAAATGTTTGCCTCGCGCTATTTCTTAGATTCACGCCGAACGTGTTGCTTAAAAAAAAATTACCGGTGAGATTCGTAAACTAGAGATTTCAAGCCTTACAGCCCCATTTTTTTACGATAAGACTATTTTTCACGAAGTTACAGCTATTCAAAGATCAATGAAATTTTTTTGAAATTTTACCGTTCCCTTAATTTTTGTAATAAGTATACACTAAATAACTCCAGATGTCTTATATAATCTGCTCAACGCGTATAAAAAATTCTAGAGATTTCATAACGACGATAAAAACAGGGGGTCACCGAATGTTTCAATAAAATATCAATGATAAACCATAGAAATATGTGACTAGCAGAAGAATTTCCCTAGCCGTGATTTTTTCAGCGGAAATGTAAAAATTTTCCAAATGTTCTGAATTTGCTCGAATTTTCTTTTTCAGTTTATCGCTGGGTATAATAACTGATTGCGCGTTTTTTAAATTATTAAGCGCCACTGTAATTTACCAATGATTCAGAAGGGCCCTGCTTATGCCCCCACAAAATACGGCCCTTGCCGCGAAAGGAATACCTTAAGCGTGTTCTTTTTCGATGATTGTTTTCCCTGATGTTTTTCACACTCAACTCGATCCGGACAAAGCTCTTGAGAAAGGCTCACTCACGTCTCGTGATTGTCCCAATTTTTCGAGCCACTCAACTGTTCACAGTATTCCCATACAGTTTGGTAAGGATGTATACGAGAGCCGAACGAGAAAAAAGCAGACTCTCAGTACGTCACAGCTAATTACATTACAATTATACAGCAAACGATTGTGAATTTTTTCAAAAAGTTTCTTTCATGCATAAATTCCCTAAAACAAAGATCTTAAACAGTCTCCACCATTTTGTTTACTGCTCTTTTTCCCATCATAACTAAGAGTAAAGCAACGTTCCGTAAGAAGGCATAAAAAACTGCTGCAATTTCAAAGTATAATTCTCGAACTATTCAATGCATCGATCTGAAATTATGCATACAAGCTTAGAACGAACTAATGATGCGTCCAATTGCCATCGCCATGTTAGCCTGCCAGACTCTCTTGCATCCTCAATCTACCGAAATGAAGGGAAGAAAGCAGTGCGAATTTTTCTTGTAATGAAACGTGTGCCAACCTTGTCTTGTAAAGATGCGATACTGCCGAGGGAGAGTGGAGTGTGCGATCGCAGGTGCAGTGACTCCGAATCGACTTGGTCCACGGGAGTGCGCGGTAATGAGGGAGGTGTGGCGGTTGGTCGAGGCGGCGCCGGGCCTCTTCTAGACGACGTTGAACCTTTGGATTTTTTTAAAAAATAATTTTTGCTCCACTTCTCTCTCTCTCTCTCTCTCTCTCTCTCTCTCTCTCTCTCTCTCTCTCGCACTGTCGAAGTATAAAGTGAGAATATTCATGCTTGTTACGCATTATTGACTCAGAAATTTCCTGACTTTTCCAGATTTTCCACTCACGTTTTGCATTCCAGAGACATTGGAGTCAAGTGAAGAACAATTTCTTTTCAAGATCAAATATATGACAATGTTACATAATAAAATAAACATTTTTAAAAAGACACTGTAAATTAAAAAAAAATTATCGAAAGCAAATTTAGAACTTGTTCTTTATTATAAACAGAAATTTGTATGTCGGTGCTAAGAAATAAAAAAGAAATATATACACTTATCTACGATAGTAATTGTGTGGTTGTGTACGGACAAATCGAATGCAAATGTAAACAATGTAAAGAGTAAATTAGTATGATCAAATGTAAAGAGTAAATTGGTTGTTGAAAAATTCAATTTTTGGCACTGACAAGTTTTTTTTTTGTACATAATGAAGAATAATATAAATATTAAAAATATACCAACAAATTTATTTTTATACTTTTCAGTTTTTTTTTATCAAGTCGCTTTTATTTCTCGTAAAGCTTGCAAAAGGTAAAGTCTGGTAAAAATTTCAGAGAACGTTCAAAATTTCCTGCATTTTCCCTGTTTTCCATATGCGTAACAGCCATGATATACAAATTGGGATTGAATGAATTGGCAATTCAGCTCACCGTTTTGCGGTGAATATCCGGAGTTCCGAGACATGTGAGAGCTCAGACGTCTGGTGTCCGAAGGAGGATGCCTCGGTGGTAGGGGTGCGGGTTTGGTAGGTGCTTGAAGCGCCGATCCGTAAAACTGCGGGAGAGTCGGTCAGCTCGAATAATTTTTTTAAGGCAACACAATGTAAAATTTTCCAAAAATCATTTTTTTTTGCATTATCCGATAGTATAGACGAAACTTTAAACGCGTTTTTCTCGAAATGTCGCTTTTCAAAACGGTGCCCACTCTCAAAGGAAGAGTTTTCAAGTTATCCTTCTCCAATTTTGACACAACATTCTTCACGCCATTCTTGATCTTGCTATGGAAACATTTTTTTTTTCGAAATCTTCATATTTTTTTTTAACGACAAACTGTCGAAAAAGTAGGCTAAATTCGATATTTGTTTCAAACCACCGCCATTTTGTCACTCTTATGTTAAAAAACCTCTATAGCAAGATAGCGGCTTTCTTACTGATTAATCATCTTTGTACAAATTTTGTTTAAAAAATTATTTTCTGTTCTCCATGAGTGCTCTGATTTAACATTAAAAAATCGGACTGATTAGCGTATTTTAACCATCGAAAAAAAAAAATCGCGAAAATCGGCTATTTTTCGACCCATTACACTGTGATGATCCCTTCAGCTCCGGTGGACAGTTTGCAAAGGCAGACAGGGGGATATTACGATATCTGTGGCCCCTCATTCTGACCACGCAGCTTTCATATTTACCCAAAATAAGACTTTTCTCCCAAATAGCTCTTTTCCCAAGACCCAAAATAAGGCTTTTTTCAAGAGTGGTAAAAATCGAAATTCGACCCTTAAGGGGATGTAAGAGGGGTTTTAAACTTTGTATGAGATAACATATTTTTGGTTAGATTTGCTTGAAACTTGGCGTAAATACTCTACGATACAAATATTTGAACACGTATTTCAGCATCTCCTAAAATTCGACCCTTAAGAGGGTTAAACGGGAGTGTTAAAGTTTGTACGAGACAACATATTGTTTTGTCAGATTTATTTGAAACTTCGCATAAATACACTAAAATACAAATAACTAAACATGTATTTCAGCAATTTCCAAAAATTAACCTTTGAGGGGGTTAAACGGGAGTGTTAACGTTTGTATGAGAAGACATATTTTTTGACCAGATTTACTTGAAACCTACCAAATATATTTGATATACAACACTATATGTTTTGCTCGCTGTTCGATGCGTGTAGACAGTCGAGTGGTACTTTTAACCCTTTAACTGTGCTTGTTTGGGTTGGCATAAATACACTAAACAAACCCACACAAATACATGTTTCATTATTTGTATTGGAGTGTATTTATACAACGTTTCAAGCAAATCTAACAAAAAATATATATAAGTCTCAATATATATATATTAGACTGATTCAAAAAAAAAAAAAATTATTTTTTTTCCTTCTGGATACTCGTGCTATTGTTGGGCACTAATAAAAGAAAATTTCTCAAAAAAGATGGGCGCGGTCACTCAATTTTTAGAGGTGGCTATCTCAACTTTTTTGTATTTGAATTTTTTTAACGAACGTATTGCATTTAAGCATAGTTATGGCTTCGGGTTACGGATAAAAATCACATCCAGCAGCTATTTCGTAACAAAAATAAACTCTAACAATTTGAAAAGATTGCAATATTCACAATTCAAATCCAGGTAGATCAATAATGGCGCCTATACTACTCTCGTTTCATGTAGATTTATTTATACGCATTAACATTTCGCACTTTTTACGAAAAATTAAATTATAAGCTTTTATTCATAAATCATGTATTTACATTTTCAAAATGCTACTCTTATATTATCTTCAAACTCATTTATAATTCTTCCCAGCCACTGTGCATAACATCGCGCATGCCATTGCGCATACCACTGCGCATGTCACTGCGCACCCGCGGCGCCATTTTGTATTGGCGCAGCGCATTTGTAAGTGATGTTGTTTTTTTTTTCAATGTGACTCAATTAAAGACAATTTTAAACAATGGCTCGGAAAAACGAAGATAACACAATTTGGCTAATCGGCAAGGAAATTCCGAAAATAAGTACCCGTCATTTACCGTCAAATCGGAAAGTTTTGAGTTTGTTCTTTTACAAACATGAGAGAGAAAAACTGACCATACGTCGAAGTGCACACGAAAGGATGAAAGAAGTTTACGAACAATGGAAATATGCTGAAATTCCAACGCGTCGATTGAATAACGCAATCTTGAAATTAATAAAACTCCATCTAGTCTGGAAAAAACTTTTAAAAAATCGGGTTAAAAAGGATTTGCCGTCACAACGGAGAAATAATCGAAACGTGTGATGCAAAAATAATCGCTCAAGTTCGTTAACATATTGGGCAGAACGAAAATGTGCAACGTTGAACAGTTTGTCCAAATCTCTCTTAAATTTACGCTCCTTCAATATTTGTGACGGCAAATTCTTTTTAACCCGATTTTTCAAAAGTTTTTTCCAGACTAGATGGAGTTTTATTAATTTCACGATTGTGTTATTCAATCGACGCGTTGGAATTTCAGCACATTTCCATCGTTCGAAAACTTCTTTCATCGTTTCGTGTGCACTTCGACGTATGGTCAGTTTTTCTCTCTCATGTTTGTAAAAGAACAAACTCAAAACTTTCCGATTTGACGGTAAATGACGGGTACTTATTTTCGGAATTTTCTGGCCGATTAGCCAAATTGTGTTGTCTTCGTTTTTCCGAGCCATTGTTTAAAATTGTCTTTACTTGAGTCACATGGAAAAAAAATAACACCACTTACAAATGCGTTGCGCCAATACAAAATGGCGCCACGGATGCGCAGTGACTTGCGCAGTGGTATGCGCAGTGGCATGCGCGATGTTATGCACAGTGGCTGGGAAGAAATATAAATGAGTTTGAAGATAATATAAGTGTAGCATTTTGAAAATTTAAATATACGATTTATGAATAAAAGCTTATAATTTAATTTTTCGTAAAAAGTGCGAAATGTTACTGCGTATAAATGAATCTACATGAATAACGAGAGTAGTATAGGCGCCATTATTGATCTACCTGGATTTGAATGGTGAATATTGCAATCTTTTCAAATTGTTAGAGTTTATTTTTGTTACGAAATAGCTGCTGGATGTGATTTTTATCCGTAATCCGAAGCCATGACTATGCTTAAATGCAATACGTTCGTTAAAAAAATTCAAATACAAAAAAGTCGAGATAGCCACCTCTAAAAATTGAGTGGCCGCGCCCATCTTTTTAGAGAAATTTTCTTTTATTAGTGCCCTACAATAGCACGAGAATCCTGAAGGAAAAAAAAATAATTTTTTTTTTGAATCAGTCTAATATATATGTATATATTAGGATTATAATATAATATATATTCTATTAGGGTGGCCGTTATTTTGGCTTCGGTAAAAACTTTAAAGTCTAGCAAAAAACTAATCAAGATATAAAGAAAAAAAATCTGTATAAAATTTGTACCCAATTCCAGATTTTTAAATTAATATTATGAGACTAATAAATATTTCAGTGCGGCCATTAAAAAAAGGCATGTATTTTTGAAAATTAAACTGCTCGGTGGCACGTGTTCTCCTTATCCCAGCGCGCCCAAACTTTACACAGATTTTTTTTTCATATCTTGATCAGTTTCTTTGCTAGACGTTAACATTTTTTTACCTAAGCCAAAATAACGGCCACCCTAATATATATATATATACAGTAGAACCTCGATCATCCGAACCAATTGGGACCGAGACTAGTCTGGATAATCAAAAGTTCGGATAATCGAAACGTGGTTTTTTTGGGACGAGATCATAAACAACACCTTTTTATATAAAAACAGCACATACATATATTGGGTTGGTAAGAAAGTCTTGCGACACACAACATGAGTAAAATATAAAAACATTTTATTTTAACAGTAAACAATTATTCAGTAATGTATGCTCCCTCTGTATCTACAACTCGTGCCCAACGCTGTGGTAGACTTTGCACGCCTGCACTCCAGAATTCTTTGGGTCGTGAATTGAAAAAGTCGACCAGTGTATTTTTGAGATCCGCGACATCATCAAATTTTTTATCCTGTAAATAATTTTTTAAAGCTCGAAACAGATGGTAGTCGGTAGGTGCTAGGTCTGGTGAATACGGTGGATGCGGTAGAACTTCCCATCCTAGCTGCGAAATAGATTGTTGTGTTATCTTAGCTACGTGGGGTCGAGCATTGTCGTGGAGAAGCCGAACTTGGAGACGTTTACGCCTTTTTTGTTTGATAATTTCAGCCAGCTTTTGCAGTTGTGCAGAGTAAGTATTTGCATTTATCGTGGTGTTGGATGGGAGCAGTTCGTAATATAGCATGCCCTCAGAATCCCACCAACAACAGAGTAAAACTCTCTTCACTTCACGGGGCAGCTTAGGGGTCGGATCTGGTTTTTCTCCTTTCGGTAGCCATTGTCGCTTACGTGTGTAGTTAACATAAAGCACCCAGCTTTCATCTCCAGTGACTATTTCTTGAAGAAAATCCTTTCTGTGTGGACGTTGCAGGAGTGAAAGACAGATGGACATGCGTGTCGCTTTGTTTGATTCGCTGAGATCGTGTGGTATCCAAGAAGAAACAACTTTTCTGTATCCGAGATTTTGTAAATGTTGGAGAATCGTGGGATGGCTACAGCCGAGTTTGTAAGCTAATTCCCGTGACGACGTATTAGGCTTTGCCTTTATAAGTGCTCGTAGTTCTTCATCGTCAACAGTTGATTTCCTGCCGGACCTAGGTTTGTCTTCAAAAGATGTATCGCCAGAACGGAAACGCTGGTACCAACGGGATATCGGTGAATGATGAACTACGTTGGCCTTGAACACACTACACATATTAGCGGCTGCGGTTCTTGCAGAGCGCCCTTGTAAAAATTCGTAATATGCAATCGATCGAAGTGCACTATGATCCATCTTCGCTCGTACTGTCTGCGCGGAACAACTGACTCGCTTATATACCCTACGGCATGGAAGGTTCTAGACTAGCCTTGAATATACTACTCTCGAATGTTGTAGAGCTTCGTTAGAAGAAAACATATTTTAATCGAAAGGAAAGTGTCGCAAGACTTTCTTACCAACCCAATATATTAAAATTTGACATACATGTTAACGTTGAAATATATATATATATATATATATATATATATATATATATATATATATATATATATATATATATATATATATGTATGTATGTATGTATGTATGTATGTATGTATGTATTTGAAACACCTGAAAAAAGTTGAATGCTTTTTTTATATTTTTAAAAATAAAATCGTCCATTTTTAATTGACGAACGGCTGTAACGCGTTTTTGAGCGGCTAATTCTCGCAGCCGTTTGAGAAGGAGAGGTTGCGTTGGGTTGCTCATTGTTGCTCACGGCGGTGGCAGCGAGCAACAATGTATCTTTCGCGCCGACGTTCGGATAATTGAGAGTTCGGATAAACTAAGGCATCGTTCGGATAATTGAGGGTTCGGATGATCGAGGTTCTCCTGTGTGTGTATATATATATATATATATATATATATATATATATATGAGTCTCGTATAAACTTTAAAACCCCGGTTCACCCCCTTAAGAGGGTTCGATTTTTTCCACTCTTGAAAAGTCTTATTTTGGGTCAAATATGAAGACTAGGTGGTCATAATTAGGGACCTCAGATATCGTAATACTGCCGCAGACTGGAATAATTGTAAGAATTTCCAGTGGGCTTCGTAACACCAAAAAGTATGTTACACTTACACGCTGTTGAGGATTGCCGTGCTGCAGGTGGGTTCCGCTATGATGACCCGAATACTGTTGTTGGTCCGCTGTTTCCAATGTCGTTGGCAAATCCAATAGTCGTTGAACCTGCGAAAACGTCAAATTTGACCGATCAATCAAGTTGGATCGTCTGTTGGTCGCGCGCGTGAGTGCAACGCTTGTCTGCTCACCTGTATTCCACTGCCAGGTCCCATGTGACTGATGTGATTGAAATTCGTCGGTGCCGATATCATTTTCGATCGTCTGTCGGTCGGCCGTGCGCCTCGATTACCCTCGCGAAGCGAGAATCGTCGTCTCGGTCGCGCCATTTGCCTACCGCTCGCATCTAACGGCGTAAGATTGAGTAATTCCCCTGTCGCGCGACGCAAATTTCAATGAGCAATGTGTGCAATTCCAACGATGAATTTGCAATTGCGAGGATGAACCTTGCACGCAATGCAGACTCAATGGAATTCAAATACGGATGATGCTCGCGCTCGGGTGACACCACTATGTCAGGCCGAAAAAATGTATTGCTAGCCCTCAAATTTTTTGTTTGGTCTCGAGATTCAAGTATCCAATTGGCTTTCGGTCAAAATGAGAAGTCAATCAGTTTTAGAGTCGACGTCATTTTCGTTTGTTGCGAACAACAAAATAAATAATCGAAATTTTTAACTCTTTCGACTTTTTTAAATTTATTATACAAAAATCTTTTATAGATTATAGTTTTTTTTTTCTTTCAAATATGCCTTCATCGTCTAATTTCTATTATTTTGTTTATTCAATTCGCTTGGAATCTTCGTACAAAATTCTTTGGTCCATTTTCCAGAGCATTTCCAAGGATTTTCGTAACATTTTTATATAAAAATGTTTTTTTCGAGGAAATGCAAGTGTTCTTTGAGAAACCAATATAAAATTTAAAAAACCTTAGGGCTGCTTCTTTTCTTTCATATTTACGTTGAGGAAGGCTATTTTGCTTCGGGTTTAAATATAAAAATTCGCAAAAGTTCAACACTTGAGAGCATTAGTGAAAACTTGTATTGCCATTTCATGTTGAAAGAAAAGCTAACGATTTTATTGCACTCTCTTTTTCTTGTACCATGATTGTTACGCATTATTGACTTAGAATTCCTCTCACTTTTGCACGTTTTCCACACAAATTTTATATATTATTTTTTTTCAAGATAAAAAATATGAAAATTTTGAATATTAAAATAAGTTTGCACTAAAATTCGAAAAATAATTTATAGACTGTAAAGTAAAAAAATATATTAAGAGCAAATACAGAATTTTTTTTTTTTCAATTGTAAACAGAATTTTTTGTCGCTGCCAATAAATAGAAAATAAATATAAACACTTATCTACAATAATAATTGCACGATTGTGTATCGACAAGTCGAATGCAAATGTATAGAGCGTTAGAGTAAATTAGTTTTCAGTTTTTGAAATGTTCCCTGTTTGGCACCGACATCATTTTTTTTGTATATAATAAATAATTGATATGAATATTCAATATTTATCCATATAAATATATTAATATAAAATTAATATAAATTATATAGAATACTATAATTTATATTAAGGTAATCCTATCGCCAGGCTTCAATCCATAGGATTTTCATTTTTATTTTTCTGAGCTTCACTAAATATATTAATAATCGTCTCTGTAAAATTTCAGGGTCGGTTATCGACCTAATTACAGAAAAAAAATTAAGATTGCGTATATTTGTGAAGGAATTCCGAGACGACATGCAAAAACCCAATTTCCAGCCGCTACAAAAGTGTATATAATAGCGAGAACCCGTCAGATTCTCAAAACATAGTCAGATTTACATACTTAACACTTGTAGTGATCCAATGCTCTGAGAAAAAAATTAATCAATTGTACAAGTCTCAAGTATGATGAGTGTTATGACTAGTGTGAAACTATAGGATTACTTCAATATAGAATATATCATTAATATAAATATTTTAAAAAATATTTATTTCCATACGTTTTTTTAGGTCGGTTTCCTTTTTCGTAATTCTTGCAGAAATTAAATTCTGAGAAAACTCTAGAGAATTTTTAAAATTCCCGGAAATTTCCCTGTTTTCCATATGCGTAACAGCCATGTGTACGATTCGAGGAACCAATTGGTAGTTTTCAACGAAGTTCATTAATTGAAAAGAAATCGACGTAAAGATCCCCACTTCAGTTTTCGTCCGAACATGGTGGTGTTTACCCTTTGAATCTCGGAAGATTCGAATATTTCGAATCAATGATCAGCGGAGACGAAAGTTCGAAGGGAATGAAATTCCAGAGGCAGGAAGTAAGGATGTGGACGCGCATTGGCAATACTCACGTTGATGTAAATTACTCAGATAAATGACGTGTGGCATGTCGTTGATCATACACGTCGTAAGAGAGCCCGAGGTGTTCAGGGGTCTGGCTTTTTTCACGTTGAGAGTTTGTAGCCAGTCGCCGGTCGTACAATCGAACACGTCGACGTGAGTTTCACTGTAGACTAGAAGGTAGCCTTCGCAATAGCCTGAAAATTGAAGAGGAAGGTCCAACATATACTTCAGGAGTCGCAGGTTAAATAAAGGTATTTATTTAACCTTACCGGGTTATACGTAGTTAGAAATTTCAGAAAATCGATTTTTTTTATTGCATTTTCGGAATGTACAAATATGTGAGTATATTCCCTGAAAATTCCAATCGATCCAGCGAATATTCTCGGAAGTACACATATATTTTTAAGGACACTCGGAGCGCGGTTCCGGGCGTCCGAGAAACTTTAAACGCGTTTTTCTCAAAACGGTGTTTTCAAAGTCGGTGAGCACGATTTCTCAAAAAAACAACTCAACCGATCGGTCTGCAATTTTAACACAACATTGTCAGATATATTCTTCAGGTATTGATCGAAGGAATAAGATTTCCGATAATTATTTCTATTTTTTTTCATCGATTTAAAGAAAAAAAATTGGTCGAAAATCGAAATTGTTTCTTTCCGGAGCCACCATTTTGTCAACAATTAAAATTTCGACTATTCCTTCGATCAATACCTGGATTCATCTATCCCCTAAATGAATCTTTTTGGTTTTTTCATTTTAGATAATCCAAACCGGAGATACTTTGCTCACCGCCGGACACTTTTTTTCGGGGACCTCCAGGAGACTTCCCACAGGAGCAATGTTAATGAATATTTTTGAAAATAAAAAATGCCAATCTAAAGCTAAAAGATGCCACTACACTCCCTAATACTTTTCGTTTTGCCCAAATAAAGTCCTCTTCCAGAAAAAAATCGTGAAAAAACGACTTTTTTGTCCTTGCAACTGCGTATAACGCGTTAAATAAATACCGTAAGTGCCTTTAACGGGGCACACCCAAACAAACCCAAACAAAGTTATATCGTTACAACGATATAACTGATGGTAAAACTTTAAACGCGTTTATCACGAAACTAGTTTTTTCAAAAAGGCGTACACGATTTCTCGACATCTAATGAACGAATCGACTTGAAATTTGGTACAATTATTCGGTATAATAGTAGTTCAGTCTTGACCGACCATTTTTTAAATTAGTTATCAACAATATGATGTTATTTTTCCTCGAAAAATCGGATAAGGTTCCGACCCTCCACCCCGCCGCTCGCCGATCGCGCCGAATCTTTGCACAAACCTTCCTTTTAATATTTTAAGACAACCCCTGAAGGGATTTTTGGCGCCGCGCGATCGTTTTTGGCTTTGGGTTTGTTTGTTTGGACAAAACGGAGAGCGCGATAACATACATAGGTATGAATAGAGACGTAGCAGATAAGGATATAGTCGGCGCGCGTAAAAAAAAACTTAAAAATTAAATATCTCGAAAACTATTGCGAGTGTCGAAAAATCCTTTTAGGGGTTGTCATACATTTACAACGATCAAAAAATCGTTTTTTTTTTCTTTGAACGCTAGAACTATACATGTAGAATATTTTCCCAAAGTTTCAAAGCGAAATTCGAAAAACTTCAAACGCTGTGCCTCACCGCTCGAATTCGGAGCGGGCGTGAACTTCAAACGCGTTTTTCTCGAAACTGCATAATCGAAATTGCCGTGCAGGATTACTCAAAAACGATTAAGGGGGGAAATCACAGTAGCACACAAAAAAATAGGCATATTTTCGGGAATTAATTTTGGCTGAATAAAAGTATCAATCGAAAATCTGTAAAGTAGGTTTTATAGCAATACTAAAAAAGTACAAAATGTAATTTTTTCAATAAAAAATATTTAAAAATGGCGGCTGCGCAGCATATGCCCCAAGGCGCCTTTTTTTGAGCTCGCCGAAGACATAACTCGAGTAAATTTTTACCGATCGACTTGAAATTTTGACAGTAGCTACGAAACATCTTTCTCCACGGAGCTACGTAGGATTTTTTCGATATATTGATTTTTCGCAAAATGGTGCATGTTTGAAAATAATGTTAAATTTTTAACAAAAAAAACGCCATAAAATCGTCGATAAAAAAAAGTAAGCCATATAAAATAAAAAATCCTACGTAGCTCTGTGGAGAAAGATGTTTCGAAGCTACTGTCAAAATTTCAAGTCGATCGGTAAAAATTTGCTCGAGTTATGTCTGCGGCGAGCTCAAAAAAGGCGCCTTGGGGTATATGCTGCGCAGCTGCCATTTTTAAATATTTTTTATTGAAAAAATTACATTTTGTACTTTTTTAGTATTGCTATAAAACCTACTTTACAGATTTTCGATTGATACTTTTATTCAGCCAAAATTAATTCCCGAAAATATGCCTATTTTTTTGTGTGCTACTGTGATTTCCCCCCTTTAGCCCCCCCTTATGTGATTTCCCCCCTTAAGAGTTGAAACTTGGTAGAAATATTGATAATATTGGTAACTTCTACTTGACGAGAATTGTTTTTGAAAAATTGGAAAATAAACTACTTTTTTAATCCACATTTTACAGAAATGTTGCGTGAAATGTTGATTTTTTTTGTAAATGCTCGCCATTTTCTTAAATTTGCATTTTCTTCATTTTAATTACCGTCACATAGAAACTATACATGTTCTAACTGAAAAAATGTTTGAACTTTTTTGCAAGTCATAGTCTACGGGAAGCAAGACTGCACGCCGATTCGCAATTCCCGCGGCGATCTTGCTGTAACACTCTGCCACAGGTCCGTCATTTTGATGATGCATTAATTTTTAAAAATCGTTTTGTATACTTAAATATACGATTAAGGGGCCAGTCCACTTTGAAAACTTCAAAAAATCGTAAGCAAGCAAGACTTGAAGAAACAGACGATGATGAGCAATCAGAAGGGATTTTGTACGATGCAGGAATTGCCGATTGAGTTTAGGTAAGAGTTTTTCATAGTATAAACTTCAAACGCGTTTTTCTCGAAACAACATTTTCAAAATCTAGCTCCATCGTATCTCTAAAACTAATAAACCGATTCTCTTGAAATTTGAACCACATATTGTAAACGTGATTTGCAACAAGATGACCCTCGATGGTTTTAAAATTTTGATTTTTACTCTTTTTTTGCGAAAAACTGCGAAGAACGCGTTTTTTCAACTTTTTTCGTTTTTCATCTGCCATTTTTTAATTTTTTCATAAAACTTTATATCCGAGGGTCATGTTGTAGCTGGTGTCATACTGAATCTCATGAACTTTGATTTTTTGTTTCAGACAAGCCGTTGCCGAGTTGTGATGGAGCCACCTAGTTTTAAGGCGTTACGTTAAACTATAGTTTTTGTACTTAAAAATGAACAAAAATGAATTAAATTTAAAAAAATGTATTTTAAGACTTTATTTATCAAGCCCAACAACTTTTATATTCATATTTTTTATAAAATCCTCCAAAAAAATCGGGAAAATAGCTTTTTTCGTGGCTCCAAAGTGGACTGGCCCCTTAAAGTATACCTAAAGTTTGATAATTTTATAATAATTATTTCTTAGTTTTAAAAATCCCTCAATATTGCTTATTTTTTTCCCGTCTAAATATATATCCCGCCTTAACGATTGTCACATATTCGTAAAGAAAAAACATACGTCGAAATATCACGGGATTTGCAGAGTATAACTTACTGACTGCGGTTGGAACCGCGGGATACATTATCTCCCGATCTCGGCTCTTTCTTCCCTGGCTGTCGACGTAAACCGCGAGCGTGTGAAATACCAACAAAAATTCACCGCGTGGCAATTCAATGCAGCGCAACGCCTCCACGGCACTGTACGTTAAGAATCCCAGCAAAGTATTTTCCTGATGGACCAATGCTGAAAGTTCAAACAGGCGGGAGGCACGATTCTCAATGAGTAACGTTTGTACCAACATTGCGTCGGGTTTGGCAGAGTTTACGGGATAATGTTTGGCTCACATATCGGATGATGGTCTCCCAATATACTGTAGATCGAGAAACCCGACGGATAACCCACGCAGAGTCGGCCCTCCGAGAGTACTTGTAGCGTTTGTGCGTGGCATGGTAACATCAATTCGTGAATTCGTTTGTGTCGCGTCTTCGTTCGCGTTACTTCGTAAATCATCACGTGCGATGCGTTCTACACACGAGGGAATCGTTATTCTTTAATGTCCGCCTTTGAAGAACGAAGTCTCCGAGTTTGTTTTGTCGTTTTTTTTACCTGTTTTTTAATAGCGACGCAGAGGCAATACGTGAGGGGATTCCGTCGGACGACACCGGTAGTAATTGTTATGCAACCTTTGGTCTCAGCCACTTTGATCCACTCGACCTCGTCGCCGTCCAACGCTCTGACCGGCACAAGTCGCACGTGACGCTGCTTGCCGCTTAGCACAACTATCAATTGCTCCTCCGTTATGTACTCGAGCAGATATATCTTCTTTCCTTCGCCGACCCTTGCAATTTCTTTGGAAAAAAAAAGATATTGGACATGTGGTATTTTTTTTAAACGTTCCTTTGTATGCCTTTAACGGGGTACATCTGGGTGGGTCAACAAATTTAATTTTCCACGAATATTTTTATTCGATAGTACCACCTGGTAGCTATATTCCCTAAAAATTTCATTGGAATATTCCTAAAATTGTGAAAATTGTAATAATATTGTTACTCATGTGTAGGGTCCTAGGGTTAAAGATCATTGACGATGTCACTTTTGTAAAATCGATCTTCATTTTTTAATACTCACGCAAAAATGACGACTTTTTTTCATATATTTTGTTTTCTCGAATTTTAATTCGTCGCCACATTGTTAAATAAGATGATTTTAACCCTTCGAGTGCACACTAGGTCGTTTCGACCCGCATTTGACCTCCGAATTAATATACTCCTTGGAAAGACGGTCGACATTGTCTTTTTTCCTATTTACAAACCTTTCTTCTTAAAAACGTCCAAGGTTTTTTAAAAATATTTAGAAAAAAAAAATATCATCTTTTTCACGCAAGTACGTATTTTTCAACGCAGCTCTCACTTTGAAAGAATGTTTGGGCACTCAATTTTTGTATTTCTTAAAAAACAAATTTTGGGCCTTGAAATAAGGATCATTGACTAAAAAGCGTCTCTACAAAAAGATGCATATTTACCGAAATACAACGATCTGAAAAACGTCTGGGGTCCGAACGACCCCATATGCAGTCAGAGGATCATGGCGGAAATGTGCAGTCGAAGGGTTAAAATACAATGATCGTCAACGACTCGTATTTATTGTTGTCTTTAAGGGGTCTTCTCACTTTAGACGCTAAAAAAAGGCTACTTTCATGCATTTTTTGGATAGGTCCATATCATGGATAGTGATATAAAAGTTGTTACACTCTATAAATACACTTCCGAAATACATAAAAACCATTTTTTAAATGTATTTATGTGACCCAAACAAACTTCAAACGCGTTTTTTCTCAAAATAACGTTTTCCGACGGCTTGTTGATAAAATCCTCGAAACTAGTAAACCGATCCTTATAACATTTTAACCACATATTCTTTACAACTATAGCTATAGCGCATATCAAGGATTTTTTTCAATGTCGATATGTACTAATTTTTTTTGCCAACAACGGTTTAAAGTAACGTTTCTTTTTGTTTTTCCGAAAAATATCCGCCATTTTGTTATTTTTGCATATATCAACAATCGTATGATATGCGCTATAGCCATTAACACACTGAATCTAACACCGTTTGATGCTTTCGTTTCGGATGATCCATCTCCGAGATTTCATCAACAGCGCAGAACTACAATGTTTTTAGGACATTTTTTTAACTACCATTTTCGTCTATAAATAGCGACTTAAAGAAATAAATAAAAAAATTTAATGTATTTCGAAAGTTTATTTATTAAGTGTAACAACTTTTATATCAATATCTATAATATAAACCTATAAAAAAATCATGAAAATAGCCTTTTTTATCGTTTAAAGTGAGAAGACCCCTTAACAACCCGTTTGGTTTTCAGATTTCGAGTAAACCGTTCGAGCTTGATTGTCCACCGGTAGCCATCGCGAAAAAATTTCTTCATCTGCCGGCGGCCATGTTCTTGCTGTTTTTCTGTATTTTTTGTGACTTTTTTAAAGGCTCTCGATATATGTATGTTCGTATTAAAAAACGCATTTCTTTTGCACCAATCGTTTCCCAGAATTTTTTTTTCGTAATTTTGCAATTTTTTCGGGCTTCTAGGTAGATGTAGTCCCTTAAGGGCTTTTACGATTCCAGCCATTTCACTTTGACGACTTTCTCCAGAGAGCGGCAATATTTGGGGAGGTACTCACCGCTACGATCTAAATCTAAACAGAAAAGTCCCTCCTCGGTGCCAATGACTAGACGATCGGGATCTATTATCGCTCCTGACATCACGTTTTTAATAATTGCTAGTGTGTTGTCCAGCAATTCCTTCGCTCGGAAAATCTGCAAAGAAGTTCAAGTTATGATTCGAGGCTGCTTTTCCATCCGAATGACATTTGGGACAAGTTTATATGCATTGGGATATCAAATGAAAGAGTGTGTGTACATAGATGGGGGTGCCAAATGAAGGATAAAGAAATTTCAACCCCGTCAAAAAATATTATTAGCTAACAAAATATATGTCACAATGAAGGTTGCGAAGTGCTAGCGCGAGATTATTTTTGTCCTCGTTAGATTCAGGCGGAAAACTCGCTGTTTACCTCCAACATGAATAAGTTTAAGGAAATGAGCGAATTGTTATAGAATGGAGTAGTATGGATGGAAAAAATTCTGGAAAATCTTTGGGCCGACTTTAAAAGTCTGCTAAAAATCGAAAAATAATCGTAGCTAGACGAATCGAGCGCCAGTTTTTAGAGCAAATGATTGCAAAAGCGCGCAGAGCGGAATTGAATATCGAAACGGAGAAGAAATGTGCGGCTATTGAGCGAAGACAATTATTTTTGGCCGAAATGCAAACAAATATTGGATTTTTAATATTTTTTTATAAACCCCTATCGATGTATTTTTCCCCCTGAAAACGGACTTACCATTTATTTATCCCAAATCCCTTAATTTCTATCAAGTGCATACAATTAGTTGGCTTTTTTGAAAATATCGATTTTTGGTGTCCAGCCGATTCTCGAAATATGACATTTGAAAAATATTCTCCGAAAATTTTAATTCGATCCATTCAAAATTGAGGGAGCTTTGGGCGTTTGTCGGTAGGTTCCACAAACCGGCGAATTTTGAGTGCGTTTTTCTCAAAATGACTTTTTCAAGATCGGTGACCACGATATCTCAAAAATCACTGGATCGATCAAGTTCGAATTTTACAAGCTTCTTTCACATATCAAAAAGCAGTGCATGAACGAAGGAATTATTTCTTTGATGAATCGTTTTTTTTAATCAACGAAAATAGAGCGTTTTTTCATTGGAAATCGATACTTTCACTTTGGACGGTGGCCATTTTTTCAAAAGTCAATATTTTATTAAATCCGCCGTCCAAGCACTAGACAATTGTATGCAAAAACTAAATGCGTTTGATTTGTTTCCGAGCAGCAGTAGTCAACGCGAAGGAGGTTTTTTTAACAGCATGCTGCCCAAACCATTGTATTTACCACAATTATAATCATTTAGGAATTTAAAAAAAGTGTAAAAGATACTTAAAACCATACTCTTTAATGTAAAAAAAGTATTGTGCCTCTAAGAAAATGTAAAAAAAAGTATTGTAAAAAAAGCTGCAGACGTTTTTCCAGAAAAAATCCCGAAAATAGCCGTTAAGGTAATGAGCGATTTTGTATCAGCATCGCATGATTTTTTTCGTGCGAAAATTTCGAGTTTTGAGCCAATTCCGCGTCTTCATTTCGGCCTTCCCCTACGTTCTTTGTCTTCGACGTCAAGCTCACCGTTCTTAAACTTTTGAAACCACACACGACAACTTCTCACTTAAGGGGTTACCCCCACTTGCGATTTTGAAAAAAAAAAAACGATTTTTTTTATTGCATTTTTTTGAAGTATAAGTATCTGAGAATATGTCCTCCAAATTTCAAGTCGATCCGAACAAAATTGACTGAGATATGAGCGTTGAAAGAGAAGAATTCGTTGTGTAAACGACCGGCTAATTGAAACTTTAAACGCGTTTTTCTGAAAATGGCATTTCTGAAGTTGGTGACCAAGATTACTCGAACACTAATGAACCGATCTTCTTGAAATTTTGCAGGCTTATTTAATACATAAAAATGTAGTCTTTAATCATTCGATTTTTTTCGTTAAAATCGAACCATTAACTTTGACTGTCCGCCATTTTGTCAAAAATGAATATTTTTTAAAATCCTTCGATTAAAGACTAGTTTATACTTATATTTGACTAAATCCATCCGCATTTTTTTTTCAGATGATCCACTTCGCCGCAATGTTGGTCACCGCAAACCGTGTATATAAAAACATTATTTCATTGACGGCCATTTGCCACTAAACAATGTAATATGTTTCAATAAAAAAATTACTGAAAGTTCTTCAAGATGTGTTCTTTAAGATGGTATATTGATCAATTTAAAAAGTTTTGTAGTTTTCTTTAAAAAAATTCATGAAAAAGGCCTTTTTTTGCGCTACAAGTGGGGGTAACGCATTAAAGCAGCCTCACCATATGCTTCTACAAGCAATCGATGTGCCTCAGTAAAGTAAAGTAAACAGAGTTATAAAGTTTTCGCAAATGACGCTTATTCGGCTCAAAACTCGACATTTTCGCACGAAAAAAATTGTGTGATGCCGATACAAAATCGCTCATATTTAAAGGTCTTGCCAGATGTCCAACCTTACGAAATAACGTTTTACATCTGACAACTTCAACCATAACCTCCTAGTGGGGCCATCATTTGTCAAACGGCAGATACTTATTTGTACTCACAATATAAAAGGCAAAGTCCTAACTGACTGAATCACTCATCATCGCCCAGCCTAAACCACTAAGGTAGAAACGTGAAATTTGGAAAGGGTGTTGATTTTATTTTGAAGGCGTCATTTGAGAAGGGATTTCTCGAAATTCAACCCCTAAGGGGGTGAACGGGGCTGGCAAAATTTGTTCGGGAAATAATATTTTTATGATCAAATTTACTTGAAACTTGGTATTAATGCTCTGTGACACAATGAATGAAACGCGTATTTCGGCGTTTTTCAAAATTCAACTCCTAAGAGGATGAAAGGGACTGGCAACATTTTTACGGGAAATAACATTTTTATGGTCAAATTTACTTAAAACTTGGTATTAATGCTCTTTGACACAATTAATGAAACGCGTATTTCGGCGTTTTTCAAAGTTCGACCCCTAAGGGGGTGAAAGGGGCTGGCAAAATTTGTACAGGAAACAATATTTTTATGGTCAAATTTACTTGAAACTTGGTATTAATGCTCTGTGACACAATTCATGAAACGCGTATTTCGGCGTTTCGCAAAATTCAACCCCTAAGGGGGTGAAAGGGGCTGGCAAAATTTGTACGGGAACTAACATTTTTTATGGTCGAATTTACTTGAAACTTGGTATTAATGCTCTTTGACACAATTAATAAAACACGTATTTCGACGTTTTCCCCCAAATTCAACCCTTAAGGGAGTGAAAGAGGCTGGCAAAATTTATACAGGACATAATATTTTTATGGTCAAATTTACTTGAAACTTGGTATTAATGCTCTTTAACACAATTAAATAAAGACGTATTGCATAATTTTTCGAAATTCAACCCCTAAACGAAAGGGGGTGGCAAAGTTTGTATGGAGAAAAAAATCGGGCCAAATTTACTTAAAACTTTGTATAAGTGCTTCTAGGCACAATCAATGAAATTTCCGCGTTTTTGGAAATTCAATCCTTAAGGGGGAAAGGGGGTAGCAAAGTTTGTACGCTAAGTAAATATATGGTCAGATTTACTTGAAAATCAGTATCAATGCGCTTCAACACAATTCTACGTGTTCCTCGATGAAACATTTCAGGAGCACATTTCATTAAGGAGCATTCAACACAAGTCTACGCGAGCGAAGCCGCGGGCGGAAAGCTACTATATAGTTACGAGTGTTTATCAACTTCGATTTATGATAGATCGAAGATATAGACAAGGTCCTGTATATATCGATTGAACAAGTGAATTGGAAATCGGAGCATCCTACCGTCGTGTTTGGAAGATTATTTCGCTTCAAGATACGATGAAGCTCGTTCAGTGCCACGACCCACTTCGTTTTTTCGCTCTCCGTGTCGGCGAGCATCAACGTATGATTTCGCAACCCCGGTGGCTCCAGCAGTGACGTAGTAATCTGAAGAAAAACCATTCTCACGTCTTCATTCGATCGCAATCTACTGCCAAAATGGCAGGAGTCGAATATTTGGGCAAGGTTGAAATTCTTTCACCAACTCCGCGTGATAAATATCGGACCAATGGAATAATAGAACCAGTCGTACAATTTGTGCTTCACGATATACAAATATCACGTATATTTCATCAGCGTACGAAGCGATTGACTCACCCTAAATATACATGGAATGTCCTTCTTGGTCGCGTGAATGACATCCGAATCGCGCACGCAACTGACACTAAATTCCTCGTCCCGCATGTCCAACACTTGGGAAACGTAGACCGAGGGCAAGGCGTTACGATCGGGCGATATATCGTACAGGAAGAGTTTGAAGTCGCAAACGACGACGAATTGTCGAACCCAACCCTTCTTCACGCCCCCCATTTTCGGCACTTTTACGTAACCCTCGTAGGCTGTCCCGATTCCCCTCGTCGGGTCGATCCCGAGCGGCCGTTTTGCTGTCGAACAACAACAAAAACGGAACAAGTTCAATCAAACATTCGATATAATCGACGCAGGATCGATGTCATTGGTGCGAGCTTTTTGCGGTATCGTCAATTTGTTTATCTTGCAGACGGCGATGCAGAATATATCGAACGAAAAAATAAAGAAGTGATTCACTCATAAAATTAATTACACATCTATTTAGTATGAATATCAAGCTGTATAATTTTTTGGTTGTTGTATAAAATGGCCGTCTACTCGAAACTTCGTGAAACAGCTTTTTTCCAACTGGCATGACAAATAATTTCAACGATTTTCACTGGATTTACTTCAAATTTAAAAGTTGTGTTCCTAATTGCATTTAGCACAGAAGTACGTATGGAATTTCCGATTAATCGAAAACTTTTCATTTTATGAGCAGTTAACTCAAGTTTAAATACCAACAACTTTTGAAGGTATTTGACGGTACTTCTCTAGGTATTCTAATGTAGTCGGCCATTTTGGACATCGAAAATTACGTGTCACATCGTGCCGGATTCACTGACTGGCGGTAAGACGACAATATTTGACAAGGTCGTGTAAAATATGTACCAAAACTTTGAACGCGATTATCTCGAAACTACATATATTGACACGGCGGGATTGATATATTGAGCAACTTTCACACTATTGATTTCAATTCGTACAGTTCGCGTTCAAACAGTAGTCATTTTCGGTTCAAGATCGCACTTTTTAATTTAATGAACCATTTGTTAATAACAATGACTTCAGCATGCTGTTTTTCGAGACAAAAATGAGGTTTTCTTTGAAGAAGCTGTCATTTTTCGTATTTTTCGAAATTTCGAAAAGTGGATCGTGAACCCATAGCCAGTTGGATATATTCGGACATTTTTTTGTTTTCGTTTCAGATTACATTAGAGCCTGGTAGAGATCCCGCCGTTTCCAGCCTCGCCGCTGGAGGACTGCAACGCCAACTGCAGCACCACGAACACTTTGAAAGATTTTCTCCCGAAAAAATGGTATTGTAACCACAAACAAGTGTACAACATGCTGGGAAAGAATGAATTTTGTTCCAACCAATGTGTTACTAGAAAAAAATTCATCATCCTGACCCTCCAATTTGGGCTTTCAGAGAGGGATATCCCGTTAAGGGGCCAGTCCACTTTGAAAATTTCAAAAAATCGAAAACAAGCAAGACTTGAAGAAATCGACAATGATGAGCAATCAGAAGGGATTTTGTACTAAAACTAATAAACCGCTTCTCTCGAAATTTGAACCACATATTGTAAACATGACTCGCAACAAGATGACCCTTAATGGTTTAAAAATTTTGATTTTTACTCTTTTTTCTGCGAAAAACTGCGACAAAAACGCGATTTTAAAAACTTTTTTCGTTTTTCATCTGCCACTTTTTTTATTTTTTGATAAAACTCTATATCCGAGGGTCATTTTGTAGCTGGTGTCATACTGAATCCAATGGACTTTGATTTTTGTTTCAGACAAGCCGTTGCCGAGTTGTGATGGAGCTGCCTAGTCCACCTATTTTTGAGGCGTTACGTTAAACTATAGTTTTTGTACTTAAAAATGAATTCAAATGAATTAAAATTTAAAAAAAAATGGATTTCAAGACTTTATTTATCAAGCCTAACAACTTTTATATTCATATCTTTTATAAAATCCTTAAAAAAAATCGCGAAAATAGCCTTTTCTTCGTGGCTCCAAAGTGGACTGACTCCTTAACAGTTCACTGAATGAATCCCAAATTTTGCATACAGACTCGAAACGAACGAAGCAACAATGCATTCAATGTTCCATATGCATATCAGCATTTCGATCGGATAAGTCCTAAATACAAAAGTACAACAGCTGAGAGTTCCACTCACTTTTATCGTGGGGAACCGGACACATCGCAGGGACCTTATCACAGCACGGCATGTGACAAGCGAAACCGCAAACTTCGCATACGACACCCTGCCTCGTGAGACCGACCATCAACGACGTACAATGATTGCACTTTGTAGGCGCTGAGAATGTACGAACGAGAAACTGATGTGACTTTGGCTTCGGCTGTATGCTCGCTTGTCCGTGTGACGCGGACGATTTGTTCAATAACTCGTGAGACAACGGGGACGTCGGATCCTGAGAAGCGAGGAAAAGAATATTATTGCAATTGCACGAAATACCACGAAATACGACTACTTTTATCCAAGTTTACCACTTTTCGCATAGTCTGATACATCATTAAGCGGTATTCTCACTTTAGACGCTAAAAAAGGCTATTTTCATGATTTGTTTTGATAGGTTTATATTATAGATATCGATATAAAAGTTGTTACACTTAATAAATACACTTTCGCAATACATTTTTTTTTAATTGTACGTATTTATGCAACCCAAACAAATTTTTAACGCATTTTTCTCGAAACAATGTTTTTCGACGGCTTGTTGATAAAATTCTCGAAACTACTGAACCGATTCTCATGAAATTTTAACCACATATTCTTTACAACTATAGCTATAGCGCATATCAAGGATTTTTTTAAAATTTTGATATTAATTTTTTTCTTGCTAAAAACGGCGAAAAAAACACGTTTTTTTGTTTTTTCTTTTTCGAAAACTGTCCGCCATTTTGTTATTTTCGCATATATAAAAAATCGTATGATATGCGCCATAGCCATTAAGGGGCCAGTCCACTTTGAAAATTTCAAAAAATCGAAAGCAAGCAAGACTTGAAGAAATCGACGATGATGAGCCATCAGAGGGAATTTTGTACGGTGCAGGAATTGCCGATTGAGTTTAGATAAGAATTTTTCATAGTATAAACTTCAAAAGCGTTTTTCTCGAAATAACGTTTTCAAAATCTAGGTCCATCGTATCTCTAAAACTAATAAACCGATTCTCTTGAAATTTGAACCACATATTGTGGCTCGATTGTTTAAAAAATTTGATTTTTTTTTGCGAAAAACTGCGAAAAAACGCTTTTTTAAAATACTTTTTTCGTTTTTCATCTACCATTTTTTAATTTTTTTGATAAAACTATATATCCGAGGGTCACTTTGTAGCTGGTCATACTGAATCTAATGGACTTTGATTTTTTTGTTTCAGACAAGCCGTTGCCGAGTTGTGATGGAGCTACCTAGCCCACATATTTTTGAGGCGTTACGTTAAACGTTTTTGTACTTAAAAATGAATAAAAATGAATTCAATTTTTTTTTCAATGTATTTCAAGACTTTATTTATCAAGCCCAACAACTTTTATATTCATATCTTTTATAAAATCCTAAAAAAAAAAAAATCGCGAAAATAGCCTTTTTTCGTGGCTCCAAAGTGGACTGGCCCCTTAACATACTGAATCTAAAACCGTTTGATTTTTTGTCTCGGATGATCTATCTCCGAGATTTCATCAACAGCGCAGACCTACATTTTTTTTTAGGAATTTTGTTTAACTACCATTTTCGTCTATAAATAATGACTTAAATAAATAATTTCTTTCAAATGTATTTCGAAAGTGTATATATTAAATATAACAACTTTTATATCAATATCTATAATATAAACCTATGAAAAATTCATGAAAAAAGCCTTTTTTAACGTCTAACGAAGACCTCTTAAGATACCGTAAACCGGGGTAACTTTGGGACAATTTTGGTTAACTTAGGGACACGTCAGTACAACTACAGCTTCAAATATTTGCCGCGTAGGTACCAGCACGTACCAGCGTACGGCAGTAGCCGTGATTGCGCTAAAATTAATAAGGCATGGTGTTGGTGGAAAATTCAAAAGTCGAATATTACGCGATATTCCAAGGTCGTACCCCCAGTTCCAAAGTTACCCCGGTTTACGGTAGTTGAATAAGTGATCATTGTGATATGAACAGTGGTGGACGCGGGGTCGGTGCGTCAATCAGTTGTGAAAAGTAAAGGAAACATTTGTATACCGGGTGAGACAAGAACAATTAGCAGTAGAAATATTTTCTAACCTGAGACTTAGGAGAAACTTTTCTTACAAAAATTCCATAGCTCGAAGGGGGTCATCTACTGGTGGCTACGAGGTTCATCCACGTGGAGGCGCTACGGAGATTTCAAGCTCGCCTCCATTGTTTTAAAAATGGGACCATTATTTTGTTTTCATAATTTTACCAAGGAACTAAAAATAAGTTCACATACCAAATGTCATCATCAGGAAATCATTAACAAGAAATTTCAACGTTTTAACCTAGAATCGATTAAAAAACGGTGGAAACACTTACTTCTATAAAAGGAGCTCAAAGTGGTCGCCATCACTTTCAATGCACGCGTGCAACCTAATTCGCATTGATCGCATTGTCTTATCAATCATGTAAATCTGTATTAAGGGGGAAGATACCGCTAGACGAGGAAAACATTTGCTGAGTTTCATGTTTTTTTAAGGGGTCTTCTCACATTAGACGCTAAAAAGGCTATTTTCATGAATTTTTTGATAGGTTTATATTATAGATATTGATATAAGAGTTGTTACACGATAAATGCACTTTCGAAATACATATAAAACATTTTTTTATGTATTTATGTAAACCAAACACACTTTAAATGCGTTTTTCTCGAAACAACGTTTTTCGACGGCTAGTTGATAAAATCTTCGAAACTACAGAACCGATCCTTATGAAATTTTAACCGGATATTCTTTACTACTATAGCTATAGCGCATATCAAGGATTTGATTTAAATTTTGATTTTCACTATCTTTTCTGCCGAAAACGTTGCAAAAGTTTTTTTTTTGTTTTTTCGAAAAATGCCCGCCATTGTGTTATTTTTGTATATATCGAAAATCGTAGGATATGCGCTATAGTCATTAACATACTGAATCTGAAAGCGTTTGATTTGTTTATTTCGGATGATCCATCTCCGAGATTTCATCAACAGCGCAGCCTACAATTTTTTTAACTACCATTTTCGTCTATAAATAGTGAGTTAAATAAATAATTTTTTTTCTAATGTATTTCGAAACTGTATTTATTAAGTGTAACAACTTTTATATCAATATCTCTAATATTCAAAAGAAATCATGAAAATTGCCTTTTATTAACGTCTAAAGTGAGAAGACTCTTTAAAAGGGAAGATTTCTTCACCATTTTTGAAACTGAGGGTATGCTTTATTATCACTTTTGGCTATTACATGGTATTTTTTAAAAATAATCTTTAAAAATCGCTGTCGTATAGCTAAAAAAGTAATCGTCCGATTCTGATAAAATTCGGCATAAATCTTTCTAACTCTGCTGTCTAAAACATGACCCTAAATATTTTGAAAATTAAAAAAAAAGTATTTTTTAATTGCAAAATATAGCCATCGTTTTTCGGAAAATTCAATATTCTCGTTTCAACGAGTACCATTTCATCGATTTTCAACATTTCTCACTTTTCCTTGGTTCATATTCTGCGTACGAGTGTTAATGATAGACAACTCTTCGTTAGTTTTTTTTTTTTCAGACTAATTCCACTAACGCTACGTATCACGCCGTGTGCCAACATACGCCGCAACCCGTTTAGAAGACCGCGCCATACATCCGCCATTTTTGAAGACGAATACAAAAAAATACGATGTAACAGCCAAATAGGGTAGTAATAAAATGTACCCTACATCTAAAAGATGGCGAAGAAATCTTCCCTATAAAAAAATCATGAAAATCAGCAATTTTTTCCTCGTGCTCTTCCCCTTAATGACGTGGCTCTTATTGAGGTTTCAATAGTTTAATACAAGCAAAAATCCAGGTAAGTCTTAAAGGCTTAAGGAGAGATATACACCTAGATGGTCGAGGTCGAGGATTTAGAAGGTATGAACATTCCGTCGACCGTAGAAGACCTACACTATGGTCCTGGTATCGATGATTCCATGTAAGTTGACAAATTTCATGATTTATTCATTTCCAAATTTTCAAACGCGTTTTTCTCAAAACCACGTTTTTCAAATCGGTACCCAAACTTTCTCGAAAACCAATGAATCGATTGCCTTGAGTTTTTTTGTGGTTATTCTATACACCATTATCTACTACTTGTCATAGGATTTTTTTTCCGTTACTTAGTTTTTGTTTTATAGGCAAAATAATAACTAATTTTTACCCAAAAATCACTATTTATGCTCAAACGTCCGCCATTTTGTCATAAATCTATATTTTCAAAATCGGCTATGGTTTTTTTTTCAGATGATTTTTGAAGAAACGCCAGAGGGTACCGTATACGCAGATTTTTTTACTACGCTCCAAGGATCATACAATATCCTTGTATATTTTTGATATTTTTTAATAAAGAAAATTAAACATATTTTTGAATGTATATACTTTTAGATAATTAAAACCCCAATACGAAATTTTAAATAGTTCTGCTTGAAAAAAATCACAAAAATGACCTTTTTCCGGCTCCTAGGTGTATATCTCCCCTTAAGTTAAAGGCTTTGTTTGAATTGTTCGCAGCTGAGACTCTTATCAATTTGTTTTGGAAAGCAGTGGAAAGTTTGTGATTTCCATAATGAGGCGGGCCCTAAACCTACAATAACATTGTACAATACTTTCATTGTGCAATAATATTGAATAACACCTTGAACCCAAACGATCAATTATTATCACGCAATAACTTTGACGGCCCATAAGCGTCAATATTTTCGCATGAGCAAGACCTCCCTAGTGTATGGCGCAATACTAATCCTACACGGTGCAATGAAAAAATATGGCGCAATAATATTTAAACTCGCTCAAACTTTTGTTCAATCATTGCGCAATCTTCAAAACTAACCTTCGACGGTCACAAACCTTGTGTAATTCGTAATATTGTACAATATAGTTGATCGTTTAGGGCCTGCCTAATAATGTGTGTTCTCTTCAACGATAAGCACTAGACAGCATTTCCTTCTGCCCGTACAGAATTAAATTTCCCGCAAAATGTTTCTTTATCAAAAGCAAGTTGATATGATCTTAAGGGGGGAACTTTCTCCAAATATCAATGTTTTTTCATTGCTTTAAAAATTCTTTTAGTATCTGGAGAATATATTTCCAAAGTTTGAAGCCCATCACAAAGTCCTATCCCTAGGAAGTCACCAAAGTGATGCCCTCCAAAAGTACCGAGAGTAGGTAAACGAGCACGCGCCCTTTGCGGCCTCTACCTTTTGATTTCTTAGCCAAACAAGTTTGTTAGTTTACTTTTTGAATAATAGGGGGCACTTCCGACGATTGTAAAGAAAAATTGGGCTTGTGTAACCGTCGTTTTTCGTTTTCACACAAACAGTTCACACAAAAAGAGAAAAATGCAGCCCAAATTAGTGATTTCCTATAAGAAGGCTTGCTTTATGGCCCTGGCATCGCAGATTAAGCCTGGATAATTATAAATCACTCTAAACTCTACTTTTCAGCAACGAAAAATTCAATCGAGTTTTTCTCGAAACGTTTTTTTTCCGTGCCGTGGAATGTAACTCAAAAAGTAATGAACCAATCAACTCGAAATTTTGTACGGATATTCTTTAACTTATCGGCCTTTGCATAAACCTAAAATTTCGTATAAATGTTTATAATAAATATTGTTTTTAACGATTTGTTTACTTAAAAAAGTGTTTTTTTTCTTTTTGTCCTCAAATTTTCAATTTTTGTTTGCCAAATTTAGTTTCATGCAAAGCGGAATGACTTATTTTAATGAAAAAAATGGTTTCGTTGATTTGAGTTAACTATAAGGACCTGGGCGTTCCACGGTGCAAACTCTAGGCGCCAAGTTCGAGCACCTCTAGCGCCGCCATTTTGTTTTTTTTCACTCATGATTTTTTTTTGTATTCATTCGAACGTCAATATTATTATGTAATTTGATTCATTGCAATAAATGCTCTAAATTTTTTGTAAAAAAATCTTGAGAAACTTGTCGTCTGGAGGAGGTTCCCCCCTTAATGTACGGAGAGCGTCACAAAAATCACTCTAAGCCCATTTTATAGGGGTTAGTGTTTACACCGCTTTTTCCCCGATAGATTTCCTCAATTTTTTTTCCAATTTTCGAAAATAAAAAAAAGTATTTTTTAATGTTTTTGCCCTACATTTTTTCTAGAATTTCTTTTTTCATCGATTTTCGCTCTCGAAATCTCGATCGATCACTTGAAATATGTCGTGTGAACTTATCTTTAGTTCCTTGAAAAAATTGTGAGCAAGGAAAATAGTGGTCCCATTTTTTAAAATGGCGATGACCTTGAAATCTCGGAAGCGCTTCCACCAGAATAAACCTCGGTCATCCGAGGTTTTTATACCTTCCCGGTATAAAAAATATATATAAATTAATAAAATATACAACTAAAGAGAACTGCAATGATATAAAAAATACTTACGATACTCAGTTCGGAAAGATTGCTTTTACTACTGGCAATGCTCGGGGCTCTGTTGTCCTCTATATCACCCTCGACACTGTCGACGCTCCCGTGGCGAGTACTGCTGGCCGTTTCCTTCAGGAAATGCTCCAGGTATGACATTTGCGACGTGGGACGTTCCAGAACTGAAATACACATGAATACTTATAGTTAGAAAAAAAAGTCCCTGCACCAGGCGCCATCGCTTTATCGATATTATTAGAGAACGCGAACGCGAGAGCCGAACGACGGATACGGGATGGCAAAAACCATTGAAATTATTGTTCCATAAGCGTGGTCGATCCGTCAAAACTAACGAGGAAAGGTTGCGAGGTCGATCTCTCCGATTTCGATGAAATTTGGCATGCTTATAGAATGGGTAAAAATAGACGACAAGTATTTTTTTTATATCTGCGGAACCGGCTTTTTAAGGGGTGAAACGCACCCTCGAAAATAGGGGTGCTTTTCGTTTTTCGTCGATAACGTTATCGTTCTCATCTCCTAAGTATAGTACACGAAAAAATAAACATTGTTGCAATTTGAACTTTTTAAATATCTCGTACCGTTAAGGGGTTCAATACAGTTTAATACAGTACAGGGGTTTAATACAGTTCAAATTTTCGAAAAAATCCATTAAAAAAAATCGTAATGTACATATATTAAAGTACAAATACAGAAAATTTCTTGTCAATCCGGCGAATATTCTCGAAGTTACACGCACATTTGCAATGACATGTCAGAGCGTTCGAAAGTGCTTTTAAAACTTTAAGCGCGTTTTTCTCAAAACTGTGTTTTTCAAATCGGTGAGCAAGATTTCTCGGAAACGGCTGAACTGATCAGTCTCAAATTTTAACACAATCCTTTTAAGTATACTTTTTAGTAATTAATCGAAGGTTTTTTCTCACCGATATATATATTTTCCATGTTATAAACAATTTAAGGCTTAAATTTTTGTCAGAAATCGATTTTTTTTGCGAAGCCGCCATTAGTCAAAAATTATTATTACGCTTATTCCTTCGATCAATTGCACGATAATCCATTATATTAACGAAATATTTTTTTTTTTTTTTTTTTTTTTTTTCATTTTAGATGATCCAGTCCAGAGATATCGTGCTCACCGCAAGACGCTTTTTTTAAGAGGTACTCCCGGAGATCAGCTTCAGCAGCTTTCAAAATAATGATTTGCACAAATAAAAAAATGTTAAAATGCAGTTAAAAGTTACCATAATGTGTGTACACATTTGTACGTTAGTAGATTTAAAGGTTTTCTCAAGAAAAATTCTTGAAAAATCGTTCCTTTTGGGCCTTCTGACTGTATATAACCGTTTAAAACATTATCGATGAAAAATGAAAAACACCCCAATTTTCAAGGGTGCGTTTCAATGCTTAAAAATTGGGTTTTGCAGATGTAAAAAAATACGTGTCGCCTATTTTTACCCATTCTACAAGCATGCCAAATTTAATGAAAATCGGAAAGTTCGACCTCGCAACCTTTCCTTGTAAGTGCACAAGGCAGTCCCGGATATCGTTCGTCTCTCGATCCTCGTTTGACAAACACGTTTATCAAAAATCTCTCCACAGAGCGTCTACCCTAAACCTCGATAGATTGATTACAAAGCGGGGACAGTTTATCGCGCAAACATTGTTAAATAGATTGCAACGTAGATCGAGTTCTTCGAAGCAATGTGGAAGAAGAGATTATTTTGTTGTTGGTCGGTGTTGACGCGGAAAAAAATTATTGGCTTACAAGGTACATCACGTAAGTGTCCGCCTTTGATTTTGTTCAAACTTATATGTGTGATAAAGCATTGCAAACTATTAGACAAGTATTTTTTCATTGGCAAAAAAAACGTTTTTAACAGAGGAAATGACCTCTCAAAGAAAGGGGTATCATCCCTTAATTTAATTTTTTTTTCGATTACTCTATAGTGGATTTTTCATTAGAAGTATTTTGGTTTTTGTTTCATTCACGTCGGTGGAGTTTTGGAAGAAGCTGGAAAACCACCTTTCGACACGCCTTTCTTTAAGGGGTGGTTTCCTCCCTTAAAACTGTTTTCCCGCCGATACAAAAAAATACGTGTCTGATAGTTTTCAATGCTTTATCACATATACGAGTTTCAACAAAATCGCCGGTGGACACTTCAGTGATGTTCCTTGTTAATCTACTGCAATAAAAATGGCTACTGCAGCAATCGAACGATAAATGATCAAAGAAAATAAATAAAACGCAGTAGTGGTAATTATGCGCAGAAAATTGACGGGCGAAGCAATAAGCGCTACTCTACCCGTTTGCACAATCGCTGTGATGATTTTTTTTTTTCAAGAAAATTTAGCGTTGCATTCAGGTAACATTTATTTTTTGTGATTGAAAATTTGATGTCACTATCAAGGGATTTGGTAAAGTGTTTAAGGGCTTACACCTAGTTGAAGTTTTTCAATCGATTTTTGGTTTTCGATGTATTTTCAAATTATAACATTTCGAAAATATCCTCTGATAATTTCAAGTCGAACAATAAACGCGTTTGTGTCAAAATGACTTTTTGAAAATAGGTGACCATGATATCTCAAAAATCACTCCACCAAAACTTTAAATTTTGCAAACTTCTTTTACATATCGAAAAGCAATGCTCGAACGAAGGAATTTTTATTTCGATGCATAGTTTTTTTTTATCAACGAAAATAGAGCGTTCTTTTTATTCGGAAGATTTGTTTCCGAGCAGCAGTGGTCACGGCGAAGGAAGTTTTATACAAAAATTGTAAAAGATACTTCAACCATCTGCTTTAAGGCCTTAGGCCACAGGAACGGGTATAAAATTGTGTGCGAATTTAACAAGTTTTTTTTTCGTATGAAAAAGTGATTCACTCGTAAAATTAATTACACATCTATTTAGTATGAATATCGAGCTGTTAGAAAAAATATATATTTTTTTTCGATGTACAAAATGGCCGACTACTCGAAACTTCTCGAAACAGCTTTTTTCCAATTAGCGTGACAAATAACTTCAACAATTTTCACTCGATTTACTTCAAATTTAAAAGTTATGTTCCTAATGGCATTTCGCAGAGAAGTACGTATGGAATTTCTGATTAACGGCGGGGTAAAGTTAATTCGGCGAAAAAAAGGCATGTTTTTAAGATTTTTTTTTTGGCGTAACGAATAGTGTTCGTTTATTGAAAAATTTACATATAATAAAGTAACATTTGAACAACATTCTCCTAAATTTGCATTGCAAAATATTCAAAATTGAGCGAGTGAAAATTAAACCCCGGAGGCGTCTCGAAAAAAACTTGGTTTGCGGTGTGCACCATAACTCGCAACAGAATCATTTGAAACAAAAAAATCAAAATGCATTTGTTAAAGGAGATGTTTCTCGAGGTAATGACGGGAGGATTTTTTTTTTCGATTTTTCGATTTTTCGTAGCACTTGGGAGCCAAAAACCCGATTTTCGCTAAAAAAAAATCGGCTAATTTGTTGTTGAAAAATTAGTAATTATTAAAAAAAACAAAACAGCTCTCGACAATACCTGGTGAATTATGTGAAGAAGTACTGTGCAAAATTTCAAAGCGATTGGTCCAGTAGATTTTGAGTTATCGTGCACACGGACTTCAAATATGACAAGTCTCAGAAAAACGGTTTGAAAAACGCAGAAGAGAAGAGAACGGCATGGAGCAATAGACGCTCAAATACTCATAACTTCGTCAATTTTACTCCGATCGACTTGAAATTTTAACACAATATTCTTGATATATTATGCATTCATTTAAAAAATTTAAAAAAAATGAAAAAAAAAATTTAAATACTTTACCCCGCCCTTAAGCGAAAACTTTTCATTTTATAAGCAGTTTATGAGCAGTTATAACGAAATTTTTCACTGAAAATTCATTTCTCAAGTTCAAATACCTACAACTTTTGAAGGTATTTGACCCTACTTCTCTAGGTATTCAAATGTAGTCGGCCATTTTGAACATCGAAAAAAAAATTATATATTTTTTAACAGCTTGATATTCATACTAAATAGATGTGTAATTAATTTTATGAGTGAATCACTTTTTCATACAAAAAAAAAAGTTAAATTCGCACATGATATTATACTCGTTACTGTGGCCTAAGGCCTTAACGTAAACAAAACAATTGGAGAACCTGCCCACCCTTTTCCAGGAAAAAAAATGCACGAAAATTCTCCTTTTTCCGAACGAGGTGTAGCCCATCAAAAAATTACTGAAAAAAAAAACGTAACGGACCATACTTCCGTGACCATACGGTGGAATTTTCTTTGAAAAATAAATAAATAAATGCAACCAGCACTACCGGGACAAACAGCATGCAATCGCCCCTCCATGATAATCTACGCTTCGTACGAAACACTGCGAGCGAATAATCGCTGTTCAGACGAGTACAGTTCATTGCTTTTTGGCCACACGGGCGAAAGATTCGCAAACGCACACAGCACACAGTCGAGGGAGGAAAACCGAGCGGCCCGTCGAGCCACACACACACACGCACTCGCACACAAAGTCTCTGTGTACTTACAGAACTTGCGAAATGAGAAAGTTTGTTACGGTTATGGGTCGTTAGATGATGTTTTTTTTATCAACGTATTTTCTCTTCTGCTCTCCCCGTTGTCACGCAAAGGCAAAAAACTGTTTTTTTTTCGCACTCTCCGTGCAGTCGGTTGGGTGGGAAGATGCGAGAAACTCAAAGTGCAACAATCGCTCAGGATTGATGACGATTTTTGGGAACGAACTCCCGCCAAACTTTCGAGACATGGACAACGGAAGAAACGAATGAAAAATTAGACAAAACGCTAAAAACACAGCAGTTTTTCGTTCATGTTTGTCATTGCTTTGTTAATTGGTCACGTAACAATCGACCAGCGTATGAAAAGGAATAGAAATGTATAACAAAAAAAAAACAAAAAAAAGAAAAACAATAAGTGAAGTCGCACTCTCGCAATCTTGGGTTTGTCTCTCTTCTTGGTTTGGTTGCTTTGGTTTTTGTTTTTTTTTTCATTGATAATTTACCGGGCGACGAAACGATGGAAACGGCATTGCGATTGATGATCGAGTTGACCGGAGCGAATCTAGTTAATAAGCGACATGTTGTGATTCGGGGAGAACGCATAACTGGTATGGGTGATGACGGCTGGTGTACGATGATACGTTGGGGCTTTGTCGTTACGATGTTCGTTGTTGCTTTGCTTGATGCTTTGTAGATTGGCAGAACAGCTGTCACAAATACAGTTTGATGATGAGCAACAAGAGGCCCCACACGCAGCTCGTTGCCCCAATAAACAGAGGCACTTTGTAGTCTAGAAATCAGAATTGCATACCGTACCGAGACATCGGGTTACTATGCTGGCATTACCAGTAGCAACAATTGCAGTATTTTTTTTCACCGTTCCGTTTACTTTTTTTTTTAATTCCCTTGCTCTCCATTTTTTTGCTTCTTTTGCTCCTGATCCGCGAAACGAAAATTGTGCAAGAACCAGGGACGAGAATTCCCGCGGAGCTAAATTTTGTTCGTCACGATCGACCGTGAAATTCAATCTCGGCGAAATAATCACCCGGGCAATTTGTGGAAAAATACTTCTCGAATGTCGCGACGAGCCAGGAAAGAACGAGACTCGTTTGCGGATAAAACATAAAAGATCAGTAATCCTAATCATCTTGCCCCTATACTTTCTCTCTTTTGAGGACAGGTTACCGTTTATGAGGATGGAAAATTCGATTTTTTTAAAACATAATTTGCATTTTTAGTGTTTAGAACACACGGGTAAAAGGATATTTTCATATATAAGAAAATGTGAGTGGAAAATATGTCGTGTATGTAAAATATGCGTATTTTCGAATATGGAGGTTTGGAGGTTCGACGTTCGTTTGCGTATAAAACGTAAAAGATCAGTAATCCTAATCATCTTGCCCCTATATTTTCTCTCTTTTGAGGACAGGTTACCGTTCACGGCGATGAAAAATTCGATTTTTTTTGACATAATATGCATCCTTAAAGTGTTTAGAACACGTGGGTGAAAGGATATTTTTTTATCTGAATATGTAGAAAATATGTAGTATATGTAAAATATGCATATTTTAGAATTTACAGCCTGTTGAGCGGAACCGTCCGCCTGCTGGAAAACAGGTAGCTGAGGCGCTCAGAGCGTTTTTCTGGAAACAGCTTTTTTCAACGCGCGGGGCGCTCTACAGTGTCAACGGATGAACCGATTCACATAAGAGGGATTCTCCGTCAATTCAGCCACTTTTTTTTCGACCATCTCAGCTCTGTCCCATAATTGGTTATATCAAAGTACTACTAAAAGGCATTCTATGTGAATTTGTTTAGATTTTTTAATTCAACATTTTAGAAAATGCCGTTTTTTTCCAAATGAATATATCTCGGAAACTAGAAGTAACTGAAAAGAAATGTATGTACATAAGAGTTGTAGTTTTGTGTTAGCTTTCGAGCGGACGACTTGAAATAATGTTTACGTTCCGGTAACGCTGATTTTTTACGAAAAAAGGGGGAGATTATTTTTTTTTACTAAAAACGGCCATTTTCTGGCTGAAAGAATTACAGTCTTCCAGTATGTCGCTATCGTAAAAAGATCGCCAGAGTGGCACGGAGCGAGTTTCCGGTATAAAAAAAATTAATTTGACCGGTTTCATTTTTTTACCCTAGAACCTTGATCCGTGCCACTCTGGCGATTTTTTTGCGATATCGTTAGACATACTGGAAGACTCTGTAATTTTTTCAGCCAAAAAAATGGCCGTTTTTTAATTTTTTAAAAATCATTTCCCCCTTTTTTGGTTAAAAATCAGCGTTACCGGACCATAAAAATTATTTCAAGTCGTCCGCTCGAAAGCTAACACAAATCTACAACTTTTATGTACAGACATTTTTTTTCAGTTACTTCTAATTTCCGAGATATATAAATTTGGAAAAAACGGCATTTTCTAAAATGGTGAATTAGTAGTAGTAGTATCGATTTTTATTTGCACAACTTTTTTGCAAAGTTTTTTACAAACTATGACAGTTTTACAAACGAATTTTTCACTTATTATCTACTCCCCACATTCCTACATTCCGCATTATTTTTACATTCTCCCTTTCTTCATTTATTCGTCCCCGTTGTCGATCTCTCCTCCTCCATGTTCCTTACTCATCTTTCTACATAATTCCTCTATTTCCCTAAAATACTCGCATATCCCTGTTTGAATTTTTCCTCCCAGCATATTTATGATTTCCCCCTTTACTGCCAAATCATCCATTCCTTCCATCCACTCCTCTGCTTTCTTCCTTGCTTTCTCTGATACTAACTCCCTACCTTTTTTACATATCATTAGATGTTCCAATGTCTCATTTTTTTCTTTACATATCCTGCACCTCCAATCCTTTTCCCCTTTCTTTCCAGCCCTTCCTATGTTGCCACATCTTAGCCTCGCCCATATTTCCTTGTCCCTACCCTTTACTCCCTCATCTGACCAATATTTCCATGGCATCTCGTCCTTTTCTATAATATATTTATACTTGTCGTTATACGTCGATTTTATAATTTTTTCTTCTTCCCTCCTTAAGATTCTGTTTTTTAAGTTTTCCAGTCCCTCTTCTATCCTTTCGTCTATTTTTTTTACTTCTTTTCGCTCCCTTATCATTGTTATTACATCTTCGATTTCCATATCTCTTAATACCTTTACCAGGTTTTTCCCCCATTTTGACGGGTCACCGTTTGTTATCGCTCTAATTAAAATGGTGAATTAAAAAATCTGAACAAATTCACATAGAATGCCTTTTAGTTGTACTTTCATATAACCAATTATGGGGCAGATCTGAGATGGTAAAAAAAAGTGGCTGAATTGACGGAGAATCCCTCATAATTCTCTGCGCAATTGAAATGGAATTCTATTTGCGGGGCCATCAGAAAACGTTTTTTGTCAAAAATTGATTTGAAAATATTGTTTTTGTTCATTGAAGCCAAAAAAATGGTTTTTTTTTCATACTGCTGCCATATTGTCGTCCAGGATTTTTCAAAAACCAAAAAACGATAAGGCACCCCAAATTTAGTATAGTTCAATTTTTAAGCCGTTCTTGTTTCAGATGAACTGACAAGGCTGTGGAGCGCCTCGCGCAGACCAAAACACGCCGTGCATGCCTTTATTTTACGGGAGCTAGGATCGCCATTTTGGATTTTTTAAAATAAATAATATTGGAATTTACTCTCCCTTAATACAAGAATAAAATGCGTTGAAATCCATTTGCAAAAGTATGAACTTTATATTTTTTAAAATCCCGAAGTTTATGCTTTTTTCATGCCTCTCATGGGTAACCTATCCTTAAGGTATTCCTTTCACGAACCCGTGTTTAACAGTTAACTGATTTTCGTCTATAATCAAGTAAAAATAAATCCCGGTATACTGATAACATTTCAATTCATATTACCGAACTCCCAACGCAAAATGACGACTCTAAAAATCGTCTCATTTGTACCGCACTTTATGGAGATGGCACGCGGGCGACATTTCCATCGAATAATTGATATACTAAATAACTCCAGGTGCCTGATATAAACTGCTCAACGCGTGTGAAAAATTCTGAAAATTCCCTAACGCCGATAACAGGAGGAATGTTCCTAAAATGTTCCTAAAAAACACCGAATGTTCAAAAAAATATTGATGATAAAACTCAGAAAAATGTGACTAGCAGAAGAATTTTCGTAGCCGCGACTTTGCCGAAAAAATGTGAAAATGTGAATATTAAATTTGCGCGAAATTATTTATTCCAGTTTATCGCTGGGCATAATAATCGATTATGACTTGTTTTTGTTAAGATTGTTGCTAAATCATTTTTGAAGCGTGAGGGGAGAAACGAAGTTCCTACGCTAATACATTGTGTGACGTCACCAGTGCCAATTTATTGTAGCAAAATAGTAATGACGCGTACGACTAAATGTCGACGAATTTTCAAATGTACGGTAGATATTCCTAACTGTTATTTACATATTTGGTAATTTAAAGGAGTTAGGATTATCAGGAAATTAAATGTCGATGTTTAAAAATCCTATTGAAATAGACACGAGCTTTGGCAACGTCGCACGGTTCTGTCATAATTCGAGGCTGTTAGGTTGACTGCAGTGACTGTCACAGCTCGCAGCTGTATTACGCGCATTTCGTGCCGGTCGGCAAAAGGAGGCAACAAATGATTCGGAAAAAAATATTAGTGCGCCGAAAAGTTTCCGATGGAAAAAACGATTTTTAAGTGCTCGTGCCCACAAGCATCGTACTATGCTCACCAAAGCTAGAAAAACGGGAATACACCATAATAAATAAATGAACAAGTTCCCCTTAGTCGCATTTGACTTTAACGTATTTGAAATTGGCGCGCTAGGTTTTCGATTGGTTCTGCTATTCCCATAGTTCCGACGTTGCCACATTTTAAGACCTTAGGCCACAGTAACGGCTATAAAATCGTGTGCGAATTTGACAATTTTTTTTCGTATGAAAAAGTGATTCACGCATCAAATTAATTACACATCTATTTAGTATAAACATCAAGCTGTTAGAAAAAATATATATATTTTTTTTCGATATACAAAATGGCCGACTTCTCGAAACAGCTTTTTTCCAATTGGCGTGACAAATAACTTCGACAATTTTCACTCGATTTACTTCAAATTTAAAAGTGATGTTCCTACTTGCATTTCGCAGAGAAGTACGTACGGAATTTCTGGTTAATGGAAAACTTTTCATTTTATGAGCAGTTTATGAACAGTTATAACGAAATTTTTCACTGAAAATTTATTTCTTAAGTTCAAATACCTACAACTTTTGAATAAATTCTATATTATTCTATATTAGAATACTTTTGAAGTATTCTAATGTAGACTGACGAGAATTTTTGTTTTTTGTTCTCGGTAAATAATTTTGGTTGTTAAATGTCACGCCGCGGAACGCCTAAAAAAAGATAACAAAAGAAAATATTAGTAGTCGGCCATTTTGTACATCGAAAAATATATATATATATATTTTCTAACAGCTTGGTATTCATACTAAATAGATGTGTAATTAATTTTATGAGTGAATCGCTTTTTCATATGAAAAAAATGTTAAATTCGCACATGATTTTACACCCGTTACTGTGGCCTAAGGCCTTAACACATACTCCTCGACAAGCCTCACTTTTTCGTAAATTGGTCACCTATTTTTCATACATTTTCATTAATTAGATCGGCAACCTGTCTATTTATTTCCGGTACTATTGTTCTGTACACTATCCTGCACACAATATTCGTTTTTTGGGTCACTTTCTTCATAAATACGGAAGGTATACGCGAGAAACTGAAATGGTAACGACGTTGCTCCGTACAGCCAATGCGATCAACTGGAGATTGATGTCAACATCAAAATTTAATATTTAATAAACGAGTGCGCAAACCTTTGTTCTCCTTTTGCCAGTACATTCAGAAAATATACCATAACGATTAGTCAAATTTTCATTAATATCTATTTACCCTAATATGTTAAAGCAACAACCTCAAGCGCCACTGTAATTTACCATCGTTTCAGAAGGGCTCTGCTTATGCCCCCACAAAATCCGGCCTTCCGCGAAAGGAATACCTCAAATTTGCGGCACCAAAATATTTCACATCTCCTTTTCCCACAAACATTTTTCCGCAATTCGATATTTGTACTGGTTTTTCCGGTCGGGGTGAATTTTTACCCCATCGTGAAAACAACGAGTTGTTCGCCGCTGGTTTAGGAAAACCAAAGTGTCAATCTTTTCCGTTGAATGAAAGCAGCACGCTTTGAGTTTGTTTTTAGGACATGTAAATGGCTTTTATTTGCAACAACAATTCGACAATTGTTCGTGTCTGTGCCGAGAGCGCGTCGTAAGAGCTGGGCAATTTTTCGCCCTCGAATATACGTCGCAGCTTGAGACACAATTTATTTGCGACCGTAACACGTCAGGGCACTCTCGCAGCGAGGGAAAAAACGGATACTTGTGCTTCCGTGATTTTTCCTCCCGGAAATATCGATATATCTCACGGTGAACATTCGTTTCACACAGGCTGTCGCAAATTTGACCTGAAATACTGCGCTTTATATACGTTCCTCGTCGTCGTATCCTTTCACACGATTGCGAAACGTACCACAATCACGCTGCTCGTACACGCCTTCGATTTACCGTTTCTTACCAAGGTAAAACTCGAATCACACATCAGGCGATAAGGAACAACCATTTTTGTTTTTGTTTTTTCGCTTCGTCCCCACAAAGGACGATGCTCGTTATCGGCGGACAAAATTCTAAATACATTAACAATCAACGATACAACCGACACGTATTTTCTTTACACTAATATTCTACCAAAAAAGAAAAAAAAATGCATGCAACAAGATCGTAAAGTTTTTGTTTTTAATCACCGACGGATTTATACGTATAAATATACCGAGTTAGGCAACGACTGTTGGGACTGGAAATATCTTATGTCCAATTAGGCTTGGGAGACAACTTTTCCTACAAAAGCTGCATAGTTCGAAGGGGGCCGTAGAGTGGTGAGTGCGAGGTTCATCCAGGTGGAGGTGCTTTGGAGATTTCAACGTCACCTCCGTTTTTTGAAAATGGGACCACTATTTTATTTTCGGAATTTTATCAAGGAACTGAAAATGAGTTTACTCACCAGATTTCAAGATGGTCGATCAAGATTTAGTAGGAAAGGTCGACAAAAAGAAGAATTTCTATGTATTTAGCCTAGAATGGATTTAAAACAACGGCGCAGATAATTACTCCTACGGAAGGTGCTTAAAGTGATTTTTGTGACATTCTCCGTGAATTAAAGGGCTACTGTGAAAATGTTTTCATGCGAAGACACTTTGAACGTGAAGACGTTTTTTGTCATGAATGATCTTTTATTTTATGGTCAAAAATTGACATTTGAACGTGAAGACGTTTTTCGTAGTCAATGATCCTTATTTTATGGACAAAAATTTATTTTTGAAGAAAAACAAAAATAAAGTGCCCAAACATTTGTCCAAAGTGGGAGATGCGTCGGGGGAAGGTTGAAATTTCGAACGTCGAATGCTCCGACGGCTTAAAATTCCGAATTTTAATGTTCCGATATTCAAAATGGGCTGGGTTGAAATTCCGAACTTTGAATGGTCAGAACGCTCAAAACTCCGAAAGAATAATACCCCGAAAGATCAAAACTCCGAAAGAATTTTACACGAAAGATCAAACCTCCGAAAATCTTAACACCGTCAAAATAATTCGGCTATGGAAGTATTAAAAGTTTCAAAATTTTCAATAAATCAACGAATCATTTCAAGATTTTTTTTTTATTAAGTGATTTTGCGTAAAATTTGAAATTCGTCGAGACAATGGTATACGTTCTACATTATTTACAGTCAACTGTGTAGACTTTCGCTGGCATAATCTTGACATGAGGGCCGGGTTGAAATTCCGAACGTTCAATGCGCTGACGGTTTAAAATTCCTAATTTTAATGTTCCGAAATTACAAGCTTCGTCAAGATTATGTCAGCGAAAGTCTACAGAGTTGACTGTAAATTATGTAGAACGTATAACATTGTCTAGACAAATGTCAAAATTGACGTGAAATCGCTTCTTAATAAAAAAAATTCTTGAAACAATTCGTCGATTTATTTAAATTTTTGAAACTTTTAAAACTTCCATAGCCGAATTATTTTGACGGTGGTCAGATTTTCGGAGTTTTGGTCTTTCGTGTAAAATTCTTTCGGAGTTTTGGTCTTTCGGGGTAGTAGTCTTTCGAAGTTTCGAGCGTTTTGATAATTCAAAGTTCGGAATTTCAACCCGGCCCCGATGCGTCGAAAAATACGTACTTGCACGAAGAAGAAAATGGGGTTAAAACAACCCAGTGTGCAGTCCGACATTTAAAGAAAAAAAAACTAGTTTTTTTTGTTTTAGATCAACCGAGTGGCCAAAATCAAGTACACCGTTGAGCCCCTCGCGTTCGAAGGTCCTTCACGAGATTGTTTATAACTTGTTTAATTGTAAATATTTTTAAATGAATTTTGGTACACAACGTTGTCAATGTACATACAAATAAATGTCCAAACGATTTTTTAATTATCTTACTCATTCTTTTAAAATGATTTGTTTTCAACTTTGATTTTCAGACGGTCACAGTAGCTTAACCCTTCGAAGCATAAATTTTTCTTTGCGTGCACGTTTTTTTGCACTTTCGTTGTTGACGACACCCGCTAGGTGAAAAATAAAAATTCAATAGGTATGTTTTAATAGTTATTGAAGTCCTAGGAACCTTGAAACGCATTTACAACCGCCATATTTAATTAAAAAACACGTTTGAATAGTCAAAATCTGAATTGAATTAGGTGTGACACCAGTGTTACACTATGCCGCAAAGGGTTAACCTATGGAGATCATATCAACTTGCTCTTGATCGAGGAAACATTATGCGGAAAATTTGATTCTGTACGAACCGATGGAAATTCTGTTTTAGTACTTTTCATGGAAGAGAACACACATCATTGTCGAAATCGAAAACTTCTCACTGCTTTCCGAATCAATTTGATAAGGTTCTTATTTGCGAACAATGTAAACAAAGCCGTATGGCTTACCGGGACTTTGCTTAGTATCAAACTACTGAAACCTCAATAGGGAAGCTTACGCAAAGCTCAGCGCAGATGGCGCCAGGTAAGTATAACGTAAAGAAACGAAACTGTCAACGCGCACGTTTCATTTTCGCGGCGTCAACCCTGTGCTATAATTATACGAATGGACAACACAATGGACAATAATTGCATCCAATTGCACAACACAGATGCATTCTTCACAATTTCTTCACGACAACTGGATTATTTAAGGAAAGCTCGACAATAGTCGTAGAAACACGGGGATAACCAAAGCGAATGTCACTAAACGTCATGTTCTGTTTCCGTTACGATAGAGTAAGCCCTCTAGCGGGAGAAAGTGGCAGTTGGGTTTCCTATTAGAGCCCGTTCGTTAGACTGACGTGATTAATAAGACTTAAGAGGAGATATACATAACTAATTTTTGGCCCAAAAATCACTATTTATGTTCAAACGTCCGCCATTTTGTCATAAATCGATATTTTCAAAATCGGCTGTGACAAGTACTAGATTATAGTATCTAATTTAATCATATTTTTGGTTTTTTTCCAGATGATTTTTGAAGAAACGTCAGTGGGTACCGTATACGCAGATTTTTTTACGACGCTCCAAGGATCATACAATATCCTTGTATATTTTTTATGTTTTTAAGGGAGACTTTGTCCTTTGTGCCCAGCGCGAGATGTTAGCGGCTCAACATGAGCAGCTAGAAGAAGAGGAGTGATGCCTCTATGGACCAGGCATTGCCGATTAGCGGTAATTATGAACACATTTGTGTAAACACATTACAAAACTTTAAACGCGTTTTTCTCGAAAACACGTTTTTAAAAATGGCTGTCATTCTCCTGACCGCTGTAATTAACATATCGACCTGAAATTTGAAGAGCATACTCAGAAAATATGTCTTCACGGAATGACGGATCGTTTTTTCGATAGATACATTTTTGCATTTATTATTTATCTTTTTATCCGAAAAACAAACGAGATAATTCGATTTTTTTTTAAATTGCCGCCATTTTCCGAAATTTGTACTAAACGAAAAACCCATCCCTCATTCCATGACCAAAGGGTCACAGATTGATAATATGCTTTGAATTTGTGTTTCAGATCAACAACGAGGGGGGAGTGATGTCAGCCGTTTACCTCCCGCGATTTGAGGACCTGTTTTCGCGGAGCTGCAACGGCCGCCATTTTGGTTTTTTTTCAGAAAACATTTTTTTTAACGTTCTGTATATCATGAATAAAAGCAAGAAAAAAACCGCACTCAAAAAACTGCACGCGTTTCCTTTAAAAAAAAATAAAATGTAAACACCTGAAATATGGCACTCCAAGGACAAAGTCTGTCTCAAATAAAGAAAATGAAACATATCTTTGGATGTATATACTTTTAGATAATTAAAACGCCAATCTGAAATTTCAAATAGTTTTTCTTGAAAAAATTCACAAAAATGACATTTTTTCCGGCTCCTCGGTGTATATCTCCCCTTAATCAATGCGAATTAGATTGCAAGGGTGCATTGAAAGAGGCGGCCACCACATTGAACGCCTTTGATAGGAGTAAGTGTCTGTACCGTTTTTTAAATCGATTTTAGGCTAAAAACATTGAAATTCCTTTTTTATCGATTTTTTAAACTTAATCTTGATCGATCTTCAAATTTGATGTGTAAACTTATTTTCAGTTCCTTGATAAAATTCTGAAAGGTGGTCCTATTTAAAGAATGGACGAAATTAGAACTATGCATCTTTAGTAGGAAAAGTTGTCCCCCAAGTCTGATAGGTTAGAAAATATCTCTACTGCGAACAGTTGTTGCCTCACCCGATATATGCGTACGAGTATTGACAGAGTGATCACCATGTGAGAGAAATTGACTCGTAAACATATCTCGCATGCGCAAAGACTCACAACGAGGTCTATCGAGCTGGATTAGCTCCGTGCTTTTTCGTAAAATTTACTAAATGCTTCGTCGAGGAATTCAAACGGGTTCACAATCCAACCTTCGTTACTACGAATAAATAAGGAATTTTCGAGAAATTCACAAGTCTTCGTGTTATTTGAGATTAATTGGAGAAAATGCAACTTTCATTGTTCAAACAATGGTGCACGAGTTCGTCATTAAAATGCTCGTAAAGATATTCTAGACATGTTTTTGCTCAGTTCGCCTCGTTGTGATTCTACGAATTGACAACTGCCGTTGGAAGTCCTACTCGTAAATAGAAAGGAATTTTATGTATATACACGTGAACTAGGGCCTGGCGAAAAACTTTGAGCTCCGATCGCTTCAGTCAATATTATTAAACGCGAAAAAAATTCATGGCCAATTTGAATAATCTAACACTAGTGCAACGCAGCGCTGTATAATTTCTCCCTCGCTCGATTTACACAGCAAAATCCTTGTTAACGTTCCAATTTTAATAACTCAACAATAAATAATTCATATTTCTCATATCTGAATGATATTTCTCCATAATAAAATGATTAATATGTCTCAAATCCAACATGATGAAGCCTGCATCGGTGGAACGTAACGATTTTTTTTCCTGGTTTTCCGAAATTTGCTTTGACAGATTTAAGCTATAAAAGTCTCTGGAGGATTTTTTAGGCTTTTTATCTAGCGATCCACAACCCGAGTCTACAAAATGGGATTTTCCGTATTAAGGGGCCAGTCCACTTTGAAAATATCGAAAAATCGAAAGCAAGCAAGACCTGAAGAAATCGACGATGATGAGCAATCAGAAGGGATTTTGTACGGTGCAGGAATTGCCGATTGAGTTTAGGTAAGAGTTTTTCATAGTATAAACTTCAAACGCGTTTTTCTCGAAAGAACGTATTCGAAATGTAGCTCCATCGTACCTTTAAAACTAATAAACCGATTCTCTTGAAATTTGAACCACATATTGTAAACATGATTCGCAACAAGATGACCCTCGATGGTTTTAAAATTTTGATTTTTACTCTTTTTTTCCGAGAAACTGCGAAAAAACGCGGTTTTTCAACTTTTTTCGTTTTTCATCTGCCATTTTTTTATTTTTTAATGGAACTTTATATCCGAGAGTCATTTTGTCGCTGGTGTCATACTGAATCTAATGGACTTTGATTTTTTTTTCAGACAAGCCATTGCCGAGTTGTGATGGAGCTACCTAGCCCATCTATTTTTTACGGCGTTACGTTAAACTATAGTTTTTGTTCTTAAAAATGATTAATTTTGTTAAAAATGTATTTCAAAACTTTATTTATCAAGCCAAACAACTTTTATATTCATATCTTTTATAAAATGCTCAAAAAAAGTCGCGAAAATAGCCTTTTTTCGTGGCTCCAAAGTGGACTGGCCCCTTAATAAAAATAAGAAATTTAAAAAACCGTTGCATTCCAACTATGCAAACTTCAAGCCCATAATCCAACAGCTTTAAAAGCGTTATTTAAACATATATCATTAATGTTACACAAGTTACAACTATCGAAAAAATGTTTTTCCGAAATTCTCGAAACGAATATTAATTACATGTTGAGCCATTCAAGTTTAAACGTAACATTAAATGTTCGTTCAAAACAAATAGGGAAAAAAATGGAAGTATAATTCGGCATGAATTTTTTTATTCCAAATAAAATGGCGTTGAAGTTTGCATCGTTGCAAGGCATCAAAACATTTTTTTTCTAATTTTCTCTATTATTATCATGATCCAATTTTTTTTATAGATTAAAGTCGCAGATCTCATAATAACTACCCTAAATAATAATAATAAAAAATGTGAGCAATTACAGAAAAATGAATTTCCATTGCGTTCCCACGTACAAGCTTCAACATCATCCAATAATATTGTTTGGAGCGATAAGAGATAATAAAAATCGGCACACCCTTATATATGTAATGGAAGCAGCTAAGGTATAAATAAAAGAAAGAGTTAAACAAAAGATCTACCTCCCAAATAGCCAGCTAGATAAACCAAGATGTTTGTAAATAGCATAAACAGCGTGTACAGCCGCTGCTCTTGTAACAACGATAAATACGACATTCTTGTAAATTTGCTTCTTCGTCATTCCCGCGAGCACGAGATTTCGTTCAACGTTACAATTTTGATTGTACTTACAACCATCGCCAGAGTCGAGACGCGTCTGCAACTCTTTGATCTGTATTTCCTTTCTCTTCATGTCGTGCGACATCGAGTCCAACCTTTGCCTGGAGTCCCGAAGTTCCCTGGAGAATCGAAAGGAATTTATGAGATACGAGCGACGATTCGTCGGGGGTCGATTTTCAATGAAGACAATAGGCTATTTGACTATATTAACGCGGGATATACATTTAGACAGGAAAAACATAAGCAATGTTGAGGAATTTTTAAATGTAAGAAATAATTATTCTTCAATTATCAAACTTTAGGTATACTTTGATAGTATATTTAAGTATACGAAACAATTTTTTAAAGTTAATTCATCATCAAAATGGCGGAGCAGTGGCAGAGTGTTACAGCATGGTCGCCGCGGGAGTTGCGAATCGGCGTGCAGTCTAGCTTCCCGTAGACTTTGATTAGCAAAAAAGTTCAAACATTTTTTCAGTTAGAACATGTATATTTTCTATGTGACGGTAATTAAAATGAAGAAAATGCAGATTTGAGAAAACAGCACGCATTTACAAAAACAATCAACATTTCACGCAACATTTCTGTAAAATGTGGATTAAAAAAGTAGTTTTTTTCCAATTTTTCAAAAACAATTTTCGTCAAGTAGAAGGTACCAATATTATCAATATTTCTACCAAGTTTCAACTCAATCGGCTTAATAGTTTTTGAGTAATCCTGCACGCCAATTTCGATAATGCAGTTTTTAGAAAAACGCGTTTGAAGTTCACGCCCGGTACGAATCCGAGCAGTGAAGCACAGCGTTGACGGGCTGTAACGTTTGAAGTTTTTCGAATTTCGCTTTGAAACTTTGGCAAAATATTCTACATATGAGGCGATCCATGTCACTTCAACCATAAAAAAAAAAATCCATAAATAATTTTGAAAAATCGAATTCCTTTATTGAAAAATATTCACCGTGTCGAAATTTAAAAAAAATTCTGGCGTTTTTTCTCGTTGATTACCATTTTTTAACATTTTTCCATTCAAATGGCTGTATCTTTGGCAGGATTTGACGTATTTACATTCGTAAAAAACGAAAATGTGCGCCTTTTTATGGCCGTCCAAGAAAAAATTAATTTAGATTTTATTGAGCTAGTGGAATGTCCGTTTCGGGGCAAAATATGCAAAAATATTTTTTTTCTCTAGGAAAGACACTCGTTATTTTATTTTTAAGAATTTCCCCGAATTGTGAATACGAAAAACAGATTTTTGGTATTTTTTACATTATGGGATTCCTAAACACCGTGAAGTAACAGCTATTATTTAATTTTTTAATTAATTTTCGATTGAAGAGTGTGGAGCACGCGCTGCATGTTTACCACGTTTTTGAAATACATATGACATATATGCTCCACACTCTTCAATCGAATATTAATAGGAAAAAAGCTGTTACTTCACGGTGTTTAGGAACCCCATAATATAAAAAATACCAAAAATCCGTTTTTCGTATTCACAATTCGGGGAAATTTAAAAAAATAAAATAACGAGTGTTTTTCCTTGAGGAAAAAAATATTTTTGCATATTTTGCCCCGAAACGGACATTCCACTAGCTCAATAAAATCAAAATTGATCTAAATAATTTTTTCCTGAACGGCCATAAAAAGACGCACATTTTCTTTTTTTACGAATGTAAATACGTCAAATCCTGCCAAAGATACAGCCATTTGAATGGAAAAATGTTAAAAAATGGTAATCAACGAGAAAAAACGTACAGAATTTTTTTTTAATTTCAACACTTGGTGAATATTTTTCAATAAAGTAACTCGATTTTTCAAAATTATTTATGGATTTTTTTTTTACTGGCTGAAGTGACATGGATCGCCTGTTTCGAAAAGAAATCGATTTTTTTATCGTTGTAAATGTATATCCCGCCTTAAAAATGTGGTTCATTCTCTTGTAATCCTAAGATAATGTAGTGTTTGAAAAGTATTTTCTATCATTTTATCGAAAAAAATATGCATTATTGTCGTTTATTTCTATTTTTAAGTAAAATAAATTTGAACGTTTGGTCACGTAAACGAAAACGCTTCAGGATTAGTTGGATCTCTAGTGACGTCACATGCCAGTAAACAGATTGTGATAACGAGTCCTGTGCGATTTTCTAGTTTATTTCAGTGTATTTCCATGCTTTTTCTGTTCATTCGTAGTTATTTTCAGTGATAGTTACCATATGACCAACTTTTAAATAAGAATGGAGAGGAAGGTTTGCTGTGCGACAACTCAGCGGTGATATAGATCCGTTATCTTGTTTACTGGCATGTGACGCCACAGGCGTCACTTGACGACGTATCTGACAACGGGAGCGTTTTGACGGTCTGTTTGAATATTTGTACTTTATTGCCGATTTATATCGTAAATACTGACGTTCACGAAGATAACAAAAATATTGTGAGGACAATATAAACTAATTCATGATATTGAAGTTTCCATCGTTGAAACGCAACGAAAATTAATTCTTTTTCATTGATAACATTTCTTTTGAGCCAATTTCGACGATGAAAAACATTCGAACGTTTTTGAATATTTTTATTGCAGATTTACGAGCTCAAGTTGCAAAAATAAATGTTCCGAATAATAATGAACATGATGCAATAAGAAAAAAACGTTACCATCAACCGATGCAAAGTTCAACGACATAACTAATTAGCGTCGAAGTGGGAACAGTGTACCCACTACACTGAACCTTTTCTGTTTCTCAGAAGTGGAAATGTATATATGTGCGTCTTTTTCACATTAGAGCCGCCCTCGGATGCCAATAGGTTTGAACGTGTCTGTGAGTCGCTCCCGCGCGATTCGGTTGTGAGAGGTGATTTTATATTATTTTTGGTGTGAAAAGTCAAAAAACCAGCTGAGTTTGTATGCTTTTTGCTTCTTTACCTATCGCAGTTATGTTCGAAGTCATTGTTCTCCCGCAATATACAGCTATATTGCGGCATTTGAGCATTGTGTTTGTTAACCTAACAAAAATAGAAACTTGTCAGTACCCGCTTTAGAAAAAACAGAGAGGGTCGTTACACAGGAGCTCAATTTTTCGAGGTACACAGAGGTAAGTCATAATATGAATATTTTCGCGTTGTGATTAAGGGAGACTTTGTCCTTGAAGATGTCCTGGGAGATGTTAGCGGCTCAACATGAGCAGCTAGAAGAAGAGGAGAGATGCCTCTATGGACCAGGCATTGCCGATTAGCGGTAATTATAAACACATTTGTGTAAACACATTACAAAACTTTAAACGCGTTTTTCTCGAAAACACGTTTTTAAAAATGGCTGACATTCTCCTGACCGCTGTAATTGACATATCGACCTGAAATTTGGAGAGCATACTCAGAAAATATGTTTTCACGGAATGACGGATCGTTTTTTCGATAGATACATTTTTGCATTCATTATTTATCTTTTTATGCGAAAAAAATGCGAAAATTCGATTTTTTTTTAAATTGCCGCCATTTTCCGAAATTTGTACTAAACGAAAAACCCATCCGTCATTCCATGACCAAAGGGTCACAGATTGATAATATGCTTTGAATTTGTGTTTCAGATCAACAAAGATTTGAGGACCTGTTTTCGCGGAGATGCAACGGCAGCCATTTTGTTTTTTTTTTTTTCAAAAAAAAATTTTTTTAACGTTCTGTATATCATGAATAAAAGCAAGAAAAAAACCGCACTCAAAAAGCTTTACTCGTTTCCTTTAAAAAAAATAAAATGTAAACACCTAAAATATGGCACTCCAGGGACAAAGTCTCCCTCAAGATAGGTTCTGGCACTACCTCATTAGGTAGGTACTCATTGTTGATTAATATTCAATAAATGATTGTGATTGATCTCATAATATGATGTCTTTTTTTAATTAATTTTTCAATAGTTTACTGTACAATATTCCCCATTGTATAGAGAAAAGTACTTCATTACCTACAAGTGTACAGAGGATCAGGGTAATTTTCTTCAAATTTTGCTTGATTTTGAAATTTTGTTTGACTGTGAAATTAGGCATGTTTCACTGTGCACACCCCCAAGTACACAGTGGACCAAATCCCATTTTCTTAAAAATGGTTATTATCTCAATATCTATTGGGTTAGGCCGTTCAGTGTCTTTTAACAAAATGAAGGCATTGAACACACCTCAGGTTTAGTCAAGGTTTCATTGAGATTGTGTGAACGGTTAGGAAAGTAGTTAGGTTACCTCTGAAAAAAATGAGCCACTGATCCCACTCTGACCCTAATAATTTAAGATGATTTCCGTACAACAGTCAAATACCCTATTGAGAGCCAGAGAAAATATAAGCTTCATTGGCACAGGTTTTCCATGTTTTCCCTGTGCCCACGTGAAGTGGCCTCTGAGGAAGGGGAAAGGGGCCAACGCAAAAAGCCGAAGGAACGTAGGAAACAAGTACATCACGTACTTTTGAGCCGCGATGAGATCCGATCGGGTTTTCGTGAGTTCTTCGGATATCGCCTGTTTGGCTTGTATCTCACTCTGTAGCGAACTCTGCAAATTGAGGAGCTCCATCTTGTCGAGTTTTTGGGATCGTCGATTGCGCCAATTTTTGTCGGTCATCGTGGAACTGCTGCCGACACCGCCGACACCGCCCGAGTGCTTGAGGAACTCGAGTTCTTCCGTCATTTTCGTAGCAAGAGCCTGTGAATCGACGTCGCCATTATTATTCTCAATGGAATACCAAAAAACGCACCAAACAACTTATTCCGGAGATCAAAGTGCTGTCAATGGTAATTTGAATCGCTCGAATATTTGTTCTGGATGCGCAGGAAAATCAATCGTAGGTGGAGTAATACGTAGACCTTGCCTTTAGCGAAGGGTTGAAGATGCTTTGCTTAAGGGGCTATACCAGTGTGACACTTTAAAAAAATCGATTTTTTTGCCTTTTTCGACAGTTTATACTTTCAAGGATATCATTCTCATTTATATCAATATCATTTTATCCTGCAAAAATCGATAGTTAAATCTTTGAACGCGTTTCTCTCGAAATGAGATGTTTCAAATTTGCTGACATTGTAACTCAAAGAGCAATTATCCGATTGACTTGAAATTTGAACTGAGTACTCTTGAATATATTTACTCTGCAATGACGTAGGATATTTTTGATTGGATGAAGATTGACGATTTGGCATTGAAAAAAACGACCATTTTATAGGCAAGAAAACAGACTTTTTTTTCATAAATACGCCATTTTGTTAGATTTTGATATTTTTCGAAAATCCTACGTCATTGTACAGGAAATACCTTCCAGTTCAACGACATTTTTTCCTTTTTCGGTTTCAGCTACTCAATCGGCCGGAATCATGTCAACAGTGGAGGAACTTTTTTTCGCGCCTCCGAAGGCAGCGCATAAGTTGCTTGGATCTCAAGATTTTTCTATGAAAAAATTATGTAATGTAGGTCGAATATAGCCAAATATATTCGTAATTTTTCCGAAACATTTAATTGAGTACTTTTCTTCCAAAAAATTCCTGAAAATCACCCACATTTTCAGCGTTCACACTCGTATAGCCTCTTAAGGTAGTCCTATCGCCAGGCTTCATAGGATTTTCATAATTTTTACTTGAGCTTCACTAAGTATATTAACAATTGTCTCCGTAAAATTTCAGGGTCGTTTATCGACCTAATTACAGAGAAAAGAAATATTAAAATTGCGTATTTTTGTTGCTGATTTTCATGATTTGCTGATTTTCATGATTTTTTTTTAAGGAAATATTTCTTCACCATTTTTTAAACTGACGGTATGTTTTATTGCTACTTTTGGCTGTTACATAGTGCTTTTCAGAAAATATCAATCATTAAAAAACTGCGGAGTTATGGCATGATCTTCTAAATTGCATTTTTTAAACTGGCGTGGCTTATAGTTACAAAAACTAATCGACCGATTCTGATGAAATTTTGTGTAAATCTTTCTATCTTTATTGCATATTTTAAAAACAACGTACATTTTTATAGCAAAATATAGCCATTTTTCGGAAAATTCAATATTTCAAAGCGTGCTATTTCATCGATTTCCAACCATTCTCACTTTTTCGTGGTTCATATTCTGCGTACGAGTATTAATGGAAGAAAAAAATGACAGTACGTGTCACGCCATCTGACAACATTCGCCGCAACCCGTTTAGAAGACCGTGCCCTGCCTCCGACATTTTTGAAGATTAATAGTAATCCTTTAGATAAGTGACGGTTCCGAATAATTGTTGTTGCTAAACAAACCCACACGAACCCAATGTAGGCGTCAAAATGTCAAAAAATGCCATATTTTATCACATCTTTCCGCGAACTTCAAAACCCGATAACTTCTTATTGGGAGGCGGGGGGGGGGGGGGGGGGGTGAGTTTCAGCTTCCCCGACTGAATATCATAATTTATAACCCAATAAATGAGAAAATAGCAAAACTAAAAAATGTAGGCTCATTGTTCGGAAAAGTTATTTATCTAAAGAATTATCAAAAAAAAATCATGAAAATCAGCAATTTTTCTTCTTCCCCCTTAAGGCGAAGTAAAATTGTGAGATATGTGCCACGTGACACACGAGTGCGAGAGCGATAGCTTCAATTTTGAAACAGAGTTTTCTCAGAGATAAAGAATATTTAGACCAGGCCCCTGACACAGAGCAGTTTTAGTGGACCACGAAATGTCGTTGCCGCTAGAGGCGCTGGGAGTCATGTGCCCGGCTCGCTCGCAGCGCACGTAGGTATATTGCGTTATTCAAGGGGTAAGGCCACAGAAGAATTTTCAAAAAATCGATTTTTTTCACTAAAACGGTGCTTTATCATCATAAGAATAAGTTACTATTCGATTTATAGCAAGAAAGTTTCTTTTTTCACCGACTTTGATCGTATAACGTAAGCCCACCTCTGGCACGGTCATAGAGTACCTAAAACTTTAAACGCGTTTTTCTTGGAACAGCTTTTTTCCGATTGGCGTAACAAATAACTTCAACAATTTGCACTCGATTTACTTCAAATTAAAAAATTATGTTCCTAATTGCATTTCGCAGAGAAGTACGTACGGAATTTCTAATTAATCGAAAACTTTTTATTTTATGAGCAGTTTTCTACGACATTTTTCACTGAAAATTAATTCAAATACCTACAACTCAATTCAATTGCCTACAACTTTTGAATAAAACAATATTTTTTAAATTCCGTACGTACTTCCCTAGGTATTCTAATGTAGACTGACGAGAATCTTTTTTTTGTTCCAGGTAAAAAATTGTGGATGCTAAATGTCACGCCACGGAGCGCCCAAAAAAGAAGATAACAAAATAAAATATTAGTAGTCGGCCATTCTGTACATCGAAATAAATATATATATATATTTTAACAGCTTGATGTTCATACTAAATAGATGTGTAATTAATTTTATGAGTGAATCGCTTTTTCATACCAAAAAAATGGTTAAATTCGCACATGATTTTATACCTGTAACTGTGGCCTAATAATATCAATAATAGTTATAATGGCACACCTAGTACACTGAATAACTTTAATGTGTTTTAATAACATAACCTCCGAACAATGCGAGATGCGAATAAATGCGAGTGGATGGTTGCAAACGATGCGAACGATATGCTCTACGACCGATATACTACCGTGTCCAAAAAATAAGGTGACATTGTATTTATTTCGAAAATTCTTTATTTATTTTTCCAAATCAATTTCATCCCCTTCAAAGTAATCCCCTCCCGATGCAATGCACTTATGCCAACGGATTTTCGAATCTTCGAAACACTGATTGTAGTCACTTTCCGGGATGGCCTTCAGTTCCGTCTTCGCTGCGGCTTGAATCTCCTCTATCGTATCAAAACGGTGTCCCCGAAGCGATCTTTTGAGCTTGCTGAACAGCCAGAAGTCGCACGGCGCCAAAAACTCAATTCATATCGTTCCACAACCACCGTATTCACCTGATCTGGCGCCGTGCGACTTCTGGCTGTTCAGCAAGCTCAAAAGATCGCTCCGGGGACACCGTTTTGATACGATAGAGGAGATTCAAGCCGCAGCGAAGACGGAACTGAAGGCCATCCCGGAAAGTGACTACAATCAGTGTTTCGAAGATTGGAAAATCCGTTGGCATAAGTGCATTGCATCGGGAGGGGATTACTTTGAAGGGGATGAAATTGATTTGGAAAAATAAATAAAGAATTTTCGAAATAAATACAATGTCACCTTATTTTTTGGACACAGTAGTATATACAGGGTGGATCAATAATTATCAGCACATATCTTCGAAACTGTAAGGTTCACAGAAATATTTGCTGAAATATTTCTGAGTACGAAAGGGACTATCCGATAGCGATAATAGTTTTTTGCCGGTGGAGGTACTTCGTACATTTGAAGGTCAACTCCATTTTTTTAAATGGATCGGTATGTTTTTTTTCTCTGTATCACGAAAAAGGAGCTTCAAACGAGTTCAACGACCTATAACATAAGGTCATTGAGGGTCACAGAAAGTGCATCAATAAGTTCTGACACTGCAAAACTTGCAAGGCAATCAGTCGAAAAAAGAATCCAATGTTGCATTGATACCGATCGTCGTCATTTTGAACACTTACTATAAACGTAGCAATTTTATTTACTACTGAAACTGTAATTATTATCGCCTTTCTGTACTTTCTATGACCTTCAATGACCTTATGTTATAGGTCGTTGAACTCGTTTTAGGCTCCTCCTTCGTGATACAGAAAAAAAACATACCGATCCATTTAAAAAAACGGAGTTGACCTTCAAACGTCCGAAGTACCTCCACCTGCAAAAAAAACTATTATCGCTATCGGATGGCCCCTTTCGTACTGTGCAATTTCATTTCAGCAAAATTTCTGTGAACCTTATAGTTTCGAAGATATCCGAGGTGCTAATAGTTATTGATCCACCCTGTATATAGTCAACCGGGTACTTGACTAGCAGCGCCACATAATATAGTTATACTCGAGCGACAACGCTCGGGACAGAGAGTGACCACTTTCTTACCATGGGAAGCGTTGCAGTGTCAGGGGCATGATTTAGACCAAAAGAAAAGTGCTAAGCTCCACGTCATTGAATTACACAGAGGCTGATACTTGCTTTTTTCCGAAAAAGAACTCCACCATCCATGAGAAAAATCCCAAACATTTTCAATTGCAGAAACGATTGCTATCGACTGTAAAATTGGGAAGTTAAGGCCTTAGGCCACAGTAACGGTTATAAAATCATGTGCGTATTTAATAAATTTTATTCGTATGAAATAGTAATTCACGCATAAAATTAATTACACATTTATTTAAGGGAGACTTTGTCCCGGATTGAGCAGCGGGAGATGTTAGTGGCTCAACATGAAAAGCTAGAAGAAGAGGAGGGATGCCTCTATGGACCAGGCATTGCCGATTAGCGGTAATTATGAACACATTGGTGTAAACACATTACAAAACTTTAAACGCGTTTTTCTCGAAAACACGTTTCTAAAAATGGCTGACATTCTCCTGACCGCTGTAACTGACATATCGACCTGAAGTTTGGAAAGCATACTCAGAAAATATGTCTTCACGGAATGACGGATCGTTTTTTCGGTAGATACATTTTTGTATTTATTATTTATCTTTTTATGCGAAAAAAACGCGAAAATTCGATTTTTTTTAAATTGCCGCCATTTTCCGAAATTTGTACTAAACAAAAAACCCATCCGTCATTCCATGACCAAAGGGTCACAGATTGATAATATGCTTTGAATTTGTGTTTCAGATCAACAAACAGGGGGCAGTAATGTCAGCCGTTTACCTCCCGCGATTTGAGGACCTGTTTTCGCGGAGCTGCAACGGCCGCCATTGTGATTTCAAAAAAAAATAATTTTTTAACGTTCTATATATCATGAATAAAAGCGAGAAAAAAACCGCACTCAAAAAGTTTTACTCGTTTTCTTTTAAAAAATAAAATGCAAACACCTGAAATATGGCACTCCAAGGACAAAGTCTCCCTTAATATGAATATCAAGCTGTGAGAAAATATATCTCTTTTTTGTTCGATGTACAAAATGGCCGATTATTCGAAACTTCTCGAAACGACTTTTTTCCAATTGGCGTGACAAATAACTTCAACAATTTTCACTCGATTTACTTCAAATTTAAAAGTTACGTTCCTAATTGCATTTCGCAGAGAAGTACGTACGGAATTTTTCACTGAAAATTCATTTCTTCAGTTCAAATACCTACAACTTTTGAATAAAACAATATCTTTTAAATCCCGTACGTACTTCTCTAGGTATTCTAATGTAGATTGACGACAATTTTTGTTTTTTGTTGTAGGTAAAAAATTGTGGATACTAAATGTCACGCCGCCGAGCGCCTTAAAAAGAAAGATAACGAAAGAAAATATTAGTAGTCGACCATTTTGTACATCGAAAAAAAAGAAAATTCTAACAGCTTGATATTCATACTGAATAGACGTGTAATTAATTTTATGAGTGAGTCACTTTTTCATACGAAAAAAATGGTTAAATTCGCACATGATTTTATACCCGTTATTGTGACCTAAGGCCTCAAAGCTTACCTGTAGATATCCTCTGGCATCCTTCTCGTCGGAGACCCACTGAATGATTTCCGTGATTTGAGCTTCCCATTGGGCGATAGCCTCCTTCTTGTTTCTGAGTTCCTCGTACTCTTCCTCGAGCTGCCTCCTCTCGCCTTGTATTCTATTGACGCTGTCGTTCACGGAGCCGAGCTCGATGAGCAATTTCTTGTTCTCCTCGGCGAGCATTATTTTCTCTCTCTCGTGGCGTCGATTCAATTCGTTAATCGTTTCCTCGCTGTCGGTTATGTTCTCGAGTCTCGCGGCGTCCAATTTTTCCTTGGTCAGTTGGACCTCGCGCTCGAGGAGTTCGCGCCTGTTGTCGCTCTCGTGCAATTGTTCCTGAAGGCTACGAATCTCGATGTTGTAACGGGCCTGCTGTTGATTCAAGTTCTCGTTGTATTGAACCTCGAGTTTCTCGACCTCGGCCTTGAGCCTGTTGATCTCCTGGGTGGCCAATGCGTGATTCGTGCTGGCGTCGTTGCCCGAAGTTCTCTGTCTTATCTTTTCCGTCTCTTCCTGCATCTGCTTGCAATATTCCTCGCTGCGTTCGCGCAATTTTCTCTCCTTGCTCGTCTCGGCCATAGCTTCCTCGACTCGATTCTCGAGCTCGCGGCGTAGCTTCTCCGCTTTCCTTATGTCGTGACGAAGACTGTCGACCTTCTGCATCACAACCTCGAGCTCCTCTTCCTTGTCGCGCACGTGCCTCGACAACTTTTGCTTCTGCTGACGGAGCTCCGAGAGCTTGTCCGTCACCTCGGTGTACTCGGCCATCGCGAGTTTTCGCTGCGTCAACGCGTCCTTCAGCTCTTTGTCCTGCTGCTTCAATTTCTCCTGGTAATCGAGCTTGTCCTTTATCGCCTCCTCCTTCTCCGAGCGCAACAGACGCACCAGCTTCTCCAGCTCGTGCAACTTCGTCAAATCACCGTTGTCCATTATTCGTATCTCGCGTGGCAATTCCATCGTTTTCAATTGCGTCTCCAATTCTAATTGACAAAGCAAGTGGAAAGTCAACGACGAGACGATCTTTGCTCTCGCCAGGGCAAAGTATCGAGCTTGAAACATGCCGGCATGAAAAACTCGACGAATCGACGTAGAGATCCATGGTTGGTACGCATCATTGAGTCAGAATCTCCCGGACTTTTCTAGGTTTTCCACACAGACTTTGCAAATTTTTCAGGGAGATTGGGGTCAATCAAAGAACACTTTGTTTTCATTGAATCGATCTTTATAGTGAAACATTATGTTGAACTGGATAACATATTTTTTTAATCAAATATATGAAAGTGTTTAATATTGAAGTTGTAATTTTTTTAAACTGAAATTCGAAAAATAATTTTAACACTGCAAAAGGAAAAAATACACTGAAAGCAAATGCAGAAAGTGTTTTAGGCAGTATTACGATATATGCGGCACCTTATTCTGACCACGCTGTTTTGATATTTGACGCAAAATGGGACTTTTTTCAAGGGTGGTAAAAATCTAAATTCGACACTTAACCCTAGGACCCTACAGTATCTGTACGAAACAAATAACCTACACTGGGGTTACGCTCACCCCAGCACTTCTAATCAACGCTGCTAACAAACTGTTTGTCGTAGAAAGATTTTTATTTAATCGGACGCTCGAGAACTGACGAATGGAATAGGCTTTGCGAGAAAAACCTAATATAAATGTATCACCGTGAAAAATGCGATTGAAAAAAGCAAGAAAAATGACGTTAGCATTTCTCACTAATAATGTGAGTTATGCGGTACCCATGTTTAGGGTCCTAGGGTTAAGGTAGACCGAGCGCGCGCTGTTGATTTCTATAGATTTCGTTCAAATTTAAACCAGACATTGTTCATGTCATTGTGCATGTTTGAGTGAAATTTCGGAACAGACGACTATTTAGATTGGGAGATAATGGGTTTTTAAATGAAATTCAGACAGAATAATTTTCCGTAAAAAATATTTATCCCCTGTAATAAGCAGATATATGGCAATACCGCATCGTTTCACGTATCCAATTACGTAAGTTTGCGCGGCATATTTAAAATAATACTACAACACAAACTTTTATTTGGATGTAATTTTGAAACGAACAAAGTTTTTAATTAGCTATTAATTAACCAACACTTTTATTTGTTAATGCAGATAACAAGAGCAATATAAAATGTTAATATTTATAACGCAAGTATTTTTTTTATGATAAAAGTTTCTAACTTTAGGAACACGATAATTATTTTTTACTCGAAATATGGAACATAAATATTGAACAATACTGTTTTGCGGTAATGCCATATGTCTTCTTATTATAGGAGACAAATATTTTTTACGGAGAATTATTCTGCCATTGCTGAAGGTTTTTAGCAAAACTGAATAGTCAAGGCAATCCAAACTTTGTTCACTCTTACCCTAAGTAGTTTGCTATCTGAACATAATTTGGTTTCAAAATGTATAAACACAATGGAATGGTACGACGAATTATGTGTGCTGACTTTCGATCAATGCAGACCCTGCAGTGTTAGAAATTGGAATTTTAAAACCGATTATCTCCCAATCTAAATAGTCGACTGTTCTGAAATTGCACTCAAACATGGACAACGATATGAACAATGTCTGGTTAAAATTTGAACAAAATCTATAGAAATCAAGCGCTTGTTATACCTTAAGGGGGTGAAACGGGGGTTTTAAAGTTCATATGAGACAACATCTTTTTTGGTCAGATTTGGTTATAACTTGGTATAAATACACTTCAATACAAATAATTAAACATGTATTTGTTTGGGTTTGTTTGATGTTTTTATGCCAGCCCAAACAAGCACAGTTAAGGGGTTGAAAGTACCACGTGACTGTCTACACGCACCGAACAGCGAGGAAAACATATAGTGTTATGTATAAAATACATTTGGCAAGTTTCACGTAAATCTGGTAGAAAAATATGTTTTCTCATACAAACGTTAACACTCCCGTGTAACCCCCTTAAAGGTTAAATGTTGGCAATTGCTGAAATACGTGTTTAATTATTTGTATTTTAGTGTATTTTCGCCAAGTTTCAAGTAAATCTGACAAAAGAGTATGTTGTCTCGTACAAACACCCCCCTTTAACCCTCTTAAGGGTCGAATTTTAGGAAATGCTGAAATACGTATTCAATTGTTGGTATTGTAGAGTATTTACGCCGAGTTTCAAGCAAATGTGACAAGAAAATATGTTATCTCATACTAAAACCCCTGTTTCATGTCCTCAAGGGTCGAATTTCGATTTTTACCACTCTTGAAAAGTCTTATTTTAGTTCAAATATGAAGGCTGCGTGGTCCGAATTAGGAGCCACAGATATCGTAATATCCCCGTTCTTTATTATAAACAGAATTTTTTGTGTCGGTGCTGACAAATAAAAAATAAATATAAACACTTGTGTGTATCGACAAATCGAATGCAAATGTAATGAGCTTTAGAGATACCTAGTTTTAATTATTTTCAATGCTTCGCTTAACATAACTTTTTTTTTGTATATAATGAAGGGTAATATAAATATTAAAAATATATAAAAATATATAAAAATATATAAAAATATTGATTTTAATACTTTCCAGTTTTTTTTTTCAACTCGGTTTCATATTTCGTAATTTTTGCAAAAAGCCAATTCTGGAAGAATTCCAGAGAATTTTCAAAATTCCTTGATTTTTCCCCTGATTATTCTAGAAGGAAAGAAATGCCCTGAGTTTTCCCTCTTTTCCATATGAGGCATTCCTCATCAACTGGGCCACTTTTTTTTCAACCTCTCCAATTTTTTTCAAAATCTGCCTGTTTGAAATATTAGTCGAAATGAACGTCCGTTATTTTAGATTTTTTCAAGCGTCCGGTCAGGATTTTAAATTACGAACACTGTATCCGCAAAATTATTCATCAAACAAAAAAAAAAACATAAGAATAAAAACTTTTTATTTTTTCAGCTTTATCGAATGAAAATCAAAATCATAATTTTTCTGCATTGAGAAAATTGAAATTTGGCAAAAAAATGAGAATAACATTTTTTTAAACCTTATAACACACTTTCGATTTCGGTACAAATTTTACAGGATGTGTGTCATTGGGTAAAGAGTCTGCGAAAAAAAATCAGAATGGCACCTGCAATGGTTAGTATGAAAAAAATGAAAAACCAGCGAAATTTCACAACCGCATATATGCGGTTATAAAAATCCTGCGAAATCTCATATAAAAAAAATTAAAACCCTGCGAAATCTCATAACCGCATATATGCGGTTATGAGATTTCGCAGGAGTTTAATTTTTTTTCATCCTAACCATTGCAGGTACCATTCTGATTTTTTTTCGCATACTCTTTACCCAATCATACACATCCTGTAAAATTTGTACCGAAATCGAAAGTGTGTTATTAGGTTTAAAAAAATGTTCTTCTCATATTTTTGCCAAATTTCAAATTTCTAAATGCAGAATAATTATGATTTTGATTTTTTTTCGACAAAGCGGAAAAAATAAAAAGTTTTCATTCTCATGTTTTTTTTCTTCGATGAATATTTTTTCGGACACAGTGTTCGTAATGAAAAATTGAAAATCCTGACCGGACGCCTGAAAGAATCTAAAAAAACATCACAGACCCTCCTTTTGACTAATATTTCAAACTGGCAGATATTGAAAAAAAATGGAGAGGCTGAAAAAAAAGTGGCCCAGTTGATGAAGAATGCCTCATATGCGTAACAGCCATGAGATCGATGAGAATTTGTTCGCGTTCACTCACCACCGTTTCTCTTCGTAAGCGTGTTAATTTCGTCCTGCAGCTTCCTCGTCGCGTTGTTCGAATCCGGCGAGATGGTTGGCGACGTTGCACCAACGCCAACTTGATTCTTCAGGTCCTCTATCGTTTCGAGCAATCGCGCGTTCTCCGCCTCCAGAATTTGCACGTTCTTGTCTTTTTGCGGCATAACGGGTAACGAGCCCAGATCCGATATGCAGCTGTCGATAAATGACGATTGAGCCTTTACTTTGGCTCTTGCGATTGTAACATGCGGAAGGCAAGATCTGCGAGCCAGCGAGTAACGTTACCTGCCCTGCGTGAAGCTAAACCCCACGAACGGTAGATGAAGCGCCGAGAAGGCTGAATTAGCCGCGGGTGGAACGGCGTCGGAGCTACGGACGTCGGTGTCGTCCACGTCGAAATTCGACGTGTCGGTCGGGGATGATACTTCGGGAATATAAGGCGCGGTACTGTCCCTGAGCGTGTCCCAATTCACACCCTCGAACCAAGGGTGTTTCTACGAGACAGAGAGGGAAAACGGATCAGGCAATTGCCCGGCAAGCGGCGAGGTTCTTATCATATTGACGTTGATCGTACTCACCTTGAAATCATCAATTCCATTTTGTCCGAGTCTCATTTCCGAGCTGCATATCAACTTCCTCATGAGATCCTTCGCTTCCTCGGAAACATTGTATATATCTTCCGTAGGGAAGTCAAAACAATTCTGAAATTGACGAATGTTAGAAAGATCTTCCTTTTTTCGTAGTACTTGAGATTTTTAAATTTTCACAGTGAAAGTCTATTTTGACTCGATGGCGTTGGAATGCAACGAAAGTTGTTTTCTAACTTTTTTTTTCATTTCTTCCTGACATCATTTTTGCCATGAGCTGTTTTTTTGTAGATTAAGGGCTCTTCTCACTTTAGACGCTAAAAAAGGCTATTTTCATGAATTTTTTTATAGGTTTATATTATAGGTATTGATATAAAAGTTGTTACACTTAATAACGACACTTTCGACATACATTTAAAAAAAAATGTATTTACATAATCCAAACAAACTTTAAACGCGTTTTTCTCGAAACAACGTTTTTCGGCGGCTTCTTGATAAAATCTTCGAAATTACTGAACCGATCCTTATAAAATTTTAACCACATATTCTTTACAACTATAACTATAGCGCATATCAGGGATTACATTTTTTTGCCAAAAACGGTGAAAATAACACGTTTTTTTTGTTTTTTCGAAAAATGTCCGCCATTTTGTTATTTTTGCATATATCAAAAATCGTATGATATGCGATATAGCCATTAACATACTGAATCTAAAACCGTTTGAAATTTTCCGTCTATAAATAGTGACTTAAATAAATGTAACATTTTTCAAAGTGTATTTCGGAAGTGTATTTATTAAGTGTAACTTTTATATCAATATCTATAATATAAACTTATTTAAAAATTCATGAAAATAGCCTTTTTAGCGTCTATAGTGAGAAGACCCCATAAGCTCGTGGATCTCTAATGGAGATTTTAAAAAACCGTTTGGGTGATTTTCGTATCCTACATCGGCCTAAACATGTGAGCAATAGGAGAAAAATGAACGTTCGGTGCATTTCAACGGTGCAAACTTCAACGTCATTTGGCTCGCTGCTGTGCGTGTACAGGCTACTGTGGAAAGGACGAATATTCGTTCGTGGCTTGAGGCAACTTAAACTAGAGAGGAAGGTCCAACACGTGGTTAAGGAACCGCAGATTGCAGGTAAACTTATAATTACAACGATAGAACTGCTAGTCACACTTAAAAAGCGTTTTTTTCGAAGCTATGTTCTTCAAAACGGTGTACACGATTTCTCGACATCCAGGGAACTGATTGACTTTAAATTTAGTACACTTATTCAGTGTAACAATAGTTTAGTCTTGACAGATGTTTTTCTTTTTAACATTTTTTTTTATTGGTTATTAACGGATCATCATAGAGTAAAATTTTCAAGAAATAGATTTTTTGTTGTTGCATTATCCGATAGTAGACGGTTATAAATATGGATCTGGCATCGCCGATTGATTGTGAGTAGACAATTTGTATAAAAATGCCGCACTTGAAACTTTAATCGAATTCTCGAAACGTCGTTTTTCAAAACGATGTACACTCTCAAAGGAAGAGTTTTCAAGCCATCCGTTTTACATTTTAACACAACATTTTTCACGACATTCTTTATCTTGCTATGGAGGCTTTTTTTCAAGTCTTTATATTTTGTTAACGAATAGCTAACGAAAAAATAGGCTAAATTCGATACTTTTTTTCAAACCACCGCCATTTTGTCAATTTGGATTTTTTTAAAACGTACATAGCAAGACAGCTGCTTTCATAATGATCAATAATCTTTTTACAAATTTTGTTTCAGATATGTACGGCATTTTAAGACTTTTCAAAAAAACAAAAAAAAATAAACGTTTAAAATTGTTTTTTTTTGTTCATCATGAGTGTTTTGATTGGACATTTAAAAAATCAGACTGATTAGCGTATTTTAACCATCGAAAAAATCGCGAAAATCAGCTATTTATCGACACGTTACACTGTGATGATCCCTTAAGAGCCATTGTAATGGACCAATGATTCAGAAGGGCCCTCCTTATGCCCCACACAAAATACGGCCTCCCGCGAAAGGAATACCTTAAGGCGAGATATCCCTTTTTTGAATGAATGAAAATATTTTTTATTCGGTGTTTCTCTGTTACATTTTACAGTGTGCCAATTTGGCTTTCATTAATCAAACATGTGTGATGAGATCCTGGTAATGGTGTTAGATTATTCTTGCGACAGTGAGGTGTTATTTATAGTTTTTTGATAACTAGCCTTATTGGTGCGGTATTTCGCGACTTGGAGGAGATATCCCTTTAGAATTAAAAAAAAATCGATTTTTTTTTTACATATTTCGAAAGTATGATACCCAAAGAATATACTGACCAAAAAAAAACTCTAAATATTGAATATTTGTGGAGTTATCACATATAGTCTAGAGCGCGGGGACAGAATGCAGTCAGGTAGCGAGTAAACTTTAAACGCGATTATCTCGAAACTACTTTTGCAAAAACTGCTCGTACTGTGGCTCAAAAAGTTGTCGATCGATTTGGATGAAATTTTGGGAGGTTACTCTCAGTAATATTATCGGAAGGATATACCTAAAGTTGGAAAGGTAGCGTGTAAATAAATAATTTTTTTGGGGTCAAATATGTCGAAAAAATGGTCGAAAATTCGAACTTTGGAGTAAAAAGGCTCCCAAATTTTCAATTTTGCACTTTTACATCATTTTTTAGGTATATCCTTCCCCTTAATATGTCAGTAAACGAATGACACTTATTAAATCTTTTTCAAATCAACAGAAAAAGAGTGACAACTGCAGCACTTTTCGATGTCGCGGAAAACAGGCGTCCGAAGACCCTTAATAACGCCACCATTTTGTTGGTCATCCCGATGTTTTTTTAACTTGGCAGTCGTAATAAACTTATGTCCGAATTTAAAAAAGATCAGATTATTTTATCCCCTCGAAAAAAATTCCCGAAAAATGCCTATTTTTCACGCTCCTAAAGGGATTTCTCGCCTTAAATCGGGATATACTACTGTGTCCAAAGAATAAGGTGACATTGTATTTATTTCGAAAATTCTTTATTTATTTTTCCAAATCAATTTCATCCCCTTCAAAGTAATCCCCTCCCGATGCAATGCACTTATGCCAACGGATTTTCCAATCTTCGAAACACTGATTGCAGTCACTTTCCGGGATGGCCTTCAGTTCCGTCTTCGCTGCGGCTTGAATCTCCTCGATCGTATCAAAATGGTGTCCCCGGAGCGATCTTTTGAGCTTGCTGAACAGCCAGAAGTCGCACGGCGCCAAAAACTCAACCCATATCGTTCCGCAACCACCGTATTCACCTGATCTGGCGCCGTGCGACTTCTGGCTGTTCAGCAAGCTCAAAAGATCGCTCCGGGGACACCGTTTTGATACGATAGAGGAGATTCAAGCCGCAGCGAAGACGGAACTGAAGGCCATCCCGGAAAGTGACTACAATCAGTGTTTCGAAGATTGGAAAATCCGTTGGCATAAGTGCATTGCATCGGGAGGGGATTACTTTGAAGGGGATGAAATTGATTTGGAAAAATAAATAAAGAATTTTCGAAATAAATACAATGTCACCGTATTTTTTGGACACAGTAGTACATTTACAACGATCAAAAAATCGATTTCTTTTTTTTCTTTCAACGATAGAACTATATATGTAGAATATTTTCCAAAAGTTTCAAAGCGAAAGTTGAAAAACTTCAAACATTGCAGCCCGTCAACGGTGTGGCTCGGCGCTCGGATTCGCAGCGGGCGTGAACTTCGAACGCGTTTTTCTCAAAACTGCATTATCGAAATTGGCGTGCAGGATTACTAAAAAAACTATTTAGCCGATTGAGTTGAAACTTGGTAGAAATATTGCTAATATCGGTACCGTCTACTTGACGAAAATTGTTTTTGAAAAATTGGATAAAAACGATTTTTTTAATCGACATTTTACAGAAATGTTGCGTGAAATGTTGATTTTTTCCTGTAAATGCGTGCCATTTTCTTCATTTTAATTACCGTCACACAGAAAATATACATGTTCTAACTGGAAAAATGTTTGAACTTTTTTGCAAATCAAAGTCTACGAGAAGCTAGACTGCACGCCGATTCGCAACTCCCGCGGCGACCTTGCTGTAACACTCTGTCACAGCACCGCCATTTTGATGATGAATTAATTTACAAAAATGTTTAGTATACCTAAATATACTATTAAAGTATACCTAAAGTTTGATAATTGTAGAATAATTATTTCTAAGTTTAAAAAATCTCTCAATATTGCTTATGTTTTTCTTGTCTAAATGTATATCCCGCTAAGGCGGGATATACATTTAGACACTAGAGAGCTGCACTCCTTTCAGGCTCAATTTCACATCAAGAGTTGGCTTCGCTCACCTTATGATTCATGATTCTTCCATAAGTTTCGACTAGAGATTCAGCGTAGAAGGGCGTCTCTCCGTAGAGCATCTCGTACATGCAAACACCGAGAGACCACCAGTCGCACTCGGGCCCGTATCTGCCCTGTCCGTCCTCCATCGCTCTCAATATTTCCGGCGAGATGTAATCGGGCGTACCGACCGCCACGTTACTCTGCACTGTGCCGTCCTCGAATAGTCTAAGACACGAGCCAAAATCCGCCAATCTTATGTGACCGTGTGCATCGAGCAATACGTTGTCCGGCTTTATGTCGCGATGAACGTATCGCAAATCGTGGATCGAACCGATCGCGAGTACCATTTCGGCTATGTAAAAACGTGCCATGTCTTCGGGCAGCCGGTCCTCGAATTTGCTCAAAAGCGTCAACAAATCGCCACCGCAATAGTAATCCATTACCAGATACTGCGGGAAAAACAGACGTTCATTACTGGAATTTTCGATCGACTCGTGGATCGTGGAACTAGCGATCTCAGGATGTTTGGACATTTATTGATTTTATAGGGAAACAGTCTTAAGTGGTCTTCTCACTTTAGACGTTGCAAAAAGGCTATTTTCATGAATTTTTCTGATCGGTTTATATAAAAGTTGTTACACTTAATAAATACACTTTCGAAATACATTTTTTTAAATTTCATTTATTTATGTAACTCAAACAAACTTTAAACGCGTTTTTCTCGAAACAACGTTTTTCGACAGCTTGTTGATAAAATCTTCGAAACGACTGAACCGATCCTTATGAAATGTTAACCATATATTCTTTATAACTATAGATACAGCACATATCAAGGATTATGAAAAATGTTGATATTTACTATTTTTACCAAAAACAGTGAAAAAACGTTTTCGTTTTTTTTTTTTTTTTTTTTTTTTTTTTTTTTTCGAAAAATGTCGGCCATTTTGTTATTTTTGCAGATATACAAAATCGTATAATATGCGCTATAGCCATTAACATACTGAATCTGAAACCATTAGATTTTTTTTGTTTCGGATGATCCATCATCTCCGAGATTTCATCAACAGCGCAGACCTACAATTTTTTAGGACTTTTTTCTAACTACCATTTTCGTCTATAAATACTGACTTAAATAAATAAATACAAATTTTAAATGTATTTCGAATGTGTATTTATTAAGTGTAACAACTTTTATATCAATATCTTTAATATAAACCTATCAAAAGAATTCATGAAAATAGCCTTTTTAGCGCCTAAAGTGAGAATAAGAAGACCCCTTAACGGGATGTCTACCTAGGTGGGTAAAAAATTGCATTTTCCAAAAATATTTTTATTCGATAGTATCACCTTTTAGCTATATTGTGTAAAAAATTCCTTGAAATATTCATAAAATTGAAGAAGCTACATACATACTTTAAACTTTAAACACGTTTTTTTTTCTTTCTTTAAAACACTGTTTTGGAAGTCGGTGGACGTATCTCGAGAACCACTTGATGAATTTTTTCCAAATTTATAGGAGATATGATGAGAAACATTCAAAGGTCGTTGTCGATCTCACTTTTTTTTAAATCGATCTTTATTTTTTAATAGTAACGTAAAATACGACGACTTTTTTTTCCATAGATTTTGTATGCTCGAGTTTGAATGCGATGCCGAGTTGTTGGAAAAAATTGTTTAAAGAATTGGCGATCGTCAACGACTCGTAATTATTAGCTTGAGTAACCCGTTTGGTTTTTGGATTTCAGATGGACCGTTTAATTAAGCGGGAGTGTCCACCGCTTAATTAAATTAAGAAACGTCCCGAAAAGAATTTCCTCACTTGTCGGCGGCAATGTTTTATTGTTTTTCTGTTTTTTTTTAAGACTCTAAATATATATACCCTTGCATTTTTTAAATGCGTTTCTTTTCACCAACCGTTTCCCAGAAAAAATCGGAATTTGGCAATTTTTTCTTCTTTTTCTTCTTTCTTCTCGCCATCCAATTAGCTACCTTAAGAAAGAACAAAAAATTGTCGCGAAAGCTGCGAGCGGTCAAAAAATATTTAGAGGTTGCTCAAGCTTCCCATAAATTCGAATTTTCATTTAAAAAATCGATTCGTTTTTTTCGTTCACTTCTCACCCATGAATTTTACGCTTCATAATTTTTAAATTAAGCTCGCGAAAGCTCTAGCCGGCCAATGAATTATTTATTGGTCGCTCAAGAGCTTCCAAATTTCCAATTGTCGCGATTTTTTTTCTCTTACTCACAAATTTAACCCTTTGGAAGAATTTCGAAAACTCATCCTTTTTTTTCTTTAGAAACGGATTTTTCATATTTACCTCACACTGCTAACTCGATAAAGCAGGGGACCTATAATTTTGTTTACGGACAAGAGCTTTGAAGAATTACTTTACGAGAACAAAGATTATAATCCTTGGGTTAGTAGTGTGAGGTAAATTTGAAAAATCTGTTTCTGAAGAGAACGATTAATTGTTTTGAAAATTTTATAAAGCCCCACATTTATGAGTGAGAAGAGTGATTTATTAGTGAGAATTTTCGCCAACTTTTGTTTAGTTGGCGAAAATTGGAAACTTCGAAGTTCTTGAGCGACCACTAAATATTCATTGACCGGCTAGAGCTTTCGCGAGATCAATTTTAAAATTAAAAAGCGTTAAATTCATATGTGAGAAGTGAACGAAAAAAAAATGGATTTATTAATGAAAATTTGAATTCTCGAGTGGCTTGAGCAACCGCTAAATATTTTTTGACCACTCGCAGATGTCGCGAGAATTTTTTTTTTCTTCTCAGAACATAATTGGATGGTGAGAAAAAAATAGAGCTCAAATTTGTGCCACTGTATTGTGCCCCCTTCAGGACTTGTACTAAACGGGGTGAATTTTCGGTTTTCGGATGCGGGGAAGCAATTTGAGCGGTGGTCTTTTGAAGTGCAGGGTACTTTGTTCACAATCAAGCAACGAACCAGATTATTGTCATCCTGAAAGGCATAATGGAGATTCGTGATCCATCTTCGATCTCCGTACACCAAAACGTCGCGTTCCTCCCTGAAGCAAGCGGTTTCCGCTCTCTTCAGCATCTCCCACTTGTTTAGTATTTTCATTGCGAAAACTTTGTCGGAGCCGCGCATCTTGACGACGCAGACCTCGCCGAACGCGCCCCTTCCGATTACCTTGACGATCTCGAAATCTTCCCGGGCCAGTTGCAAACCCTTGATGCACGTTGCCACAGGTTTAACTGAAACGTCGTCAATCGACGCGAAAAAATTACAATCAACGCGGACAAAGCGTGATTCTCGCGCTATTTCCTCGTCCTCGGACTTACCAAATTCAATGAAATCGGATACGGTCTTTTCGCGCCGGAGAGAAGAGTTGCAACATTCGTCGTAGAGTATCAGCAGAATGTCGATGAGAGTTTCGATAGAAAAGGTGTGCCCGACGCGACCTCCCTGCAACGGACCGCTGGTGAACAGAGTCTCCAGCTGTCTCAGTCTACCCGCGACACCTGTGAGAAAAACGGACAAAGCAACCGCGTCTTGAGGATGTGTGGGAGATTCAATCCAGGACGGAGGTAGCCGAAATATGAAATTTCCAAGTATGTGGTCTGCAGGTGGAGAAAAATGAGATTAAAGTTTGCACGGTTGGAGTGCAATGAAAATTGATTTTCTTCACTGCTCCAGTTTCCTTCGGCAAACTTTGCCTACAATAATCCTTGAAACATTTTCTGAAAGTCTTCATTTGGAGCCTGATATCTGGAATTTTTTTTAAAAGGCGTTTTTTTAACGCGGATTCTTAAAGTACATCATTTAAAAAATATTCTCTGCAAATTTAAAGTCGATCCGGTTGAAAGTGCGCTTGCGCGCGTTGTGGGCGTTTATAGGTAGGTTCGGCGAAATTTAAATGTGTTTTTCTCAAAATGACTTTTTCAAAATTGATGACCACGATTTCTCAAAAATTACTCCACCGATTAAATTCGAATTTTACAAGCTTCTTTTACATATCAAAAAGCAGTGCTTGAACAAAGGAGTTTTCCTTTCGATGCATAGTTTTTTTTAAATCAACGGAAATTGAACGTTTTTTTCACCTAAGAACGATACTTTTGCTTTGGACTGCGGCCTTTTTTTTAATCAATAGTTTCTTAAATCCTTCGTTCAAGCACGAGACAATTTCATGCAAAAACTAAATGCGTTTGATTTTTTTATTTCGGATGATTTGTTTCCAACCCGAAGGACGTTTTTCAAAGAGCAGTCTGCACGAACCATTGTATCAACCACATTTTCAAACATTTTTTAATACAAATATTGAAAAAGATACTCAAAACCATACTGTTTAATGTAAAAAAAGTATTTGAAAACCTACACACGTCTCAGCAAAAATTCACGAAAATTCATCTTTTTCCAGTCACGAGCTAGATGTAGTCCGTTAAAAATTAGCAATCCAAATGTGCAGAAACTAATGTTTAGTGTTATGAAAATAAGGAAATGGAAAAGAACTTTCATTGCATTCCAACGGTGCAAACTTCGACGCCATGAAGAAGAATCATTCATTAGAACGCAACGAAAATGACTTTTTATTGATTTCCCAAATTCCCTTTGGTAGATTTAATGGGAGATATACACCTAGATGGTCGAGGTCGAGGATTTAGAAGCTATGAACATTCCGTCGACCGTAGAAGACCTACACTATGGGCCTGGTATCGATGATTCCATTTAAGTTGACAAATTGCATGATTTATTCATTCCCAAATTTTCAAACGCGTTTTTCTCAAAACCACGTTTTTCAAATCGATACCCAAAATTTCTCGAAAACCAATGAACTGATTGCCTTGAGATTTTTTGTGGTTATTCTATATACCATTATCTAGTACTTGTCATAGGATTTTTTTTTCCGTTACTTAGTTTTTGTTTTATAGGCAAAATAATAACTAATTTTTGGCCCAAAAATCACTATTTATATTCAAACATCCGCCATTTTGTGATAAATCGATATTTTCAAAATCGGCTATGACAAGTACTAGGTTATAGTATCTAATTTAAGAATCTTTTTGGTTTTTTTTTCAGCTGATTTTTGAAGAAACGCCAGTGGGTACCAGATACGCAGATTCTTTTACAACGCTCCAAGAATCATACAATATCCTTGTATATTTTTGATATTTATAAATAAAGAAAATGAAACATATTTTTGAATGTATATGCTTTTAGATAATTAAAACCCCAATTCGAAATTTCAAATAGTTTTCTTTGAAAAATTCACATAAATGACCCTTTTTCCGGCTCCTAGATGTGTATCTCCCCTTAAGCCACGATAATCGTAGACCTTTTACCATTTTTACTTAGTGACTTACATCCTAAATCTGCAAAATGTGATTTTCTATTATGATTACATAATAATGAAAATCAGAAATTCAAAAGGATTTTGGTTGCATTCCAACGATGCAAACTTCAACCTTATCCCGGTCTCATACTATGCCCAAGACTCGAAATTCCAGTTGAAAGTATCTTTTCTTTTACAATTTCATTTCAAATATCCAACTCTGAGGGCAAAACCCTTAAGGGTGAATATTCCATACCGGTAAGGATGTACGGTAGAACCAAACGAAAAGATAAGCAGAACTTCCTTGCAATCAATAACCCAACAGTTAAGTACTCCTGACGTTGTAGTTTGCATAATTGGAAAACAGTGACAATTAACTTTTTTTTCCTCAAACTTCTTTTGGCACATTTAAACTACGAAAATAACACCAACATTTTTCAGGATTCTTATTTAGCTGTCTACATTCTAAAATATGATTTTTGATAATAACAAAAATAATAAATTAAAAAGCATTTTCGTTGCATTCCACCGATGAAAACTTCAACCCCATAAGTACTCAATGTTCGTGAACTTAACATTTTCCGTACAGAATCAGACCAAACCAGATAATAATGCCTCCACTTCTCATCACACCAGCATTGCTGTACAATTTTTCTTCCCCCATTATCAATCGCCTGGAAAAACGTTAACCAGCCAGGCCGCTCTACAAGCAATTCAACTGTCCGCGAGGTTCTGCCGCAGGTGCGATGAGAGGAAACACGATAAATATCTCACCGTTGTTAGCCAATCCCTTTGGCATAATGTCCGGTGGCGGCAGGCCAAAGTTACGAGTAGGATTGGCCATAATGCCCACCTGATGAGGCGCCGCTTCGCCTCTACTCTTCGATGAGACCTCAGCCATTATTCTTATGGCAAGTTGCTCGATCGGTAACGCGCTGCCGCATTACGCAACGACGTACGCTCTGCGAACAAAACAAAACGCCCGATACAACAAAACTGCAACGACGCCCCCGAACTTCCCAAGCCCTAAAGGTCCTTGCAAGAGACGCGCCTCCACGCCCGTAGGGCGAATAATATGATCTTGACGCGACCGGCGCACGATAAGCGAATATCGCCTCTTTGCGAAAATTAATATCGATCTTCCAAAGCCAAGGAAAGCCGGGCGGCAATGTCCTCTCCGTTATCTCAGATAACATTGTTTACAAATGGCTCGCCGCTCTTCACCGCTCGTTCAGAGATAACGTCGCCTGGTCTCCACTCGCGTGATTTCCCCCGTAGGAAAAAATCGCCGCAGCAGCCTAGAGCGTTGGACCGGAAGTACCGAAAAATCGGAACTTTGGCAAGAGAGTGAAAAAAAATTGAAAAGCAGGTAAAACGCACCGAGCGAGAAAACGCACGCGAGTTCGCACGCCTCGAAGTGAGATATAATTACGTAACTCGAGTCTGCAAAGATGATTTAAAAAGTGTAATATATGCGGCAGATACGCGTAGAGTTCACGATCAAGCGGATCTAGAGTTCGTTTAGTGCCCTCTCGGGTAGCTATTGGAGCGGTATATACGTACGCGTACATAAATCGTGTATACATATATATTAAGCGTACAGTAAAAATAGTTTGAACGGGGTAGGGCCTACAATTGCGTGCACTTTTGGCCAATTGCATATACGTGCGTGTGGGTGCGCGCGCGCCCGCGTGTGTACGTGTCCGTGTGTATAAATATATATGCCTATATATAGTGATCGAAGAAGGTGAAAACTCATTCGATCGCTTCCGAGGTCCCGAAAATAGATTGATTCCGCGTACAAGGGGCAATGAGAAAAAACGAAGAACTCCATAAACAAAAATGAAGAAACGCGCAAACTTTACGCGATTTATAACCTTTATTATCAGCGACGATGCACATTTCCATTTCGCAAATTCATCGGGAGGACACCCGCGGGCTGTGCAATTGACGCGAGCGTGCTTATAATTGTGTTTACTCGGCGAAAACGAGGAGGGGTGGAACGGAGAGAGAAAGAGACGAGAGTCTCGGGATGTAAGTCGAGAATGCGGGGGATAAGCGGCGAGTGAAAAAAATCACATATACACACGAGCGCGCGCGCGCGCGTATGCACACACGAGAGCGCGGATGGCGACACACACGGACACACGCGAAGCCTTTCGTTTATTTTTTAATTTTCGAAAAATAACGATGTTAACGAGTGATAAATGCGCACCGTTTAATTATCACAAAACAACATTTCGCCGACTCCCAAGATCCCCCAGTTGTATTTCGTTTGACCCCCTGGCAGGCCCCATACAAAAAAAAATATGGCAGCCCTACGTCACTCTGGTGGGTGGCGCTCTCACGAAAGTCCCCACTCTCGCGCTTTCCCCCACCACGGCCGCGCTCGTTCGCGGAGCGACGCCAGCGCCACGCCTGCTGCGCTGGCTACCTGCCCGAACTATCCCTGAATTCCTTACATTTTTGTTTTATTTCTTTTCTTTTTTGTATTATTTTTAACTCCGTATATACACAAAAATAAACTGCGCGACGACTCGTGAAAGTTCACGAACTTTTGACACTCGAGCTTCGAATGTATGATTATCGCGAGAGACGGTAAGCCCGACGCGCTTTTTTCGTGCTTCTGTATATTATCTATAAAATCGCGGTTAGAGGTCAGCTGTCATTTTTCGCGCTTTTGCGGGCGGTAATGCAGAACACCTGAGACGTTTTGTGCCACGGAAGTGCACATTGCGTTCACTGTACGATGGCACAAGCTACGTATACGCCGTTAAACTCGAAACTGCCCTACCGTTGTGCAGTTGATGACATTTAATTGTCGCAGCGCGCTTTAGCATCGCGTGTTAAAAAAGTATTCGCGATACGACACGCTCGAGTGATCAAGGACGGTCTCTACCCAGGCACTCGACGAACGTGAAGGCATTTCCGAGATTAGAATATTATACTCTTTCTATTCCCCGCGCTCACTCGCTCCTCGGACTCTTTCTATTTTTCCCCTCTTTACGCCCCCGTCGTATCCCTCAAAATGTACAATGATCCGCCATTTCCTGACACACGCTCGCTCTTACGCACCAACTTCGACAAGTGCATTCTCACGGACTTCCTTTTTCAGCCTTTGCTCCTCGGCAAATATATTCAAGTGAAATTCGAATATTGAAATTACGAGACGAACGAGGAAGTCGACTACTCGCTACATGTAAAAATATCTCAACGTTTCCATGCCTAACTGTGTACATGTTTTGTGATGAATGTTCAAAAATCTGGCGTTATTTACATCGATGATTAACGTAACCCAAATTATGCATTCGGGGCGCAAAATTGTAACATGTTCAGTTAAGATCTTTAGTAAAGTTCATACGCGGTCTCGAGTAGTGCCGTAGTAATAAAATGTTGCCTATTAAAATAACGATTATTACCGATTGATGGTAAGTAAATTTCTTCCTGACCCGGCGATCTGCGTCACTTTATCAGGGTGGAATTTGAACCGCTAGGCGTCACTACTAGCGGCTGCTGTCAGGTGGCGCCTCCAGCGGGCATTCGCACGCACAACAAATGTCAATAGAACGCCTTGACGTAAATATCCCGTTCCTTTGCGTACAAAATATCAAAATTGCGTTAACCAAACGCCACGCGCGTAAATATTCCGTAGCGGTATAATAGTAAGTAATAAAACAACAATAGTAAGTAACAAAACAACGTTATCAATGAAAATTACGATCATTACCGACCGATGGTAAGAAAATGTCTTCCTGCCCCGGCGATCACACCGTACTTTCATCAAGGCGGAGTTCACGCCGCTAGGGGTCGCTACCAGCGGCTGCTGTCAGGTGGCGCCTCCTGCGGGTGTTCGCGCACCTGACAGATGTCAAAAGAACGCCTGGCACGTAAATAATCCGTTTCTTTGTGTACAAATGTCAAAATTGCGTACGCGGTGAAAATAAAAAATGCCCGTGATTTGAATTACGAAAGGTCAGCGTAATTGGCGTCGGCCCTGAGGCAAACGACCAACGCGTGTATTTTCAACTCCCGTAGGCTTTGATGACCATCGCGTCCATACGAAACTCAGCGGACTCGCGTATAAAATTGAAATACAAAAATTCCGCTGTTTTCTCGACGCTCTTAAAATCTTCGTGAAATTCCCGCGTGACTGATGAGTTTTGGCGATGACGCTCAGCTCCGATTTCTCGGAAATTGTGCACGCGAGCAACGACGACCGGGACGACATGTACCAAGTATCAATAAGCGGTTATCGCCTCGCTGAGGTCACTCACGGAAAACGCTTTTACGTCTACACTGTCGATGTTACGGACGCGAGAGGCGGCGCGAAGCATTCCGTCAATCGACGATACAGCGAATTCAACGCTTTGCATCGCGCGGTAATTATACATTTATATTAAAAAACGATACTTTTGCATCCGCCTGTAGAACTTTGAATGTTAGTTAATCGCGTTGAGAGTTTCATGGCCATTCGTCGCGATAAATCTCCGCGTGTTGCGGAGATCGTTTCACTCTAATCGGCGCGGGAGCGGGTGGGACGGGTCGACTACGTTACGAAAAAATATCACGCTGGAAAAAGCCTGAAAACTTTTTAGGGTTATTCTATTATTTGTGCATAAAAGTCTCGAGCCCTACAATTGTGACGTGAAATTCATATTTTTGTTTGGGTTTCTTCTTGATTCGAAAATGTCAAGTTTCAGCGGACAAGAATAGAATTTATTGTTCGCGGCAATCGTTTAATTGTTTTTGCAATTGGCAGAAACGTGGCTCGGTGAAAGATCTGGTGGGTATGATGTTGAAGTTTGCATCGTTGGAGTGCAATGAAAGTTTGGTACATTTTATTAACAAATTTGGGCTACAAGAATAACTCAAACTTTTTTTAGAATCCTTATTAGATATCTACATCCTAAATTTACAAAACAAGATTTTAGATAATAACGAAAGTGTAGAAGTCTAAACGAAAAAAAAAAATGTTCATTGCATTCTAACGTTGCAAGCTCCAACATCATTGGTGGGTTACTTTGTGCTAGAAGGGAATTTTTTTGGTTGCGCTGAGATAAATGACATTGAAGTGTGCATTGTCAGGATGCAACAAAAATTATTATTGTCAATTTGCTTTGGCAGAACAAAGTCACGGAAAACGTTTTTTGAGATTCTTATTAAAGGCCTAGAACCTAAATCCATCGAGAACCATTTTAGATAACAAACAAAATGAAGGAATAAGAAAAATAAATGAGTTTGGTACATTTTGCTAACAAATTTGGGCTACAAGAATAACTCCAACTTTTTTGAGAATCCTTATCAGATATCTACATCCTAAACGTACAAAACAAGATTTTAGATAATAACGAAAATCTAGAAATAAAAATGAAAAAAAAAAAAAAATCAAAAAAAGTTCGTTGCGTTCCGACGTTGCAAGCTTCAACATCATTGGGGGGTTGCTTTGTGCTAGAAGGGAATTTTTTTGGTTGTGCTGAGATAAATGACATTGAAGTTCGCAATGTTGGAATGCAACGAAAATTATTATTGCCAATTTGCTGTGGCAGACCAAAGTCACGAAAAACGTCTTTTGAGATTCTTATTAAAGACCTACAACTTAAATCCATCAAGAACCATTTTAGATAACAATCAAAATGAAGGAATAAGAAAAATAAATGAAAAATTCGTTACATTCCAACTATGCGAACTTCAACAACATTGAGATAATCAGTTCGTAGGTAAAACTAGCCATTGCGTTGTTCGCAGTTGAAGAAGGAATGCGACACGGCCCCCTTTCCACCCAAGAGAGTTAGAAATTCTCAGCCGAAAGTATTGGAACAGAGAAGAATAGCTCTGGAGTATTACGTGCAGAAGATGCTCAGGCTTGAGTCGACGAAGAGACAAGTCCTGGAGTTTCTCGGAATTGAGGGTGTTCGACAGCCGGAAACGACGAGAAAAAGGTGACTGTGTATATTTGGTTGTTGCTTTTCTTCCGTTGTATGGATTCTTGCGCCCGAAAATCACAATTGTATGTTGTATCGCCGATAAGGTCTGTTTGTCTGGGTTAGTTTCGGGTTTGTTTCCCCCGTGAGACTAATTTTGTGTTTGTTTGGGTTCGAGTTTGACTGGAAGTGTGTTAATGGCTTTCCCAAGGCTTGAATATGCCTCAAAGTCTGCTGATGGGCTTGTTTGGGTTCGTTTGGACGTAAATTCAGCTGGAATCCGGGTTGTCCGGTTAGTTAGGAACAGATTCAAATTCTTTTGAAAGTGTGATCCTGTGATTTTGTATATCAAGTTTAAGGGGCTACATCTACCTAGAGGCACAAGGTTGCAGTTTGTTTCGTTGGAACGCAATGAAAATTAATATTTCCGAATAAATTGAACGTATTTTCGCATGTTTCGCCTATAAAAATCCAACAATCATTTTTCAAGATACTCATTCAGCCTTCTTTACGGGAAAAAGATGTTTATAATATTAAAAATAAAAATGTAATAAAGAACTTTCGTTGCGTTCCAACGATGCAAACCTCAACGCCATCCTAGAGGCCTGAAAAAGATGGCCAAATGGCGATTTTTTTCCCGGGAAACGGTTGCTGAAAAAGAGACGCATTTTTTAAAACAAAAAGGTATATTAACAAATATTTTTTAAAACAAAAAGGTATATCAAAATATTGAGAGCCTTTAAAAAAAATCGCCAAAAAATACAGAAAAACAACAAAAAGCTTGAGGTCATGTGTCATACCGACCAAGCGACCACGAGTGCGAGAGAGATAGTTGATTTACAGATTACCAGTGTTCTCCTAAAGGGTTGATTGTTTGGAAAAAGAAGAAAAGAAACACCTTTCACTATATTGAACGACAAACAACGTCTTTCTCTTCATTTGCCTGAAATGTGGCCCGTCTGAGAGGACACTTTGTAGTAGAATTTTTTCCGACTGGATGTGTGAGCCATGTCCTCAAATTCGTTTAAAAGTTCGATTTTGGGTTTGTCCAGGCCTAAAATCCGCACAGAAATTTCTATTTTAGGTTCGTTTGGATTTAAATTTGCCTGGGCACCAGTTTCTTGCTTCATTATGGTTTAAATTCGCTTTAAAAACTTGTTCTTTTTTCAATGTCTCGTATGCCTTTGCAGGCCTTCACTGTCCCTTTCGCTTCCACCCAACAATTGTCCCTTCATCGTTTTTGAGGACTCAGTTGAGGACAAAGTGCTCGAGACTTCGAAGATACTCAACGCTCGCTCTCGTTTTCCAGAATTGTTCAAGAATCCGTCGCTGGCCGAAGCGGCCAGATGTACGACTGTCCTAGACTGGGTCACCAGCCTGTGATGACCTTTAAATGTGATCCTTATCTGGAGACTAAGGACGACGCGAGCCTGCCAGATATTGTTACGCAAGGAGTGATATTGGGTATTTACAAAGACGCGAATTACTGAGCGCTACGGACAGTTGGAGGGCGACGAGCGTGGCCCTAGTGATACACTTGATTATACGTACTTTTGTATTCGTCGCTTGGGATAGAGTGACCAATTTTTGTACCGGTGCCTGACGCTGTAATTTTTCATGACACGCTAATTACGCAGCGTGCGATGATTTTACGACGCTTAGCGTCAAGACTGATGGTTGTCGATCCGTATGGTTCGAACTCTGAGGGGCTAATAAAGTTTTAGCCGAAGGAAAGCGGAGAATGTTGGGTTTTGTCTTGTTCTTTCCTTTTCTCCTGTGATCAACTCTCAAACATCAGTTAGGGTATTTTTTTACGCCCATCATTGTATATTATATTTAATGATGTTATGATAATTTTTTTTAAAGTTACAACAAATTAATCATACATTTATTTTTATATCTTAAATTATAATTTTTTTAAATCAATTTTGACTCTTCCAAGCGATATTATTGGGTATGAAAAAAATGCATGTCGAATTTCAGGCCGCAGACAAAAATTTAACGGGTCACACTTAGTGAGTGGCAGGGAAAAATATACTATTCGTAAAGTGTTTCGGGGAGAACGTGTGTAAATTGTCAATTTTTTTTTCAAAAAGAAAGTAGTATGGTTTTGAGTATCTTTTACAATGTTTGTACTGTAAAATATTAGGTGTACAAATAAGTTTTAGGACACTTCGATTTTGTATCATAACAGCTATTCTAAATTAATTCGAAGGTCCCGCTCACTTATCATAGATGGCGCTTGATATGTAGTATCGAAACGTAAAGGAGTCATAAACATAACCTATAAATTCTGTAAATTAAACATGCAGACCGATAAGCTATTTATTAGACACTGCATTCGCTATGAATTCCATAAAGGAAAAAGTGTTAGGAAAGCGTGTGAATCGATATGGTCTGTTCTTGGAGACAACATTGTATCTAAAAGTACATGTGAGTATTGGTATAAGCGATTCAAAGAAGGTGATTTCGACGTTAGTGACCGTGAACGCACGGGGCCTCCTGTAAAGGTGGACGATCAGGAACTGCAAGCGTTGCTGGATGAAAACTCTTGTCAGACGGAGAAACAACTTCCGGAACAGCTTGGAGTAACTCAACAAACTGTTTCTTATCGTTTAAAAGCAATGGGTAAGATTCGAAAAGGAACAAAGTGGGTACCACACTTTCTGACTCAAGAAAATAAAAACAGCCGTCTTAACATTTGTGTGAGTCTTTACAACAAGCAACATAGAAAGTCTTTCTTGTCGCAAATATCATTGGGTTGACCCCGGCGAGCCGACAACATCCACGCCAAAGCGCAATGTTCATTGTAACAAAGTCATGCTGTGCATATGGTGGGATATGAAAAGCGTACTGTATTATGAACTTCTCAAACCTGGTCAAACAGTTACTACCGATCGCTATTGTCATCAATTGATGCAAGTGAATCAAGAAATTGAGAAGAAACGTCCATTTTCTGGTAAAGGAAAACGTCCAGTAAAACTGCTCCATGACAACGCGCGGCCTCATGTGGGTAAACCGGCCAAGGATACGTTACTAGCGCTTGGATGGGAAGCTGTACCACACCCGGCGTATTCACCAGACTTAGCCCCATCCGATTATCATTTATTCCGGAAAATGCAGAACGATTTGTCTGACGTGCGATTCAAAACATTTGAAGAAGTGGAAAAATGGGTCGCTAAATTTCTCACCTCGCAAGACGAAAGTTTCTTTGCGAAAGGCATCCGCGAGTTACCTGAGAGATGGCTGAAGGTCATTCAGTGCGATGGAGATTACTTCGATGAATAACTGTGTTTTACTTCTTTTTTAATAAATCTTGAATTTTTTGAAAACTGTCCTAAAACTTATTTGTACACCTAATATTTATAAATGCGGTAGATACAAAGGTTGGTGCAGACCGCTGTTCGAAAAAAGTCCTTCGTGGTGACCACAGCTGCTGGGAAACAAATCATCCGAAAAAAAATCAAACGCATTTAGCTTTTGCATGAAGTTATCTAGTGCTTGGACGAATGATTTAATAAAACTGACTTTTGTCCAAATGGCCGCCGTCCAAAGTGAAAGTATCAATTTTCGGTGAAAAGAAACGCTCTATTTGCGTTGACAATAAATACTATGCATATAAAAACTTGCCTTCGTTCAAGCACTGCTTTTCGACATGTGAAAGAAGCTTGCGAAATTCAAAGTGTCTCGTTCTCGAGATTACATTACGTAGTAGCGCTACTTCGTACTGATGATCACATGTTTAGAGGCTGATATTGAAAATTCGCTTTCCTTTTTAATATGTAGGTGGCCATAACCGAGAGTCAGCCTCGTCTGTTCTTCATTACGTTTTTTGTGCTCGATGACACAATACGTTTCTTCACACCTCAATTCCTATTGAAATTGACTAACGCAGATTAAGTATTTTCACGCTCAAAATATGGGAAAGTGGAAAAGCAAATCAAGCGAAGAAGAGACCCCACAATAAATTCTTCCAAAGATGCAGAAATATAAAGAAAAACTCTGAAGAGTCCTATCAGATCGGTCCGCGAGACAGTCCGAAAATGTTATGCCATCTCAACCCGTCGTCAAGGTAAACAACAACCCTTTTTCTTTGTGGAAAATGAGTATTGTTACTATATTTGGCAACGAGTCCACACGAGAGGTGGGAGATGAAGGCACATTTAGATTGGGTCGAGCCTATCCTTTAGAAGGACAAAACCCAGATCATGCACACGCACCAGCAGGATTCATTGCAACCTAATGCACACAATTATTAGAAAAAAGGATCCTAATCTGAAACGAATTCATTTCAGAAATGACAAATATCGATGAAAGCGATAAAGAGAACGTTTCGAACATAGGAATCCCATCTCCTCTAACAATTGCCGAAGAAGACACACGACCAGAAGAAGTACTTGAGGATCCACATCTTGATTTCATCGATCCTACAATTTCTGTCACACTGGACCAACCTACTAACAATTCGAACACAACGCTGACAGAACAGTCCGAAATCCCTATTGACCTCGGGGCGCTAAACGTTATTGGAGAAAACCCATTAGTAAAAACAACAAAGGACTTTGTTCTCCACTCTGAGCTGGTTGCGAGATGGAAAAGCTAGATTGTATCCGGAATAAAGAAAGAGAATAAAATGGAACTCCTCAATAAATACCCAAGAGTCGGAAACTGTCCACTCGAAGCTCCTCGATTGAACCCTAAATTGACCGCATCCTTGAATGAAACAGCTATCAAGGGAGATAATCATTTTATCGAATCACAGCGTCTTATCCGGTCGTCCATGGCCTCTCTCGGTTGAGCGATCTCCACTTTGCTCATTGCAAAAGATAACACAGTGGATGGACCTTCTCGAAATCCTATGCGACTGTGAAAAACTATTGGGAGCATTGCAAAATAAAGAAATCGGCTCCAGGAAGGCATATATTTTACCCGGCTTGGAAAAAAAAGTCAAAGCTGTGCTCGAAAAATCCGACTCAAATATCTTTCTATTTGGACCAAATTTATCAGAAAAAATTAAATCCCCAAAAGCCATGGAAAAAGTGAGTCAAGATATAAAGGTGTAACCGACTGAATCTCCCAGATCTACACCCAGCCAGAAACAAATTTTAAACTGGAAAACTCCCCTGGGGCGACCGCAGCGACCAGTTCAGGGAGGCAATTACCAGAAGGGCGACCGATCCAAATTTCGGGGAGGGAAACAGACCTCAATATCAGGACAGAGACAGTGGCACGATCGAACATCATCGAACAAAACGTCACAGTACAAACTATCTCAGTGACGACATCAATAGAGGTAAATGCAGGTCGTTTGAAAAATCATGTAGGCAAATTGCAGACAATTACATCTGACCGCTTCGTTTTAAACTGTATACAAGGATACAAGATTAAGTTTTGTAAACCTGTTACACAAATGCCACTCCTTAGAGATTCAACGACTCATTCACATAAGGAAACGAAAAGAATTCACGAAGCCATTAATAAGTAAATAGGCCAGGGAGCAATCAGGCCGTGTACACATTCAAAGGGACAATTCTCGTCGAGCTGTTTTCTCGTGCCAAAAGCAGATGGCTCCACCCGATTTATTCTAAACCTAAAAGAACTTAATAAGTTCATATCAACAGACCATTTAAAAATGGAAGATGAGAGAACGGCCACGAAGCTAGTAACACTAAATTCGTACATGGCAAAATTGGACCTAAAAGATGTATATTTTTCCATCGCTATACAGGAAGAAAGCACTGAATACCTCAGTTTAATTTTCGAAAACCAAATTTTTGAGTTTACATGCCTTCCATTTGGTTTAGCAACAGCACTGTTCAATTTTACAAAAGTAATGAGGTCGGCAGTCAACGCTTTGCGGAAAGATGGTTGGATGTCAGTCATCTACTTAGTTAGACGATATTCTGAGCATCGCTCCAGAGTACACTTCATGCAAAGAAATTGTCGATGGGACGGTTCGTCTACTCTCATCACTAGGATTTCTCATAAATTATAAGAAATCAATCCTGAATCCTTCAAGGAGATGTCAATTCATAGAATTCATAATCGACACGCAACGAATGACTATCGAGTTACCAAACGAAAAAAGAACGATCATATGAACCTTGATGATCGACTTTAGTAAAAGAAATCGATGTAAAATCAGAGAATTTGCTCATCTCTTAGGAAAATTGGTCCACGCTTGTAAGACGATTGGATACGGATGGCTATATTTGAAACTTTTCGAAAGATAAAAATTTCTGGCATTGCTCGCTAAAAAAGGAGACTATGAAGCACTTATGACGCTACAAAAATGATTATCGCCAGATTTTCAATTGGTGGATACAACAAATCTCGACTTCATAAAGTCTAAAGTATAAAGAAATCTTCTCAGATGCATCGCTGAGCGGCTGGGGGGCTTACTGCGATAATGAAGGGGCACATGATTTCTGGAAACAGACGGAACTGGAATACCATATTAATCAGGTGGAGCTCCTTGCTGCCTTTCTCGAATGGGAGGTATACAATATGCAGTTTTGACGATCAAATTATCTCTACCTTTGGGATTCCATTAATTGACTTTATTGCGTCCAGGAAAAACGCAAACTGCCCAATATATTGTTCTTGACATCGGGACCCAGAAGCTATAGCGATCGACGCATTCACGGTACGCTGGAAATCGAGATTCTTTTATGCCTTTCCCCCATTCTCATTAGTTTTACGAACCCTTCAAAAAATTATAACTGAGGAAGCTTGTGGTATTTTCGTCGTACCATACTGGCCAACACAACCGTGGTTTCCTTGGTTTATAGAACTCACTCATGAGCCGATCGTCTTTGGTCCATCAAAAGGTTGTTGTCCCCTTTCAGGCCAGACACACACCCACTTCCGAAGAATCTACGTTTGATTCCCGGGCTTCCCGTATAGCCGGGCTATACGGGAAGCGTACCACCGGAAAAACGTATCGACATCAACTGTCGAAGTGATGTTAGCTTCTCTAGCGGAAGCAGCGATTAAACAATATACTATGCCACTCAAACAATGGTGGTATTTTTGCCAAGAAATCAAAAGAAGACCCTTACACTGCCGATGTAATAACATTATTGGACTTTTGACAAAAAATTTGAAGCTGGAGCGGCATACGGCACACTAAATTCAGCACGATCGGCAATACTTCTGATTTCATCACAAGACCTGACTTTGTCTCCACTGATAAAAAAGTTTTTCAAAGGCGTTTTCAGACTCCGCCCTATTAAACCTAAATATGAGACCATATGGAATTCGATAACCGTACTCAACGTTCTAGAAAATTACGATAACGCTTCAATAAACCTCAAGAAATTAAGCGAAAAATTAGTTACACTATTGACTTTGGGACGGCTCCCAGACTATAAACACTAGCCTTAATAAAAATTATAAATATTAAAAAATCAACAGACGAATTTGAAGGGAAATTCCCGATCTCATGAAAATTTCAAGACCAAGCCACCCTCAGCCGTTACTATTATTGCCATTTTTTAAAGAAAAACCAGGAATTTGCATAGCAACGACCCTAGAAAAATATTTAAGGGAGACTGAAACCTTACGCATTAATTGCGATGTATTATTCATAACGACGAGAAAACCCTTTAAAGCCGTTTCGACGAATACCATAAGTCGATGGATAAGAAAGATCTTCAACATCAGTGGCCTTGTTCCAGAGTATACCCCACATCGTACCAGACATGCAGCTACCTCATCAGCTCTAGCGAAGGGCATGGAATTATCAATTATGAAATCTACAGCTGGATGGTCCAAAGAGTCTCAAGTCTTTTCCCGATTTTATTATCGGCCAATAGACTCGAATAGAAGACAATTTGTCTCAGTGGTGTTTAAATAACCATCAATTAATAGTCCGAGTTATTAATAATCTGTGAATTAATAATCCGAGTTTGTGTTTTTGTTGAATTATGTTCAACTCAACTTCCTCACTTCAACATTTAGTTATGAATGTTATTGTTAACCGTCATACGCCTGACGTCGAATTAAATTATCAAAATAAACAAATAAATGAAAAAACCATATCATACAAAAGAGAAGAGCTCTGTACATCCTTTGAACATCTACGTAATGTAATCTCGAGAACGAGACGTATATAAATGGACGATCAAACAAACTTACCTTTGTGAAGTTTGATCGTAATTATTTCCGATGTCTCGTTCGACATGATTACATCCCACCCAAACAAAAAGACAAAATCCTGATCAAAGCGACAATGCGTTCTTTCCTCACCCTTTAAAATGATATTAAAAACCACATATCCTTTGAAACCTTTTTCAATTTTTCAAGTTTTAAACATATGAAGAACAGAAGAGGCTGACTCGCGGTCATAGCCACCTACATATTAAAAAGAAAAGCGAATTTTCAATATCAGCCTCTAAACATGTGATCATCAGTACGAAGGAGCGCTACTACTTAATGTAATAATCTCGGATGATACATCGGATATAATTACGATCGAACTTCACAAAGGTAAGTTCGTTTGATCGTTCAATTATTTCATGTTCTGGCACATAACAACTTATAAAAAGCGAAAAAAGTTCGCCGGTTCGCGGAACTTACTTATAGACGCCCATAACTCCTTCAATTTAGAACAGATTGACTAGAAATTTTCAGAGAACATTTTTGAAATGTTATACCGGTTGTCCCACTTTATTCTTACACCTGATTTATCTCGACAAATACTGCTCCGATCAAGTATTGAGTATAGTAAAACTTGTAGGGTTCAAAGGAGGATGTTCAAAAGAAAAAAATTCTTCATCCAAAATTCAGAATGGTGACGTCAAGATGACTGACGTGGTTAAAAAATGGAAACATGACTTTCGTTTCCAAAAAATTGCCAGGCCAAAGCTAACAACTTTTGTAGAAAGTTTTTTAAAGCCTATTATTTTTAGGTTAGAACACCACTTTGGTATTTTAAGAATCCGTCGAAAACTCAAAATGGATATTCTCAAAAATGTCAACTGGGTGTGAGTCTTTAAGTGGTGGGGGAGACCTAGGAGGGTTGGCAGATAGGTAAGTTGAACCAGTGTCAATGTCTCGGTAGTTGTGATTGTTCGCGAGCTGGCAACAATGCCATTCTTTCATTGCTACGACGCGCGCCACTTGTCAGTTCACTTCAGTGCTCTTGCGAGTTGAGTTGCGAGTCGATAGGACCCGCGCGAAAAAAATTGGAAAAAGTAAGTATTTGTCCTATTTTTCATTAAGCTTTAGTTACCTTGTTTATATATTTAATGGTATGTGATATGCATTGTTTGGAAGCTTACTAACGTAGCATTCGATTTGTCATATTGAATTTGTTGTTTCGCAATACTCTTTATCAATAAAGAGTTCCCAATCAAGTGGCATCGCATTTGTTACACCTAGGAGGGTTGAAACGAGGTGTTTCAATTTACCTAGGTTGCAGTAATGTTTTCATACGTTTATATTTTGTGGTGTGGTTTTCAAGACTTACATTTGTTTTTTTAAAATGCCGAATAAATATATTAGGAAAATGGATAAAGGCATGGCGAGCCGAGAAATATGTGACCTCACCGCTGAAGAGGTTACTCTACGGGACGAAAGATCAAGCGTAAAGAGAACGGGGAAAGCAAAGACGAGGAAGAGTATTTTTGCGTGTGTTGTATGGAATCGTATTCAAACATCAGGCCAAATGAAAAATGGGTGCAATGCCTGGAGCGCAAAGCATGGTCGCACGAAGCCTGCACTGGTGGAGAACTTTCATTTGTATGTTACAATTGTTTGTCAGAATAGAGATTGACTTGCTTTCTTTCCATAAAGTTTCTCCTTCAATTGATTTTTTGGTTTGCTATATTTTACTATTTAATTCCGTGAGATTCGTGAGTTTATATTCCTTTCAGTTAGAACTTATAAACATTTGTCAAACTGAATAAAAAAATGTGAAACTTTGATTAATGTCGAGCTTAAGTTAAAAAAATGTCAATACAGTTTTTTAATAACAATGTGTTTTGACATAATTTATACCCATATTTTGTGCGGATTCCCAGATGTTTCAACTCACCTGGGTAGCAGTTTCAACTTAGCTCGATATGAGGAGAGTTGAAACAAAACGCTTTATTGTACTTAAATGGTTTTCTTTACAGGTTAAATTATTCCTGCAGTCATTTCTATTCGACAATCGATTAGTCGATAAAAAAAGTTACAAAACAACTTTATTTTTACCCAAATATCTCGTTTCGATTGCGAGATGTGGGGTGAAATCTGAAAATGTTTTCCACCTTCCTAGGTCTCCCCTAGCACTCGATCATTTTTATCTCCATTTGATTTATATGGAAAACTTCGCTTTTTTTAACTTGCTTCGTTCGTATGTCTGTCTTTCCGGTTCAAAATTTGTAATCCATTTTCAAGCACTTGCTGGCATCCGATTAAGCTGAAATTTGGCATACCTATGTAACATCGGTGACAATGCAATAATGGGGTGCCATGGAGCTGGTCTGATGATGGAGGTGGGAGGTGGGCAATGCAACTCCTTAATAGCATATTCTAGAACAGTCGAGTACGTGCTCATTTGTTTTGTTATCATGAGCACTTTTCATTACACATGATAATGAGAGTCTGATAATGGTGGTGGGAGGTGGGAGGTGGGAACTGAAATTTCCTAATGGTATATGGTAGGACAATCGAGTTTGGGCTCATTAACTTTGTTGACTTGAGCACTATTTATAAATACCCTATTATAAAGATTCTCGCGAAACCTTTATAACCTGAGGCAATATTTTTTATTACGCCGATGTCTGAATGGCATGGGGTTCTTGCACGGCAAATAAATAAACAAATTCTATTATTAAAAAGTAAAAAGTAAAATAATCGAAAAAAAACTTTTTTCAAAACAAGTTTTGTTTAAAAGGTACTGTACTAAAATGTAACAAATAATGTTCAGTAAAATTGAAAATCAAAATAGTATAACTACAAAAACGTCCCTTCCTTGGTCACTCATCACAGGTGCAATTACTTAAAAGGTACACAAACGTACCAATTTTTTAAATATCTAATATACATTTACATCTAATATCCATTTAAAAAGCTTGACGCGTCAAACGTCGTCAGTACTAATATTACGTTAATATTTCTGAAAAAAGCTTCAAGCTTTTAAAATGTATATTTTATATCTTAAGGGTAGGTACCTGAGTGAACGGCGAGAAAAGCAGGTAAACTTTGGGATTTTTATCTCAAAAACTAATGTTTCGATTGGATCCGGGTGTTTTTCATTGGAAAATATGTACATTGAGGTATGGTTAGGAATTTTTTTAAATGAATTCGTTGACTGGAAGCGATTCAAACGCGATTATCTCGAAACATAGTCTTCAAAGTCGGTGCCAGATTTATCTCGAAAACGGCTTGTCCGATTTTGTCCAAATTTGGATACAATATTCTTTGATAGTTTTTCTCGTTCGCCACGTAGGGTTTTTTAATTTGATTGAACCATTGCTTTTTTATGCAATATGTATGCAATCCAAAATCGTCGGAAATTGCGAACGAAAAACGAATGTTAAATTAAAACGGTCGCAATTCCGTCAATCATGAAAATTTCAAAAAAATCCTACGTGGCGAACGAGAAAAACTATCGAAGAATATTGTATCCAAATTTGGACAAAATCGGACAAACCGTTTCTGAGATACATCTGGCACCGACTTTGAAAACTATGTTTTGAGATAATCGCGTTTGAATGGCTTCCAGTCAACGAATTTATTTTAAAAAATCCCTCAACATACCTCAATGTACATATTTTCCAATTGCCGTTGACTCAGGGACCTCCTCTTAAAAGTATCTACGTTTATGTGCCTTTTAAGTACTTGCACCTATGATGAGTGACCAAGGAAAGGACTTTATTGTAGTTATGCTGTTTTCATTTATAATTTTACTGACATTAATTTTTACTTTTTAGTACAGTACCTTTGAAATAAAAGCTTCTTCTTAAAAAGTTTTTTTACGTTGATTTTTTCCCGCTCAATCTTCAATGACTCAACAACCAATGTTTTTAATCCGCTTGAAGTTTCATCAGTTTCTAAGTCATTGAAGCTTCAACGAGGGGAGCGGGGTTTTCGTATAAAGCAAATTCGGACAAAAATTATTAAGCGCTACCACTTGGACTCAATGTATAGACTTCAAATTTTCCATGAATGTTTGTTTATTTATTTAGTTCATTTAATATTTACCTAAAGTTGTTCAAGAGAACAGACTCGAAAGAATAATCCAAACAAACCCAAACCTCAACATTTTAATCCTTAATTTGATTATTTTCCACTGAAACCGTATTACCAATTGTCACGCCAAGGTTTATTCTCTCCGTGCTGTATCGGGAAAGAAAAATCAAGCAAGACGAAATAGGAAAAATGTCCTTTATTGAATTATTTTTATATACAACGAAGCATTTTCATACGCAAATACGTTCATGCAAATATTTTCATTTTTCGTTCTCCCTATCTCAAAGTTTTTCCTCGGTTCTTCCTATTTTCCTATACAAAAAAAAAACGAAACGATCCGCAAACGCACACGTTTAATTGTATCACGTTATTTATTTTTATCTTTGTATTTTTCGTCGTTTTTTCAGAGGAAAGGACGGGGAGGAAGAATATTACATTATTCGTGACATTAATACTTAATCCGCTACTAAACTTATGGTACGGATATCGGGATCGTAAATGTGTGTGTGTGTGTATGATTTATTTGAATTTTATGATTCTCGGATGAGTGTCGATTCAACGGAGTACGATTGCAAATATTTCTCTATAGCACGTGTTTTTATTTACTCCCTAATTTTAGGCATCGTCATACATTATCTTCTCGTAGAAAAAAAATCCCTCACATTCCCTTTTATTTTCCTATTAAAATGTTTCTCTTGTTAATTTTAATCGGTGTGTTACAGCAATAATTGAATATGAATACAAATCGATCGCAACGACGACGACGACGGGGGAGACGTAAAAAAAACTGCGATATCGCGTTTCTTTGATCGGAGATTCGACTACGCGCCAACATTTTATCGCATTTTTCGCTCGAACTCGTCCAAACCCTCCCTCTATTCTGGGAACAGTGAAATAAAATCGTAAATTTTATCGTTCCTTCGTCATTTTTTTGTCTCTCTTGCTACGCTAAAACTCGTGACTTCGAACCACCGCCAAAAGTTCCCATCACACACGCGTAGCTCGCTCGTTGACTTATTTCGCTTGTCCCTGTTACGTGGAAGAAATATGAAACACTAGAATGCTCTCACCATATTGCGATCATCCGCGTTATTATTATACATTTTTTTTTCTTCGCGTCTCATCAAGCACGCCGGTTTGCATTTTTATACGTAAGTTTATATACATTTCACGGAAAGAAGGAAGATGAAAAGCGTGTGGGGTAAAAAAAAAAGAAATTAAACGCGAAAAGATCGCGTCTTTAAATAATCCGCGGCCCCCCTCGGGATTCCTATCGTCTTCGGTAAGTAGGTATATATATATATATATATATATATATATATATATATATATATATATAATTTGTTGTTTTTTATTTCTCCGTTTTATTTATAATATGCTTCGCGTTGAGACTATCGTCAACTATTATTTATTTCTTATATTCTCGCATTTTATATATATTTACAAGCTCCTCAGTCTTGCGCGCAAAGTCCCGAGTATTTCACTACGCTCGTGCTTCCATTTGTGTTATCTTCTTTTTTCTCATTCTCTCATCATATTTCACACGAGGCCGCGTCGCGTTTAGGAGTTAAAAATCGTTGATGCGCATTGTTCTTTTTTCCTCGTCTATTTTTTGTTCTCGAATTTTCGTTTTTGTTTTTCTCCACGATGTATTCGAACGGCAGTCGATGAAGCGTTAGGTATAGACGTACTATTGGCTGTCGATCCTCGGTTCGGTCGATCGAAGCTACGGATTCGCTCCGCTAGGAGTGCTGTCGTCGCATCGAGAGATTTCATTTCGCAATTTGTAGGTTATGTCTGACCGATATTGTCGCAAATGTGTTTCGCGATGAATTATACAGTGAAGTGTAGGGCTAGCTCGAGATTCCGCGTATAAAAAAATACAATGTGTTGGACCGATGGATCAGATGAGTCGCGGAGATTCTCTGATCCGGGCTATTTTTTTCTTACGTTCTTTCGTTACTCTTACGTTTACCAACTTCCATATTCTGATATATCCTGATTTTCGATAGGCTAACTTCTTCGCGCGACCGCGAGATGGCCTCGGCATATCCGTTTCCTCGATCGCCGAACGTTCAATCGTGACACTAGACGCGTTAAGGGGTTAGGCTACTGTGAAAATGACGACCACTCGTTCGTCGCTTGAGGCAACTGCGATATATGGTGCAGGAATCGCAGAAACTTATAATTACAATGATATAACTGCTAGTGAAATTTTAAACGCGTTTTCCTCGAAATGATGTTTTTCAAAACGGTGTACGCGATTTATCGACATCTAACGAAAGAATTGAGTTGAAATTTGGTACACTTATTCAGTGTAATGGTAGTTCAGTCTTGACCGACGTTTTTCTTCCTAACATTTTTTTTCATCAGTTATTAACAATAATGATGTCATTTTTCCTCGAAAAGTCGAAAAAAAATCGAACATTGGTGATTGAAAGAAGATAACAATAAAAATCTCGGTCAAGTCTTAGCCAATATTATCTTTGTTAAGAAAAAACTCGTTTTTTTTTGTTTTAGATCAATCGGGTGGCCAAAATCACGTACACCGTCGAGTCCCTTATGTTTAAAGGTCCTCCATTAGTGGGTTCATAACTTTTTAAATTATTCATATTTTCAAATGAAATTTCGTACACATCTTTGTTAATGTACATACAAATAAATGTCCCACTGATTTTTCAAACATCTTACTTATTCCGTAAAAATGAAGTTTTTCACATAACCCTGATTTTTGGGTCGTCACAGTAGCCTAACTCCTTAATAATTGCTGTTCAAGGAGTTTCTTAATTTTAAAGATCAATTGACATCGCGACTGAAAAATCCATCGATTTTCATACGAAATCTCAACGCTCTCGTTATTTCGCATCGTTGTTACGTCTATCATTATCATTATTATTATTACTGTTAGTATCATTATGTAGCGTCGCATTATTACTTAACGCACAATTTACTTTATTCTCGCCTTACGTTACTATATTACAATCTCGGTCATGGATGACGTATCACGAAACGCATACAGTTTCCTTCGATCGCGGTGGCTTTTAAGTTTACGAACGATACATTTTGTTTTTTTTTTTTTCCCCACCGGGTATAGAGAAAGCGCGAGATCATAGTGTTTCGGAAATTAGAGAAAGGAAAAAAATAATAAAAAATATGTGATAAATCATTAATTACGTACTTATTAGCTATAATCGATGGGCCGATCGATGGGGGAAAAAAATATATATGTATAGTTGTATGTGTTCGGATGTGAACCTGGAGATTCATAGTTGAAAAAGTGAGGTATGCACGCCGCCATCGTTTTTATGCGTACACAGTTTTAGAGTTAGGCGAAATGCAGCATTTGCGAATCATTGGTCGATCGATTCCTTCTAACACGAGGTTCTTTTCATTTTTGTACCGAATCGCTACAAAACAATATATATATATATATATATATATATATATATATATATATATATAGGGTGTCCCTCTTATCTCTCCCACGCGAAATAACTCGGTAATTATCGTCGTCACAACAAAGTGTTCCAGACAAAAGTTGTACGGTGTGAAGGGGGGCATCAAATGCGACCAATTTTTTTTATTTGGGTGGCGGCGCTGACGCACGGCGAAGGTCACCTCCACTTTTTGAATGAAATGGTACATCTTTGGTACTTTGAACATGTAATGGTACATCTTTTTAACATCTTGTGGAGCACCTCAAGCCGCATAAGCAACATTAGGGGGTCAAAGTCGTTCAAGGTCATTCAAGGTCAGTATCGATAATACAAATCTAAATATCTCGGGTCACTAGCAAATATTTGGCAGCGATCCGAGATATTTAGATTTGTATTTCATTTTAATAGGTGACCTTGAATGACCTTGAACGACTTTGACCCGTTAATGTTTTTTATGCGGCTTGAGGTGCTCCACAAGATGAATGAGAAAAAATGTACCATTCCATTTAAAAAAGTAGAAGTGACCTTCACTGTGCGTCACCGCCTCGACCGAACTAAAAAAATTAGTCGCATTTGATGGCCTCCTTCACACCGTACAACTTTTGTTTGGAACATTTTTTTGTGACGTTGCTAATTACCGAGTTATTTCGAGTGGTAGAGATAAGGGGGAAACATTGTGTGTGTGTGTGTGTGTGTGTGTGTGTGTGTGTATATAACGTGTGTAGAAATCGCAATTATATACAGTGTTTCGCATATTTGATCGACCCGCGCGCACTTTATGTCTGATCATTGCAATAATCATCGTTGCAAAAATCTGCTATACAATCTCAAATTTATCCAACGCCCGCGAAAAATACATGAAAAATTAGCATTGGCTGATTCTCAATGCGGAGAATAAACTTTTACCAGTCCCGATAAGTCGAGTTTGCGAAGTCCACTGTAAAAAAAAATCATCTGAGCTCGTTTTTCTGTTCGGCAGAAAAAAAATCATCACGTCATAGATCACGAATAATAAACGTGCCTCGATTGGACAATTCCTCGATTCTCGCATTTTTCCCTCGACTCTTTCTAATCGCGTTTTTTGCTACTCAATTTTAAAGCTCGACGTAACAGTAAAATTTTCCATCTTCCGATATTGCGGGCCGCTGATGGAAGAGAAAAATGAAATTGAGCGCGCCCAGATGACCCAACGCTAAATTAATTTCGAGGCTGCGCTGCCTCGTAGCAGCAGCTGACAAGAAACGATTAACGAGGGTCGCGTGCTAACGTTCTGTTTTTGTGTGTGTGTGTGTGTTTTTTTTTCTTCAGCGTTTCATCAGACGTTACGATCGAAGAGATTTTGCCGCAATCCTATACCGATATATTCGTTTTTATCGAGGCTGTCCTTTCCTAAATTATTCGATTGAACTATGTACAGAAAATACATTGCATTGGCACCGCGGATACATCTTGTATGTGTGTGCCTGGAGTGCCATCCAATATCGTCGAACCGCAATTCTACTCTTTTTCCTCTTCATCGCTCTCTCTCTCCCTCTCGTTCAATATATATGTAAGTATGCATACGTCACTATATAACCGCGAATAACAGCCTGGAAGAACATATAAATATTCTCTTTGCCAATAAATTTCATGCTCTGTTTTTCCCGTTTCATTTTCCTTCCTCTCTCGATATAGTTCTCGAAATAATACATTCGACGTCTCTAAGACGGATAATAACGACGAGGAGAAAAAAGTGAAATGATCCGGTCCACGACCCGCAATCCTCGAATTCACTCTCAAAATCCATCTATTTGTAATAACTTTTTTGTCCTTTCTTTTTGTTCCTCCGTTGCATCTGGGCTTCTCGTCGAGTTCCATCGTTTCGAAAATATATAGGTACATCTACTAAAAGGCCACTAAAATATTTCAGTTTTCGTTTTTTACTCTTTGCTCTCTGGGTTCTCTCTCTCTCTCTCTCTCTCTCTCTCTCTCTCTCTCTCTCTCTCTCTCTCTTTACAATTCCCTCGCCAGAAGCAGGCTCGATCTCTCTCGAGTATTATCCTCTAATATATTTCATATGCTCGCGTTATAACGGAGAGAAAACAAAATGTACTGCAACGAAATTCCGGTGATGCGATTTCGAGGGGAAAATTATAGACGTCGGCGAACGTAGCAGGCGGAAAATGAAAAAAAAATCTAAGGCATTTCCACGCGAGCTAGTATGTGTGTGTGTGTAACTTTTTTTTTCGTTCAAACTGTTAGATAAATGATTTCTTTTTTTGCTTCGTTTTCCACATACAATTTTCGTCGTGCAGGAGCGAGAGAGACAATATTAGGCGGGACACCACGGTGACGAGTAAAAAAATCGATTTTTTGCATTTTTCCTAAGTATACATATTCGAGAATATGTGAAAAAAATGTCAAGTTGAAATATTGAAAATTGATCAAGTTACAGACGATTTACTGAGTGCAGGTAGCGCAGCGGTTTACGTATACAGTGAAACCTCGTTTATATGTTTTTATCATTTATACGTCAATATTTCTATAGCCCCGGCAGATTCGTTTCATAAAGATGGCAATAAAGTTTCATTTCTACGTTTTTCGCGCTTGTACTTTATTAATTTTATTCCCCAGCGTCGGTTTCGAGGTTCGTTTTTTCTCACAAGGAACATCCGTCACGTGACACCCTTCGATTTTCTTGAAATTTGGATATGTTATAAAGCACCGAAAAGTAAGCGATGCGTATTTTTTTATCGGCGGAAAAAAAGGTTTTAGGGGTGAAACCACCCCTCGAAAAAAGTCATCTCTAGGTGGGTCACGCCTTAACTTTTTTTGCAATGTCACTCTAGTGAATTTTTCATTGCTTCGGATTAGAAGAATTTTCGTTTTTGTTTCATTAAAATCGGTGTACTCCTTGTGTGTGAAACTGCTATATTATCCCTAGAGATGCCTTTTTTCGAGGGGTGGTTTCACCCCTTAAAACCGTTTTTCCGCCGATAAAAAAAATACGTATCGCTTACTTTTCGGTGCTTTATGACATATCCAAATGTCAACAAAATCGAACGGTGTCACCTGAGGGATGTTCCTTGTCAGTTATAGATTAATCACACGTGATATTCTCTCGCCGGAGAAAATTTCATGTGACTGCGTTTTGATGTTTTGTTTGATGTTTCGATGTTTTGTTATTTCTGACCTCGGCTATGTATGCATGTACTGTGACTACATATCTGTTATCAATACGAACCTGTCTGTTATTTACTAGTCTAAAACCTCAAAGCTTAGTGTTACAAACTTGCATTAAATAAAAGTTTAAAACGGAAATTGCCACAATTTGAGTTGGCTCGTTACTCAATTATTACCAATTAAATTTTCAATTTGATAACCAAACATTAACATAATAGAGGTACTGCTATTGAAAAACATCAGGAATTATGCACCGATCGCCATTTTCAAATGTTAAAGAGTTTCAGATACATAATGTATTTCACTTCTACGTTATTCTCACTTATACGTCATATTCGATGTACCCCTTGAAAAACGTATAACTGAAGTTTCACTGCACTCAAACTTTAAATCGCATTAAAAGTTTAAACTATTCATTTTTATTTTTAATTTTTAAGTGTAAACTTTTAATTTTGTTCTCGAAACGATTTTTCTCGACCTGGCCGAAATCATAACTCTGGCTACAATTGTGCGATTTTCAATTTTAAGGAACCAACATTTTCGTAATTGCAGTAGTTATCGTTGTACGTAGCAGTTAAAAAAAATTAATGTAGTATTTTTTTACGCCCTCGAATATGAATAACAATTTTGCCAAAACTACATTTTTTTATATCTTTATTTTTTATATCTATTTATATAGATTATAAAACCCTTTATTTTCATTTTTCCAACCAACCATTGTCAAGTTATCGATTCGACCGTTGGACCACATTTTTTATACAAAGGCTCTATCATACGTCAATAACGTTGTTAATTTTGATTTTTTTTAAATAAAAATTTACACGAAATAAGTTCGATGTACGCTTAATAATAGCATATTTTTTTCCCCAATCCCAGATAGATAATCTAGTAGACAAAAAATTGGAAAAACGACCTTTTTTCTGCCCGTCACAGTGGTGTCTTCCCATAAAGCGATTTATGGTGTTAAAGTTTGCACGTTGGAATGCAGCGACATTTTTCATCTTTTATCTCTTAATTTTTTTATCCAAAGCCTTTTTTTTCGTAAATTGAGGTCGTAAATTTCTAATGAGAATACGTAGAAACGGTCGAGCGTTTTTCACGGCTTGAGTCGCCAAAAAAAATATAAGTAATGAAAAATAATTAATTTTCGTTGGGTTCCAACGATGCAAACTATACCATCATAGTGATTTTAGGCATCGTGCCCCAATTGCAGCAAGAGTGGACGGAACTAAAAATAATTTAAGACAAGTTTTCGAAAGAATAAGGCTGCCCGATGACCGATAAAAAATGTATCGAAAAAGTCGTCTGAGAATTTGCACCCGCTCGTGCTTGAGAAAACAAGAGGGTGCAATTTGCCGTTCAACGGCGAGCTCGCAGTCGCGAGATAGTGACGAGTTGGCGTCCGGATTGACGTGGAATGTTAGCGATTAAAAAAAAAGAAAAATCAAGATACAGTTGCTGCCAATGACGTTGCAAAATAGACCACAGTGATCGCAACGAATAAATGAAGAAAAAAAAAATGTCACTATCCCAAAACCAAGCGAATTTTTTTTCCTCTCGCCAGTGTCGCAATTTTTTCTTTGGTTTTTCCGTGCACCACCAGAAGTTGAAAATTGCCTAAAAATAACGACGGCCGAAAAGGCCGCGTGAAAATCAGCTCCCTGCGAGCTAATACATTTTTCCAAAGTCAATTTCCAATAAATGACCCGCTCCGTTCAATTTGCCAGCGTGCGTATAAAAACTGTATCGAATTACGTTACCTGCAAAATTCAACTGCAGACCGTTTCGCGAATATACTCATTACGTTTATAACAGTTCAAATAGATCTTCTCTCTCTTTCGCAATTTGTCCATTCTTGCGTGCAATGCGATCAATCAAAAAATTTCCCAACCCGCATCCCTCAATTTCGTCACATAACAAAATTACACGTACTTTTTCCTGTATCTCGTTTATCCGTCAGAAGCGATTGCGCTCGCATATACACTGCACAAATATATTTCTATACATCAGCGATTTTTCCGCATTACAAATACGATCATTTTATAACCATTGCGGATCCCTTTGGGTATTTTCTCCTCGCTTCGTTTCTCGCAATTTTCTATCCGAATATCAATATTGATAATTCCGTCAACAAATCACCCGCCACTCAAAAACATTTCGCTCGATGAATGTGAATTTTTTCTCGCTTTCATAATAATAATAATAATCTTAATAATGATAAAAATAACACATCGCGATTAGTGCAACTTTGAAAAATATTGTAAACACGATAGAGCTCTGCCTCTCTCTGCAAGTAAAAGTAGTAAATCCATTGTACATTAGCTGCCAATAAACCTTGCCATTTGCTCTTTTTCCCCGGCATACACAATTCAGTTCCCGATAATACTAATAATAATAGTAATAAAAAATAATAATCTCTCTATAATGCGTTGTGGGGAAGATCGGCTAGGCAGCCGAAAATAAGCGAACCTTCGAGATTTTTTTCTGTCGACACTATTTATATTCGACATAATTAAAATTTTATGGATAGATTATTGCATCTTTGGTAAATATTCGGAAGTGTCACTCCCGCTGAAAAGAGGCTGTACATTTTTTCTATAAATTCTTCATGATTATAAAACCTTATATTAAGTTATATTTTAATCCCGCATAATATTTTTGGGTTTGTTTGTTTGGATCGATCGAGATTCGGGAGCATATACACAAAATATTGAAAGAATGTTGCGCGCCGCTCGTGGTAATATCTCAAAATTCGGACGACGTGATCTTTAAAAAATCTTAAAAAAAATATTTATCGACATTGTTTTCGTTGATGCGCTGTCATAATAATATTAAATATGATGTTTTTCAACTGCAAGAAAACACACAAAAAAATATCAGCTCGATTCTGACAGGCGTGACACTTCCGAATATTTACCGCATCTTTTAATTGTCCAAATTTATTTTCCCTCTCGATTTAAAAATAGCGACTGTATGACACTTGCTTCCAAGACGGTTGCCGGCTGAGTTGTTCCACGGCGTACGACCCAGCGTCCGGTGCATTGATCCGAAAAATCAGAGCCAAGAAGTTTTTCATTCCTAAGACCCACACGCTACATCTGAACCTCAAAAATCCAAAGAAAAGAGGACATTCGAAAAATGCTACGCGTTTGAATGTTTTATTTTTCAGGATTTTTTTTTTACTATAGTATTTGTCAATGAAAAAGTATTTTTTTGAAAAGAATTTTCAAGTAACTTTAGGTTCATATAGAGCGTGTGGGTGTCAGAAATCGAAAATTTCTTGGCTCTGATGTTTCAGATCAATGCATCACACGCTAGGTTGTACGCCGAGGAGCAACTCAGGAGGCGACCGCCTCTGAAGCAAGTGTCGTACAGCCACCATTCTTAAATCGAAAAAAAATAGGGAAAACACGATGAAGAGGAAGGTTCAACGTATGGTGCAGGAATTGCATATTGAAGATAAACTTTAAAGGCGTTTTTCTCGAAACTATGTTTTTCAAAACGGTGTACACGATTTCTCGACATCTGATAAACGGATTGACTTGAACTTTGGCACACCTATTCAGTATAATAATAGTTTAGTCGTGACCGATGTTTTTCTTATTAACATTTTTTTTCCATTTGTTATTAACAATAATGTCGTTTTTCCTCGAAAAGTCGATAAAAATAAAAAATGTCATGATTCAAACACGATAACCAAGAAGCTTGGTCAAGTCTTGGCCAATATTACCTATTTGAAAAAAAAACTCGTTTTATTTTGTCCCGAATCAACCGGGTGGCCAAAATCAAGTACACCGTTGAGTCCCTCACGTTCAAAGGTCCTTCGCGAGATTGTTTGTAACTTCTTTGATTATAAATATTTGTAAGTGAAATTTGGTACACAAATTCGTTAATGTACAGACGAACCTCGATATAACGAATCTCTGGGAATATATCGAACAAAAAAAACTCGATATAACGAATCTAAGTTCGTTATATCGAGATCATGTTCCTTAAAATGTTCTTGAAAAAAAATACATTAGTTTTATAAATATAGGGATATTTTTTAAAGAAAGAAAGGTTTTAATTAGAGCAATTTTTACAAGCAATTAGCAATTACAGCATAATGTATATTATTGTGTTGTTGTATCAAGGGTTCGGGTGTCTATCGAAAGAGAATGGACAAATCTTCGTTACATCGAGGATTTCGTCATATCGCGATGCTGAAGGTTGCATCGTTGGACTGCAACGAATTTAAGGGGAGGTACCTGAGTAAACGGCGAGAAAAACAAGTAAACTTTGGGAACTTTTATCTCAAAAACTAATCTTTCGAGTGGATCCGGGTTTTTTTTTATTGGACAATATGTTTATTGAGGTATGTTTAGGTATTAAAAAAAAAAATTCGTTGACTGGAAGCGATTCAAAGGCGATTATGTATCTCGAAAACGGCTTGTCCGATTTTGTCCAAATTTGGATACAATATTCTTCGATAGTTTTTCTCGTTCGCCACGTAGGGGTTTTCCATTTCATTGAACCATTGCTTCTTTATGCAATGTGCATGTAATCCAAAATCGTCGGAAATTGCGAACGAAAACCGAATGTTAAATTAAAACGGTCGCAATTCCGTCAAAAATGGAAATTCCAAAAAAAATCCTACGTGGCGAACGAGAAAAACTATCGAAGAATATTGTATCCAAATTTGGACAAAATCGGACGAGCCGTTTTCGGGATACATCTGGCACCGACTTTGAAAACTATGTTTCGAGATAATCGCGTTTGAATCGCTTCCAGTCAACGAATTTATTTTTAAAAATTCCTAAACCTACCTCAATGTACATATTTTCCAATAAAAAAAAACCCGGATCCAATCGAAACATTAGTTTTTGAGATAAAAATTCCCAAAGTTTACCTGTTTTTCTCGCCGTTTACTCAGGTACCTCCCCTTAATTTCTTTTGGCAGATTTCGCCTACAAAAGTCCTTCAGCCATTTTTAAAGATATTTATTCAGCGATCTACATGATAAATCTATAAAAAAAGATCGCCTGTACGAATAAAAATATGGGAAAAAAAATGTAGAACAGAACTTTCGTTGGGTTCCAACGATGAAACGATTTTTAAATCTCACTTATACCTAAAAAAATTATTTTCAATCTCTGACTTTCGGGCTGCCACAGTAGTCTAATGCTTCAAAATATGCAACATGTACACGAAATTGTAACTATGTAGAACCAGCAGTTTCGATTTTTTAAAATCTTGAAAATTCGCTTATTTTCGGCTGCCCAAAGGGATCTCGCCCTTTAAATTCTGACAAAGGCGACAAGCATTACAGTCCATTACGAAAAAACGGTTACTTACGCTACCTATCGCCATCTGTACTGCCGTCGGGTATTCCTGCCCGTTTTCTTCAATAATTTCGCCCCCTTTTGCCTCGTTCGTATTTACAATGTACGGTAGATAAGTTGATTCCTATCTCGCGCAGTGGCAATCGTCGACAATTCGTCGTTTCGAAGACGAGATGTTCATAAATGTTAGATTAACACTACAACGTAATAATCATGATAATAATAATAATAATATCAATATTTACAATATCCCGTAATTGTCACACTTGGCAGTTCAGCTTGGGCGAATTTATATTATATTTCTCGTCATCCCTCGCGTGTGCGTGAGTGACTGCTTCCTCTTTTTTTTTTGCGCGTGAGCCTCCGATGATCAACGCGATTTTCCGCGTTGCGTCGAATAAAAACTACCGCACGAACGCTCTTTTAGTTTCTTTTCGTTTGTTTAGTCTTCCGTCGAAAAAATCTCGCATCGAAGGATCCTCGTCTTTTCGTGCACTCAATGACACTGCCTTTTTTTCACGCCTTTAATTTACGTAATTTTTCCATTTTCGCTGCTCCTCGGTAAGTGTCTTTTCGCGTGGATTTTACGTAATTCGCGACTCACTTCGATCGTCTCTGTACATACGAACAAAATCAAATAACAATGCCAACAAAAATACATGGAAGGCACGCCTCATCCGCCGAGAATGCTTATATCTCTATATCGCAAATGTTTATTCTTAGATTTTTCGTTTGCCTTTGCCGCCAGCCGATATCGTCACGAGTCCTCTTTGCTCTCCTTTTCGAGTGGCTTTTCCATCGTTCGCGCGACGGCCCCCGATGAGCACCTGAACAGCCTGCACTACTCGGAAACACCGTCTCACGCAGTCGTATCACATTTGACAAGAACTATGTCGGTTTTTAGCGGTTTTACGTTATATATATATATATATATATATATATATATATATATATGTGTGTGTCTACACCCTCGGCGAAAAGTTTGAACACACTTCGCACCACTTTTCCAGCAGCAACGCTGATAAAAACAAAATTACCATTGCATATCTTTTTTCAAAGTCTAATCTGCTGATTAGTTGAATCGAACTTTTTTCCTCCTCATGTTGAACCCCATAAGTCTCGAGTTACAGGTAGTTCAAAAAAACTGGATTACTTTACGAAAGGGCGAAAGGTCAAGGCCAATTGGAGGCCCTTTCGGGTCTCCTGAGAATAGGGTATTGCACCCTTTTTCGCAAGGTGTCTCAATTTCATCCTTTGGTGGTAATAAGCTACTAGAATTTTGTTTAATATTTTGTGAAATCGATAAGTGCCGTAAAAATGCATTCAAATTTTCCATTTCAAATTTCCGCGCGAAAACGCTAGCCGCCATGTTGCTCCGGTTCGTGACGTCACTTGCATAGTAAACATCGCCGCGGCGCCACTTGTGACTACGTAAATTTTTTTGGTTAAGAGTCACGGTCCCCGTCATTGCTGTGTTGTTTCTAGATGTAGGAAAACTAGTGTAAAAACACCGGGAAAGTTGTGGATTGAGATGCCAATTGATATAAATATGAGGAAGACTTGGTTAAAACTTGCGGGAAGAGATCCAGTCATGGTCCGAAGAAAAACTCGTTTTTTCTTTTTTTAAGTACAGATAACTATTCGAAAGTTTGCAATTAAGTATGACACAGGAGAATATATAGTTGTTGATGATTTCTTTCACAGGTTAGAGTGTAATACGTCTACCGCTTTCTTTGTTTGCTGTGTCAATGACGTCACATCGGAATCCATTATGGCGGCTACCGTTTCACATGTTCGTTGAACAGACGATATTTTTTAGAAAATGAATTATAAAATTCATTTGTTTTTTTATAAATGGAAACCAACATTATTCGATTGCTTATCGCGAAAACTACGTTATTTATACATTCTTCGTGTTCCTCTTACGTAAAGTAAAATACCCTATTCTCTGTCAACCAAAAGTGGCACACCGACAGAGTTGGGCGTAATTCTTTTTATAAATACGAATACGAATTTATTCACATCGTGATTTTCGTGTGAATATAAATACAAATTTATTCATACTGCACTTATTGTAAATACGAATACAAATACAATTGTTACAAATAAAAATACAATTCACAAATATTCTGAACATACGAATAAATTCACAGAAAAAATTGTGAATATTCACAAAAAATGTGAATATTTACAAAAAATCCTGTGAATTAAAAAAAAAATCACATAAAAATCTGTGAACGCAAATGCATTCACAAAAAATTGTGAAAAAATTCACAAAGTTGTGATTTTTTCCGTATTTAAGACACATTAAAATCAAACTGACAATGATTAGATTAAAATTTACACCAAAAGTGAGGTCTCACTTGTTGAGTTCAACACAATGTTTTCTCTCAAAAAACATAAGGACTCACTTGTGGTGTAAATTTTAATCGTCGTGAATTCGATTTTAATTTTCTTCAACTTGAGGGAATGCACAACTCATTTTGTAATTTTTTTCACATTTATAATATATAATGTATTTGAAACTCACAACTTGTTTGCAAAAATTTCTTTGCCTCCACGCAATTGTTTTCTTTCAAAATACGCAAGAACTCACTTTTGGTGTAAATTTTAATCTAATCATTGTGAATTTGATTTTAATTTTTCTTAAATACGAAAAAAAATCACAACCCATTTTGTGAATTTTTTTGTATTTACAATTTTTTGTGAATACATTTGCACTTACAGATTTTGATGTAAATTTTTTTTCATTCACAGGATTTTTTTTTGTAAATATTCACATTTTTTGTGAATATTCACAACTTTGTCTGTGAATTTATTTGTATGTTCAGGATATTTGTGAATACAATTGTATTTGTATGCATGCATGTGAATGCAAATAAGTAAAGTATGAATAAATTTGTATTTATATTCACATGAAAATCACGATGTGAATAAATTCGTATTCGATTTATAAATAGAATTACGCCCAACTCTGCACGCCGAGCAGGTAAATCGCAAAATCGACAACCATGCTCAAGATCGAACAGTACGAAAAAGCACAAGTTTCTTCAGAACGGTATATCGAGAGTTCGGCGAGTGGCTTTTCGTCCGGAGCTACAAATTCAAAGTGTGTCCATACTCGTCGCCGATAGTGTACGTGCAAGTAAATCTACGAAGAGTATGAGAGCGACAAACATTTCACTTTGTCTCTCGCGCAGAGGCGACAAGAGTATCGCGCAGTTATAATCTCTTTTATCCACTGTCTCTCGACACGAGCACGTTCGACGATGATTCTCAACACCCAAAGTTGTTTCTTGCTTGGGTCGTGAATGGGGTAAAGCCGACCGGTGCGTAAATGTTCTCGCAGTCTTGTTCTCTCTGATCTCTCGCGTCAAGCACCATTTGACGTATACTGGCGTAATCGGGCTCGAGATTGTAAGGATCGCGAAAGTTGGACAGCTCGTCGTCGTCGTCACGGCCGTTTCGATCGTTGTGGTCGTAGAGTCGAGAATCGACGATGGAGCTGTTTGGGTCGTTGGACCACTCGTTCGGCGCGACGTTGCACCGATAATAGTCCCTGTCGCGATTCAAGCCCGTGTTACCGACGTACATGAGCATGTCATTGAAATTGGGCAAAAAGTCGGGATTGAATAGAGACACGGTGCGTTTGTCGTTGGTACGATTGGGCGGCTCGTGGGTCGGTATCATGTAGTGCTCGCGTTGTCCGTTGTTCTCCATGCTGAAGTGACGACGAGGAGGAGCCGGTTTTGGGGCCTCGTCGGATTCGCGAAACTCGTAAGAATCAACGGACGCGGGACGTTGATAGTTTCGCTTCGATCGTTGCGGCTGCTTGTGCTGATCGTCGATGAAGCTACAATCGCGATGTCGCGGATCACGTGATATGGCGGACTCGAGGCCGTTGCTGTCACGGAGATAAACGAAATCGTTGAACGTCGTTTCGCCGCGAGATGGCGCCTCGTTCGTATCAACTTTCTCGTCGTTCGAGGCGCCATCTTTGTTCTTGTTTTTCTTCTTCTCGTCGTCCTCGTAATCGGCGTCCTCGGTTCGCTTGAGCCTCGGCGTCGTTGCTCTCTTCTCGTAAACGTAACGTTCGATGCAGGAATTTTCCGATTCGGTTGCCTCGGACGAGCTCGAACCAATTGCCGTTTGATCCATCGACGTTGCCAAGCCTCAGACGGCTCGTCGTCTTCTGTATCATATGTATGTCTTTTTCACCTTCTGCATCGGCTTGTTCTCCGCCGACGAGTTTGCGTTCTTCCCGTTTGGATTCTTCGGGGGCACGTTCAACACGAGATTGATCGATTTGTTGTTGAAACCCGCCGGTGACTCCGAACTCTCCGTAAGACGATTCAACTGCTGTCGCTGCTCCGGTGGCTCCGGATAAGCCGCACCGCGCAATCGCTGAGAGAACCAAAAACCCGAGGCGAAACCAGCGATCAACGAGAAGAAACAGGTACCGATCAACGCACCTGTCAACGTTTGCGCTGAATACACCACCGGTGTCACTATCACACCTGCGTTCGGGAAATAGGAAAAAAACAAGATGGAGTTACGATATTTGTCATTCGGATTTTTATTGTAATTCGTTATAATCGATTTATGGTTTTCAATAAAGCTTGCTCGGTCTCGAAAATTATGCTAGTTTTACGGTTATGACCGATGCTCGCCTTTTTTATGACCATTTGGAATTTACTGACAACGAACATCCCTCAGGTGACACCCTTCGATTTTGTTGACATTTGGATATGTTATAAAGCACCGAAAAGTAAGCGATACGTGATTTTTTTTATCGGCGGAAAAACGGTTTTAAGGGGTGAAACCACCTCTCGAAAAAAGGCATCTCTAGGGGTTGTATAGCAGTTTCACAGACAAGGAGTCCACCGATTGTAATTAAACAAAAACGAAAATTCTTCTAATCCGAAGCAATGAAAAATCCATTATAGTGACATTGCAAAAAAATTAAGGGGTGAACCCCCCCTATATTAAGGGGTGGTTTCACCCCTTAAAACTGTTTTTCCGGCGATAAAAAAAATACGTATCGCTTACTTTTCGGTGCTTTATAACATATCCAAATTTCAAGAAAATCGAAGGGTGTAGCCGAAGGGATGTCGCTTGTAAATGGAGAGACCAAAGTTACCGCTTCGATGAAAATTGGAGAGAAACTTCGAATCGAGGGAACGTGAGATTTTTTTCGTTTGTTTTGGAAAAAACCCTTTTCTGGAATTGAAACTTCGTTTTGGGACTTCCGAGATATTGAGACTGGAGAATAAACTATTAGAAGACCAAAATATTATCAGTATTCGGGGCTAATTACGAGCGTCATTTGTGCAAAGATCCTCGCAGTTTGGGAACTGACATTTGCAGTCTCGCTTTTTGGTTGATATCACTGCGGAATCGTCTCAACAAATTCTGCTCTGAAATTATTTCACCGAATTCTACTCTGGAAGTCGCGTTATACAGGGTGTCCCTCTTATATCTGCCACCCGAAATAATTCGGTAATTATCGACGTCACAAAAAATATTCCAGACAAAAGATGTACGGTGTGAAGGGGGGCATCAAATGCAACCAATTTTTTTTATTTGGGTGGCGGCGCTGACGCACGGCGAAGATCACCTATACTTTTTCAAATGGAATGGTACATTTTTTTCAACCATCTTGTGAACCATCTCGAGGCGCTTAAAAACATTAGGGGTCGAAGTCGTTCAAGGTCATTCAAGGTCAGTATCGATTATTTAAATCTAAATAGGTGACCTTGAACGACTTTGAACGACTTTGACCCCCTAATGTTTTTATGCGGCTTGAGGTGCTCCACAAGAGGGTTAAAAAAAATGTCCCATTCCATTTAAAAAAGTGGAGGTGACCTTCATTGTGCGTCAGCGCCTCTAACGAAAAAAATTTGCTCACATTTGATGGCCCCCTTCACAACATACAAGTTTTGTCTGGAACATTTTTTTGTGACGTCGATAATTACCGAGTTATTTCGGGTGTCAGAGAGGGACACCCTGTATATATCGTTGTTGCAAAAATTAAACTCCGCAATTATTTCCCCAAGAATTTAACTGTGAAATTATATAGCCAAAAATTCAACTCCGAAATGAAATTAATACAAATTTAACTTCAAATTAAACCCTAAATTATTTCGACAAACTTAACTCCGAAATTACAATACTAAAAAGTCAACCCCGAAATTATCTCGACGAGTTTGAATCCCAAATGACATTACTAAAAATTCAACTTTGAAGTTATTTCGCCAAAACTAAACCTCAAAATAATTTCACTAAATTTTACTCCGGAATTACATTAATCAACATTTATCTCTGGAATTATTTCGACAAATGTAACTCCGAAATTACGTCACTCAAAATTTAACTCCGTAACTATTTCGCCAAAATTAGACCTCGAAATTATTTTGCTGAATTTAGTCCGGAATTACATTACTAACAATGTTGCTCCGAAATTATTTCGACAAATTTAGCTTCGAAATTACATTACTAATTTCGATCGCTAAAACTAAACTACGAAATTATTTAGACAAAATTAACTCCGAAATTACATTACTAAAAATCTAATTCCGTAATTATTTCACCAAAATAAAAGCTCGTAATCATTCTGCCAAACACTCCGAAATTACGTTACTAAAAATTTAATTCTGCAATTATTTCGCCAAAACTAGACCGCGAAAATTATTTTGCGTAATTTAACTCCAAAATTACATTACTAAAAATGTTGCACCGAAATTATCTCGATAAATTTAACGCCGAAATAAAATTACTAAAAGTTTGATTTCAAAATTATGTCGCCGAAACTAAATCTCAACATTATTTCGACAAATTTGACTCCGAAATTGCACGACTAAAAATTTGACTCTGAAATGACATGACGAAATTTTTTTTAAATTTTAATACCGAAGCTAAATGTCGAAAAATTCATCTCCAAGATCAATAAGTACCTTCAGATAACTTCCATTATATTATATATAAAAAAAGAAGTTTCGAAATCCCACATCTCATACATTATTTTTACGGTTCATTGAACTTCTCGTGGTAGCATATTCGAATATTTCAATTCCATCGTCATCCTCACGTGCCTCGTATTTTAATCGACGAGCGTAACTTTTGGTTATCAGCGCACATGTGAAGCTGCCCTTAAATCGCTAGCACCCCAGTTTGACCAGTGACTTCGTAAGATACACAACAGTCACAGTAATAATGAATGGATAACAATAATAACAGTAATATACCAATGATAAAAAAATAGCAACGATAATAAGTATATTAAAAAAAAAAACATGCTCGATGCGCGCGATATATGGAGGGGAACCTCACCGCGGAACGTTAGTAAAGAAAAAATGGAGAGTATTTATTTGTTCGTTTTTTTTCCTGTCTTTTTTTCTTTTTTTTCCGATTGAAAATGAAACAGCTGTCACCGTGATTGCGTTATGGACGATGCGAACGAACATGTATCTGCGTATGTATGTAGATGCAAGTGTTTTTTTTTTCGTCGACCACGACGAGATCGTTTTGAAAAATGTTTTCGATTTATCGAATAATTTTGGTAAATAACGAGGGCGGGGAACGTTGTTTTGGAATTTCATTTGTTTCTGTTGTTTTTTTTTGTATTCCTTTTCTTTGCTGTTGTTGTTGTTGTTGTGTTTTATTTTATTACCTTGAGGTTCATTAGCCCTTGGCTGCGTTCGACTGTATTGATTTTCTCGATCCAACTCGATGGCGATTTCATTGTCCCGTTCGTCGGGCTGCTCGCCGACACGCCCGATTCGTGGCGGCACAGCTGGTGGCACGGGCTTCGCCATCTCCGAGGCAACATTTGCTAATCGACAATTATACAGACACGGGTTGATAACACAAACACAGGAAACGATGCGTCAATGCGAACGTTTTTTCTTCCCACTTTTTGCCTCTTCTATCTCTATTTTGTTGTTGTTGTTATTGTTATTCTTGTTTTATTTTTATTTTACAGTGTAAATGTAAAGAAATTGAAAATTACGAGGACGCGATGTACGCGGCAGACGCAGAGATCGATAATCGTAATCCGGTTGGTAAAAATTGATAATCGTGGAGTTTCGTAAATCGGGTGGTAAAAAGTCGTTAATCGTAGAAGTTCGTGAATTGGATGATAAAGAATCGATACTCGTAAAACTTCGTTAATCGGTTGGTGAAAATTGTTAATCGTGTAAGACTTCGTAAATCCGGTGGTAAAAATCGTTAATAGTAAAACTTTGTAAATTAGACGATAAAAATTTATAATCGTAGAACTTCTCAATCGGTTGGCAAAAATCGTTAATCGTAAAACTTCATAGGTCGGGTGGTAAAAATCGTTTATCGTAAAACTTCTAAATCGGATGATAAAAATCGTTAGTCGTAAATCGGATGATAAAAATCGTTACGAAGTAAAACTTCGTAAATCCGATGGTAAAATTCGTTAATCATGATCCTACGTAAATCGGTTAGTAAAAATCGTTAATCGTAAAACTTCGGAAATCGAGTGGTAAAAATCGTTAATCGTAAAACTTTATAAAACAGGTGGTAAAAATCATTAATCGTAAAACTTTATAAATCAGGTGTTAAAAATCGTTAATCGTAAAACTGCGTAAATCGGCTGGTAAAGATCGTTAATCATAAAACTTCGTAAATCGGTTGATAAAAATCGTTAATCGTAAACTGCGTAAATCGGTTGGTAAAAATCGTTAATCGTAAAATTTCGTAAATCGGACGTTAAAAATCGTTAATCTTCAGGCTTCGTAAATTGAGTGTTAAAAATTCTCGAAACGCCTCTACAGTGATGCAAAACCCAAAGCGTAATACATATGACGCCAAAGTTCGCATCCTTCGTATGTACCGATTAAAAAAGTATCCTGCATCTTTTGTTTGTGCATTTAAGTTACGAAAATTACTCGAACTTTTTCATCCTCCTTATTAGAAGCCTACAACGTGAACTTGCAAAAAACAATTTTGGACAATAATGAGAGGAGAAGAACAAGAAAATCAAATGAAATAGAATTTTCGTTGCGTTTGAATGACTAAAACTACAACAGTATTGATGCCACCATTGCAAAGGATCTTTCAATTATTTTTTACAAAACCTTTTTTGTCTTGTTTGTTTCAATTTTGTGTAAAAGTGTACCATTTTTTTCCCAATTTATAAATATTTACAGTCAAATTCGAGAGCCTCTCCGTCCAAGTCGATTTATCGTCTTCGAATGTTATCTGGCAGCAACCGATTTCACGCCGAAAACAGTTTTGTAACCCGGCCACCCCCCCCCCCCCGCTCACGCGAATAGTCAATTATTTCGTTGCATTTTTGCGCGTCGTCGATTTTACGATATTATTTTCCATCGTCGTTTCAACAACGAGAATTATTATTGTTATCATCACTCTTAACATTGGGGGACTGCAAGCTTCGATAAAAAAAAGTCTGTCGTTAAATCGTCCGTCGATAAAAGCGCACTATTTATTTATTTTCTTCAAAATGAGTGGGCAGGAGGTGAAAAAAAACCTTTCTGGTGACGTTTCTACCCGTAATAAATATTCTCGTCTGGTCCGGTTCCCCGCTCTTTTTTACACTGACACGCGCGCATACAAGTCGACCGTAAGCTCGCGCAAGCGGAAAAAAATTAATTGTGTCCTTTTTTTTCCCGTCGATTCAGAGAGTTACCGCAGACAGAATAAAGAAGAAGGGCGGGTGAATGATGACAGAATTTATTGGTCTGTACCACGTGAAAAAGCTCTTTAGTGTACGTATAAGTGTGTGTGTTTGTTTGGGTGAGTGTATATGTCCATATATTTGTATATGTATATGCGATAAAGTGAGAGCTTTCGTTTTTCGAATGAGATGTATTTGTCGTGGGTGGAATAAATAATATATATATATATCGTGGTGTCATCAAAATCATCTTTTTTTCCTTTCAGACATATTAGATATGAAAAAAAGCATTCCAAATATGAGCTTTCCAACTCAAGTCCAAGTAGAAGGGGTGAGTAATTTTTTCCCTCCTCGATTTACACGGAAAATGCGCTCTTGAATTCAACCAAACTTTAATTCAACTAATCGATATTTCTCATATCCGGCTGAATATTTTTAAAGCTGAGCTTCACAGCTTTAAAAAGCTCGTTTTGAATATCGATGGATTTTTATACAAATTACAGCTATTTAAAAATGCATTCAGCTGAGCCCACAGACGGCACTTTTCAAAAAGTTGTAATTTGTGTAAAAATAATCAAATGGAGATTTTTAAATGAGCTTTTCAAAGCTGAGAAGCTCAGCTCTGAAGGGCTACATCTACGTATAAAAGTGAACGAAAAATTGACGTTTTTGTTTTTTTGAATTTTCGAAAAGTTTCAAGTGTTGAGAATATACCTTATACGTTTTTATATCGATATCTCCAAAATTGGCAAAGTTATAGAATTCTAAGTAAATCTACCTTACACTAAGATCCACTTCCACGGTATTCAACATTCCAGCTTTCCTCTCGATCTACATTTAGGAATTGACGACTAGAGCCAAATTTAAAAACTCTTCATTAAAAAATAGTAGAACTGCAAGCTCCAAGCGCGATTTTTTTTCGTCCAAATACCGTTCTCGAAGCCGGTGGACATCATATCTCAAGAACCACGCGATGGATTGTTTTCAAATTTACAAGAAATACGCCGAGAAACATTTCGAGATCATTGACGATCTCACTTTTTGAAAATCGATCTTCGTTTTTCGATAATCATGTAAAAACGACGACTCTTTTCATAGGGTGTTCATGCTTGAGTTTCAATTCGTCAAAATGTAAAGAAAAATCGATTTTCGTAATTGGCGATCATCGACTCGTGTTTATCGTTAACTTGAATAACCCGTTTGGTTTTTTGATTGCAGATGTACCGTTTCAGTTGGAAAGTCGAACGTCGCCAGAAACAATTGTATCTGCCAGCGGCCATGTTTTTTTTGTTCTTCCATAAATTCTATACTGCTTGATGATTTTTTTAAGTCTCTCAATACGTGTACCTATGAGATTAAAAAGATACTTTTCATCTGCACTAATCGTTCTTCGGAAAGGAATTCCGAATTTCGACATTGTTATCGGGCCTCTAGGTAGGTACAACCCCTTAAGAATATTCAACCGGAAATGAGAAATATCGAATAATTGTTGAGATATTCAATTCTGAACGTGAAGAGCGATTTTCCCATGGAAATCAAACGGGAAAAAATGAACGACCACGTACAAGGAACATCACTTTGGTGTCCTCCTTCGATTTTGTTGAAACTTTTTCACGTGCAAGAGTATCAAAAACTAAGAGACATGTATTTTTTTTTATCGTCGGAAAAACCGTTTTAAGTCGTGAAACGCGCCCTAAAAAATAGGGGTGTTTTTTGTTTTTCGTCGATAACGTTATCGTTCTCATCTCCGAAAAATGAACAATGTTGAAATTTGAATTTTTTTTTATATCCCGTACCGTTGAAACGTTATCGACGAAAAACATCCCCATTTTTGAGGGTGCTTTTCACCCCTTAAAACCGTTTTTCGTTTTTCGTCGATAACGTTTTAACGGTATGAGATATAAAAAAATGTCAAATGGCAACAATGCTTATTTTTTCGTGTACTATACATTGGAGATGAGAACGATAACGTTATTGACGAAAAACAAAAAACACCTCTATTTTCGAGGGTGAGTTTCACCCGCTTAAAACCGTTTTTTCGTGGATAAAAAAAATACGTGCCTTTTGAATTTTGATACTCTTCCACGTAAAAAAGTTTCAACAAAATTGGAGGAGGACACCAAAGTAATGTTCCGCGTTAGTCTTGAGTTAGCCAGCTTGAATTCAGCGAGCCTTTTTTCGCACCTAATAATATTGTTCGAAAGGGTAAGAAATTAATATTTTTTCCGACACATCCTAATACATATTTATAATAATATCAATAATAATAATATTATTATTATTATTATATATTATATAAAATAATGTAACAATATATATATACATGTGCGCACCCACACATACATGATTTATACATACATGTAGTACAAGCAATAAATGTATAGGCAGAGTGCGGGAAAAGAGAAAAAAAAAATGTAAGAAAAAGACGACAGATCCCGAGAAAAAGCAGCTAAGGAAAAAGTCGATAGTGTTAGTCGGGCTGTGCTGGGAGGCTGGCGATTGATTCGGGGTGGAAAGCAACCAGTTCGAACGATTCGCGTTAATTGGCGCATTCAGCAAGATTCGCAGTGCCTTGGAAAATGAACTGCGCAAAAAAAAAGTTGCGGAAAAAAAAATAATTCCAATAAACCGTAATTGGGCTGTCCGAACTTTTATCGCGTCGGTATTATTACTCGATTCGACCACGCTTCGAAAAAAAAGAGAATTCCAATGAAACACAATACATATGAATGGCAAAAATTGCAGTTCCGTCGGAGAACGGTAATTTCGGTAAAATTCTCCTATTGATTCGTTACCCGTGACCCGATTTTATTGGCTGACGTGATAACGTTTTTTTTTATCCAGCGGTTCGTGCATCTCCCTTTCAACGAGGGCGAAATTATTATTATTATTATTATTATTATTATTATTATTATTATTATTATTGTATTCGTTTTGTTGGGAGCTTTTGTTTCTGTGCATAATGAAAAAAAGTATTTCTCCAGCACTCCATTGTGATTGGTCCATTTTGCTATTTTTTTCGAAATTAGCTTCTACAATTTAATCTGAAACATTTTTTAATAATTCGCCATTCTTTACAGGAACGTTAACATTTTTGCAAATACCCTGAGAATCACGACTCGATTATTTTGGAACAATTTTGCCTCGAATGCGCCAATGTCACGGGTCGTTCGCCGTCCTAACGGAAGAATGAATTGAAAAGAAAGAAAAAAAAAAGAAAATTTCTTAAGAACCGTGGAGACTCGTTTTTACCTTGCTCGTAACCGCAGCCTTTGTGTGCACCGTTGAGGATATCCTGGAAGAGGGTTTTCCCGGCGTCGTTGTCGTGCAGTTTGGTGGGCACGGCGACGCAGAGATCGGTCATCGCGTCCCAGGCGCAGTGAGGATCCTGAAGGGCGACGCAAGCGACGCAGGAATTCGCGTTCACGCTGTCGCAGTGATGCAACGGCACCGCGCGTATCTCCGAGTCCGCAATCACCACCAACTTGCTCGCCTCCCCGGCGAGATGCACGACTTGAAGATCTTTCACCGCTTGGCCTGTGAAAAAAACATATGAGAAATTTCGATTCTCAATTCACTTGAAATATCATCTTTTACGATTCAATACAACGTTTGGAACGTAAATTCAGGTACAAAATTCAATTACAAAATTCAATTATAAAATTCAATTACGAAATTCAATTACAAAATTCCATTACAAAATTCAAGTACAACATTCAATTATGAAATTCAATCACGAAATTCAATTACAAAATTCAATTACGGAATTTAATTTCAAAATTCAATTACGAAATTCAATTACGAAATTCAATTACAAAATTCAATCACGAAATTCAAGTACAAAATTCAATTGCAAAATTCAATTACAAAATTTCATTACAAAATTCAAGTACAATATTCCATTACAAAATTCAAGTGCAACATTCAATTCCGAAATTCAATCACGAAATTCAATTGCAAAATTCAATTACAAAATTCAATTACGAAATTCAATGACAAAATTTAATGACGAAATTCAAGTACAAAATTCAATTGCAAAATTCAATTACGAAATTCAATTACAAAATTCCATTACAAAATTCAATTACGAAATTCAATTACAAAATTCAATTCCGAAATTCAATTACAAAATGTAATTGCGAAATTCAATTGCAAATTCAATTACAAAATTCAATTACGAAATTCAATTACGAAATTCAATTACAAAATTCAATGACGAAATTCAAGTACAAAATTCAATTACGAAATTCAATTACAAAATTCCAATACAAAATTCAAGTACAACATTCCATTACAAAATTCAAGTACAACATTCAATTCCGAAATTCAATCACGAAATTCAATTACAAAATTCAATTGCAAAATTCAATTACAAAATTCAATTACGAAATTCAATGACCAAATTCTATGACGAAATTCAAGTACAAAATTCAATTCCAAAATTCAATTACGAAATTCAATTGCAAAATTCCATTACAAATTTCAAGCACGAAATTCAATTATAAAATTCAATTACGAAATTCCATTACAAAATTCAATTACGAAATTCAATTACCAAATTCAATTACAAAAATCAATACAACGTTTTTTACGTTGTATTGAATCTTTCATTTTTAATATTGTTTCGTATGCACCGCTGAGCGGCCACCCACCGAGTATTGGCTAGGGCCATTTGTTTGGCCCTGACATTTCGAAAATGACGCGATTTATCAAAATCGTTACGTTAGCGATAAACTTTTTTGCCATAAAAAAGCACGATAAAAGTGAGGCGGGAAAACGTTTTTAAAATCTCGCTAAAGGGCTTAAATCTAGTTGAGAATTTTGAAAATATCGTTTTATTTGGTTTTTGACGAATTCTCAAGATATAATATTTGAAAAATGTTCTTTGAAAATATCAAGTCAATCCGTCCAAAATCGAGGGCGTTTTAGGCATTCACAGGTAGGTACTGCGAACCGGCGAACTTTAAACGCGTTTTTCACAAATTTAGTTTTTCAAAGTCGGTGACCACGATGTCGAAAAAATCACTGCACCGATCAACTTCAAATTTTACAAGCTTCCATTACGAATCAAAAAGAAGCTTAAATGAAGGAATTTTTCTTTTCGATGCATAGTTTTTTTGACAAACGAAAATAGACTATTTTTCACCGAAAATCGATGCTTTCTCTTTGAACAGCGGCTAATTTTGAAAAAATCAATATTTTAAGAAATCCTTCGCCCAAGCGCTAAATAATTTTTTGCAAAAACTAAATGCGTTTAATTTTTTTCGGATGATTTGTTTCCGAGCAGCAGTGGTCACTGCGAAGGACGTTTTTCAAACAGCGGTCTGCATAATTCAATGTACCTACCACATTTATAAGTATTTTTCAATATAAAAATTGTAAAAGATTCTCGAAACCATACCTTTTAATGTAAAAAAAATTGGAAAACCTGCACAATTTTTCCCAGACAAAAACTCCTCTTTTTCCCGGCCACGAGTTAGGTGTAAACCCGTTAATGTCACAAGAAAATGAAGCCACTCACCGTATTTGAGCACCTGCACGTCGCTGACGATCACCTGGCCGACCTTCGTCAGTGAGTCCGGCGACCTCGTGTTGAGCGCTTTTAGAACTCGACCATCGTCTGTAATGGCATTAATATGGGTTCACTTAACGAGATACAAAGCCCTTAATAACTACTCTCCGTCAAGTACCAGACGGATTATTTTATTCAGAATTTCTCTTTCATTCTCGCCCCCCCCCTCTCTCTCTCTCTCTCTCTCTCTTTCTCTTTTCCCTACGAAGTAATTACACCTCTGTACTCGTCTCTACTAACCAGTTCCAATGTAAAGTATGTCGTATGTTTTGCCATCGAGTGCCTTGACCTGGGGATCCACAGCAACCTTCGTGAATCTGTAGCTGTAATGAAAACAGATTTTTTTTTCTGTCAAAGGAATGCTGGGTGTTCATTAGGAAAGGGTTTACTTTTCTCTAATTAAATATCTGACCGCTTCCAAAGTGAATGAATTGCAGCGAATTTATATTGGATGTTTTTTCATTTAATGGACCACTGATATTATGATATCTGACAAGGTCGTTCGAGTGCACTGAATCAAGTTTTCGATCACTCTAAATAATTGCAAACATTTTAATTACTTTGGATAATTGCGACATTTAATTAGAATAATATAATTCATTTTGTGGAGCTGTATAATATCGTCGTCAAAGAAGAAATGAAATGAATTACATTATTCTAATATAATTGTACAATTATCCAAAGTGATCGAAAGTTTTTCTATTATCCAAAGTGGTCAAAAACATTTGTCCGGTACTGTATGTGTTTCAAATTATAGTGTAGATTGAATTAATGGGGAAAAAGTTGTTTTTGGACGTAACTAACTCGATATTATTATCATTCCAGTTAATATCGTCATTATTGTCGGTAATATCATTTGATGTAATAGAAATTATCATAAAAATAATGGCCAAAAGCAACAACAATAATAATGACGCCAACGGTAGACAATATTATCAATATAACGATTAGTATTATAATTTATTGCTATAAATCATTAATTATTATTATATAATGTTGATTATTATTCTTATAGTGACTAGATGATAGTAATATTTAAAAAATATTTAGTAATCGTAAAATAATATTATTTCACTTTAATAAAATCTATTAATAATGATATGTTATTGAATTGATAATAAGGGCGTAAAATTATTGTTATGTAATTTACTATAGTAACAGGAAAAAAATTATAATAATTCCAAAATCTAAAACCAAATCTAAAAATCTTTTACTATTTTTATAGTAAATTATAATGATTATTGAATAATTATATACTATTAAAGCAGTAAAATAATAACAATAATCATAAAAATAATAGGGAAAAGCAACAAAAATAATAATGACGCCAACGATAAAAAATATTAACAATAATAACGATTGTTATTATAATTTATTGATATACATTATCAATTATTATTATATAATATTAATTATTATTGTTATAGTGACTGGATGATAGTAATATTTAAAAAATTTTTAGTTATCGTAAAAAAATATTATTTCAATATAATAACATCAATTAATAATGATATATTATTGAATTAATAATAAGGGAGTGAAATTATTATTATAAAATTTACTGTAGCAGGAAAAAAATTATAATAATTCCAAAATCTGAAACTAAATCTAAAAATCTTTCATTATTTTTATAGTAAGTTATAATAATTATCACATAATTATTTACTATAAAAATAGTAAAATGATAACAATAATTTTAAAATCTGAGTCTAACAAAACTCCAAAACAATAATAGGAGAAAGATAATAATTATTAGTATTTCCTATAAAAACAGTATAATAATAATAATAATAATAATTCTGCCGTTGCTGTCCCTATCATTATAACTATTATCATTGTTGTTACAAGCTCTCACTTTTCTTATGTCCCAACGCGATTGCACAATTACGGAACTTCCGTAAATTTGCGGAAGTTCGAATCGTAAATTGTCGAGTTTTGTTCGTGTACGAATGTCAGGGGGCTGTGTGCGAGCGCGAGAGTACGAAGCGATATGAAACTTACTTGAAGCTGACTTTGGTGATGACCGGTAGCGCGAAGAACGACTGCACAGCGTCGTCCATGAGTGGATGAGTCTTGACAAAGTTGACGGTTATGTCGGGCAAAGTTCTCGAGTCGTTGACGCAAGCCCCGGGTCTAGGCTCGGGCACTTTCTCCGGAAGTACACGTAGCCAGTTACTGTTAATTGTCTCTTGTTCCTTGAACGCGCCCTGAAACACTTTGAGGACGCTGCTCATGGAAAAGGCGCAAATCGCCGAGCCGCCTATCGAATTTACGGGGGTCGTGAAAACACCGTAAACCAATTGCTCGTGTTGACCGGCGTACGAGCCCTCGGTCACGTCACTCGTTGACTCTGCGGAGAGAACAAGACAGAAGTGGCAAGTGAAAAAGTGATGGAGAGAAAAATTGTTTAAAAGTATGGCAAGTTTTTCATCAACGTTTTATGGAGGTCTTGGCTGGAGTATCGGTAAAGTGATGTTTGCCGAGAATTTCGATCGAGCTTACGAGTCGAGAGCTTTCAAACGGCCAGCGTATGCATTAGTGGAGTAATTGGCATGCGCGCTTCTCGAGTAACTCACTTCGAGCATTTTTTTCTTTGGCTCTTTCATTTTTTATGGTATTTTTTTATGGTGATGGATATTAACTTCTGGCCTGCTGAAGGCTAGCACGACGAGCGTGGTTTCGACCCCTCAGGTGCACTCAATTTGACAACGAAACTTTCACCTTTGATACAGGAGCTAAAGAGAATTTTATTAACTCTCCCCGTGAAAGATCGTAGGTGCATCAACGACGAGCTTCGACGCACTGACAAGGAACATCCCTCGGGTGACACCCTTGGATTTTGTTGAAATCCGGATACGTTATAAAGCACTGAAAAGCAAGCGATACGTATTTTTTTATCGGCGAAAAAACGGCTTTAAGGGGTGAAACCACCCCTTAATATACGGGTGGTTCACTCCTTAATTTTTTTTGCAATGTCACTATAGTGGATTTTTCATTGCTTCGGATTAGAAGAATTTTCGTTTTTGTTTCATTAAAATCGGTGGACTCCTTGTGTGTGAAACTGCTATATTACCCCTAGAGATGCCTTTTTCGCGGGGTGGTTTCACCCCTTAAAACCGTTTTTCCGCCGATAAAAAAATACGTGTCGCTTACGTTTCGGTGCTTTGTAACATATCAAAATTTCAACAAAATCGAGGGTTGTCACCTGAGGGATGTTCCTTGTGAGAATGGAGAAAATTTGTTCTCGGTCGCGGATTTCATCACGAAAGTTTTAAGCAACGCTTCGTCAGTAGGCTTCGCAGCCTGCGGCTGTGCGCGCGTGTGTGCCGGCGAAGAATTTTAGTCGTATCGTATTGGCGGGCCTACACAAATTACGTAACGCCAAATTCCCCAATATTGGACCCCCCTCCCCCAATGTGACTGGACCGTAACGCTTGGCCGGACCCCCCCACTTCGTTACGTAACGGGTGCTTTGTCGTCAGTAATTGGTTTTGTTTTTCATAGACTAATTATGAAAGGGTCGGGTTTATACTCATTTTACGAAGTATATATTCATCTAATTTTATACCAATTTATATGAATAAATCTTTTAAATTAACCGAGTTATATGCTTTGATTTGACGACGAAACAAAAAATTCTCTTCACTGTCCCATCGATATCTTTATAAAAGGTTATTTGTAAATAAAAATTCAACAATTTATCGATATCTATACAAATGTAGCTATCGTCATGCTACTTAGGATGTTAACTTAGGATGTTAAATTCAATTCGTGAAAAAGTTTTTGGAGAAAATGCAAAAATTGACGGCGTTGCGACAATTTTTGTGGAGGCTCAGATCGCCGGCTGCGATTTATACTTCTTTCCTTTTCATTTTTTTCGCAACTATGCTTTACAAAACGGCGTGAGTGTCAAAATCCATTCGTCGGATTCACTTCAAATTCGGACAGAGCATGGTTTATAACATTTTCTATCTTATGACCACGTGGTTTTTTTAGATATATTTATCCACTCGTTAACAACAAATAATCAAAGTTGTTTTTTTAGTCAGAAATATAACCTTTTTTTTCGACAGCTTGCCATTTTCGTAATGTTAGACATTTTTCGAAAGCATCCGGTCGAACGAAAGTTTTACTATTGCGGTGTTGAATAAGTTCTTGCTGTTTTTTATCGTGAAAATTAATGCTATATTCAATAAAATTATTCCTAATGCTTTCAAACGTTTCGAAGTTGTCGTGTGATCAACTCCTAATGATTCTGCAAGTTGAGCTAGCGTCTGACATGAGTCTACATGAAGTAATGCCTCTAATTCAACACATCGAAATCATTATTTTTAAAGCGTCTCTAAACCAATATCTGCATGTAGTTTCCGACAGAGCATGGTCGCCGTAAGTCTCAACAAAAGTTTTTTTTTTTTTTTTTTAATAAAGTAATGCAGTAAAAATCACCGGTAATAAATACTCTTTTTCGGCACAAAAGTTGACATGTTTAATACTATGAAAAAAAAGTTGTTTACACTTCGGCGAAATGACATACACTGAATGTCAAGCTTGCTTATAGTACTTCTGTATATAGTCCAGGCAATAAGCATGAAAGTAAGCACTTTTTAGCTATAAATACGCAACATTGATCTAAGGGTAATTGAATGTCGCTGAATCGAATGGCAATAATAATTTTGCAATCAACCCCCGACAAAATGGTTTAAAGTGTTTAAAAACCTTTTAATACGGAACCTAATAATTTTATCGAAAAATATGTCAAACAAAAGTTGTTTGGTATATAAAAGTACGTAAAAAAGTATTGAACGTTCATCTTCGTATGTTAAAAAATAAGGGAGAAAAAAACGAAAAACCATTCAATTAGGA